>CAUJNA010003798.1:52500-67500 GCA_963377175.1 Effrenium voratum
TACACCCGGGTGCCCCTGGAGCTGGTGAAGCTCAAGGCATCGCATCGATGGCGTCGACTTCGAACCGATGCGAGTCGGGCGAGATGACGGAGAAAAAGAAGGACATCGCCCATAGACAGATCGTATGTGTATGTATATATATATATATATGTAATGATATATAATAATGTATATATGTATATATATACACACTTTTTTGGTTGTATCTGTTTTGGGGGATTCCCTTCTTGGGTGGTTTTTGATAGGAAGCCCACAGGATGCCGCAACCAGTTGTGTTGGGTCTCCTATGATTAAGGCACACCCATGGTGTAGCTTCAATTGACCAGAGATATGTGTAGAATATCCTATCTGAGTTTTATGCAGGGAGTGTCAGTTGGCTCATCCCTAATCCTGATTTTCTCTAGATCACCCTCGCCTATAGATCCTGGATCATTTGATCTCAACGACAGGCGACTTCCATTCGACACGGGGAGCAGCAGTTAGCGGAGTGGTTTCTCCCGTAAACAGCGGTCCCTCAATTTCCCCTTAGATAGGGGTCTCAATGGAAGCCACAGTCAACTGCAACTTTTGAGGTTGTACTCAGTAGACCTTGCTTCAACCAGCATGAACAAAGAATTACATTTTGCTCTTGAACCAGCAAAAAGCCAACACATCGCCAGGCTCAATTTCGGGCAAATCATTAGGTTCGATCAGAACCCTTCCATCAGAACCCTTTCATCAGAGCCCCTTCGAGAAGATCCTGTTGGCTTTGGCCGATTCTGGGGTTTATGGCTTTTGGGCTTTTACCTTGTGGCCCTTGAAGACCCCTTTGCATGTCCTCCCATTTTCCAGGAAAGCGTTTTGCAGGGGCCGGATCTGTGTGGCCAGGTTCTTTGGCCCTCCAAATTAGGCGAGCGAAGCTAAAGGAAGGCTGCAGCGAAGGGGAAGGTAACAAAAGGGAAACTGCACCCCCCCACCCATTTTTGGGATTCGCCTGGCGCGAAAGCCAGATTGTCGCAAGCACAGGGAACCTTGCTTAGGTTCTTAGGCTTTAGTTGATGTATTGGGGTTTTCCATTTGACCCACCAAGCAGGGGATCAGACGGACCGGATTCCAATGCTTGCAGCTGGGCTCCTTCACTCAGTAGACTTCATTAAAACGACTCCCAGGGACAGCACCGTGAGGGGCAAAGGCAGCGGGAAAGCTGGATTGGACTTGTTCCCACCGACTTTTTGGTGCCATCTATGTGCTCCAAACACTTGATTGCTATTGGAGAACTACCGGATCTTTTGACTTTCCCCTCTTTGTTGCCATCTTTTGGGGTGCTACAAAAAGCAAAGAAGTTAACTTGGCACGTTTCTCTTTGTGTGCCCATTGACGTTTGACCAAGGGTTGGCTTTATGCGGGTCGGTTGAGTCACCTTACGTCTGAGTTAGCCCGGGCGCCTTTGACTGAGCGACCAAGTTTCGTTCGCGTACGCCACGGGGCTCCTACTGTGGATGGACGAAAATTGTGAACCTAAGAAACCCTGGAATGCTACGATTCCCCTGAAAATACAAAGAAGCAATGGCTTCCCATGGTTTCAAAGAGGACACAATCCTGCACCACCCAGGGACCCAAGACACCATGAGAAACCATTGTGTGTTGATATTTACAGGGGGTCATATCATTCTAGGGTTTCTTAGGTGGATGGACGAAAATTGTGAACCTAAGAAACCCTGGAATGATACGATTCCCCTGTAAATAGCAAGAAGCAATGGCTTCAACCATGGTTTCAAAGTGGACACAATCCTGCACCACCCAGGGACCCAAGACACCATGAGAAACCATTGTGTGTTGATATTTACAGGGGGTCATATCATTCTAGGGTTTCTTAGGTGGATGGACGAAAATTGTGAATCTAAGAAACCCTGGAATGCTACGATTCCCCTGTAAATACCAAGAAGCAATGGCTTCAACCATGGTTTCAAAGTGGACAGAATCCTGCACCACCCAAGACACCATGGGAAACCATTGTGTGTTCATATACAGCGGGTCAGATCATTCTAGGGTTTCTTAGGTGGATGGACGAAATCCTGAACCTAAGAAACCCTGGAATGATGATGATCCCCCTGTAAATACCAACAAGCAATGGCTTTCCATGGTTTCTGAACGGTGGTGCGATTTCTGGATTTCGCAACCATTCACAGTATGGGTCCCTTCTCGCGAGAGGCCGAGGCGGACACCACGATGTCGATCTGAGAAAATCCCCTGCGCCGAAGGCGCAGTGGCGGAGGGTGCCGCGGATTTGTTTCAGCGGTTCGAAGGACATGGTTTGCCTGCAGGATCGAAGGATGTGCTTCATTTTTTGTGTGTGGAGCCTGTTTTTTTTATTTTTGGTTTGGGGGTGGGGTGGGGGGTGGGGTAAGCCGCTTGTTTTTTCGGTTTGAACTGCTTTTAGATTAAACACTTGGGTTAGGACAGTTGGTTGTTAAGGTATCCCCGATCCAAACCAATCCAAATCACCGAGGGGTAAGGTGAGCGTTCCCTCAACAGGAGTGCCCTTTGCGGCTTCCGAACCCCAGGTTAGGGGGGTGTCCATTTCTGGGTTTAGCGGGGCAGACCACTTTTGGATTTGCCTTTAGCCTGCAAGGAGTAGGAGTTTACGATATCCGGGGTCAGTAGGATTGAAATTCAGGTTTGCCATCCACTTTGAACAGCTCCCGCAGCAGACTTTTTAAGCCGTCGGACTTATTCTCACACGACGAGCTGCCTGGACGGGAGGTCGGAGGCCTTGCCCCTAGGAGACACGGCTTTTAGCTTTTGGCCACCCGAACGGCCCAAACGGAAGCCACCATGGGGTGCAGATGTATGCAAGAACCAAGGTTTCTAGGGCCTGATTCTACCCATTCTTTTCAACCATTGTTCTTTGTACAAACCGTAGCTGTTGTCCCTGGGTTTCCGGAGGTATTCTAGAAAGATTCGGATCCCTGGAAAGAATGGGGAATACATTTTACATTTTACCAGCCTAACTCTAACCATGATCCAAGAACGCCCGTTTGAAAAGACGGACATCGAAGAATCGTGCGAAAATCCGCTCCGTTCGGTGTTTCTCGGTTTAGACGCGAGACCTGCCGGCCAGCGCAGCCTGCCATGACCGTGTGAAGCCTCCGCAGCAACGTGGAAAAAGACCATGACTGGGGCGAGGGAGGGGTCATGCTTGTGGAAAACAAAGATTTGTTCCTGGGATTTTTCCGCGACTCACAATAATCCCCAAGAAATTCAACAAAAACTGTCAGAAACAAATCGGACAAGTAAATTTACATAGGGGGCAACCCACCAGAACAACTGGGTTTAGGTGAAGGAAACTGGCCCCAACTTATCTCTCGACATTGCACAAAAGGGGCAACCCTCCCAGAATAATTGGTTTTAAGTGAAGGGATCTGCAACAAATCCCCAAAATTGCCGAACAAAGCAAACCATAACCTCAAAAAGGGGCAAACATCCCAGAATAGCAGACCACCAAATCCAAACCGCCTGGTTTTCTGCTAAGTTGAGTGCTTGTCAAATTTGAAATGAAGTAGTCACAGGATGGATGGATTTTACCTGAACTCAGGTGCACTTTGCAATGTGCAATCGACAACGGGCATATGAGTTTTGCTGATTTCGGAAAGGATGGTTTGCGAGCCCCTTTTCACGAGAATAAGTGGGACACAAAAGCGCCGAGATAGTTTTTGGGATAGCTCAACCGAGCTTCATACAACCCCAACTTGCCTTGACACGTGACGGCAAATGTCCACTTCGGATTGGTCCGAATGCCATGTTTCAGATGTTCCCGAAATGGATGACACTTCTGGGAGCCAACCATCTGGAGCCAGATCCGAAAGTCACCTTTGTGGTGTGCGTTAAAAGTAAGCTTGCTCCCTTCCTTCTTGGGGCCTGTTTGAGAGGTGGCCATGGCGCATAACCTATGGCTCCATTTTGGGGTGGATGAACATCCATTTGCCACCTATTTTAACGTTCACCAGGGGTACAGGGTTTTGACCCACAGCCAGGTGTCACTTGCCGGTTTTCAGGGCAGTTTGTTGACTCATGAGCGGGGCCATCAAGGCTTCTTTGCTCGAGAGCCAGGCGCACTTGCAGAGGGGCCCTCAAAGGGATGGGACTCGGTCGGGCAAACAATAAACTTCGCAGTTGCCCAAAGCCGACCTTTTAACCTTTTGTTTTTCCATTTTGGTCCATTCTTAGTCAAGGCCCCAAAAGGTTAATCTTTCATTTCCAGGTCCTTTTAGGGACTTTAAGGCGGGGTCGTGCCACCAAGCCACGTTCCGTGTGCCAAAAGGAATATGTGCTTATGTCCCTTGTTCAGAAAAGTAAGGGAATCCATTGTCTATCGTTGATCTTGGCTAAAACATATTGTCCCGGGGGCTTATCGCAAGTAGAGGTGGTGGGGAGGGATGGAATGTTTGTTTCATGTGGTTTGACCTCCAAACACGGACGCGCAGCTTTTGCTCGTAGGGGGTGCTCTTGGGGCTTTCGAAGGGAAGCCTGAAAGCAAACCCAAGTTGTTTTTCTGCAAGGTCCCAAGTTTCTTGTTTCTTCTTCTGCAACTTGGGGATCCGTTTAGGTTCAGTTGAGTTGACGCTCTTCCATAGGAGGCGCTCGATGAAGACGACGAGCTGGAAGACAAGGATTTGCAGGCTCCGTGTGAATGTTGTGCTTTGAGGCCTTGTTGGTTGGTGGCTCTTCACTTGTTGTGTTTTTTAAATCTGGAGAACCATGCTCAGAGGAGTTCCGTGGACACGAATTCATCCCCCGTTGCAAAAAAGGGGAGTTCCCACTTCTCTGCGTAGCTTGGTCCGGAAACCATCCGAAGTGGGCAGTCACAAGGGTGCCCCTTCCATGGTCGATCCTGGAATTCACGAAGGGAATCAATCTTCTGGTTTCTCCACCCTTTCAGGCCCTCAATTCTCCTTTGACCCCTCTGCAATCCAACCCATGTGGATACATTCACAAGCTGGCATTGCCAGCTGTAGGTCCACTTTGTTCATTTCTTCGGGTTCCTTCCGTTTGACTCGTTTGACTTGGAATCTGTCCAAGGGGCGAACTTGGGTCTTTGGCCCTTGCTGTACCACAGGAGTCTCCCAAGTCACGAGAGGCAGTTAAATTCGCCGACCCAGTTTGGTTGAAACCACGCCTCCCTGCACTAGCTCTCTTTTTCTTTCAGCCAAAAGGGGCTAGTCGTGATGATCAAATCGCGATCCAATGTTCAGGGGAAACAAATCGATTTTCCGGCCTGAGAGATGCTGATCAAAGGCTGACTGCAACCCCACATTACGCGCCCCTAACAACCCCCGGGGGCGGGGGGGTGTACGTGCGGCCTTTGAGCTGAACAGGGGTTCGTCCGTTTGCTCAAGAATGTACCCTCCCTCCAACTAACGTGGCACCCAACAGAGGGTCCCTTCAGGGGCAAATTGATCTTCCAGGTACCCTCCAACAGGTGCTATGTTAAGTGGGAGAGAGGGTATTCTTTATTCCCCTGTTGGTTTTAACCGCAACCTGTCACTGGGAAGATGGTTACCCAGAGCAGGGGGAAAAGGGGCCCGCACTTGCGCCAAGCCGAGACGAGTCGAGACAAGCCGAGAAGCCGAGAACCCGACGAGACACAGCGGGGCAAGCCGAGAAGCCAAGAAGCCAAGAAGCCGAGAAGCCGAGACCGAGCGAGGCAAGCCGAGAAGCCGCCGAGAAGCCGAGAAGCCGAGAAGCCGAGACAAGCCGAGAAGCCGAGAAGCCGAGAAGCCGAGAAGCCGAGAAGCCGAGAAGCCGAGACACAGCGGGGGAAAGCCAAGAAGCCGAGAAGCCGAGACACAGCGGGGGAAAGCCAAGAAGCCGAGAAGCCGAGACACAGCGGGGGAAAGCCAAGAAGCCGAGAAGCCGAGACACAGCGGGGCAAGCCAAGAATCCGAGAAGCCGAGAAGCCGAGACACAGCGGGGCAAGCTGAGAAGCCGAGAAGCCGAGATCAGGCATCAGCGTGTCATCGTCTCAGCGTCGGCGGCAGGGACTTGGCGTCTCAGCGTCTCAGCGTCTCAGCGTCTTAGCGTCCGGCAGGAACTCGGCGTCTCAGCGTCTGGGCGTCTGAGCGTCTCAGCGTCAGCGACAGGGGCTCGGCGTCTTGGCCTTTGAGCCTCTCAAAGTGGAAAGTGCATTTTCTTGCCGTCTCAGCGCCTCCAACAAGTCGGCCCCCTTTCCCCCTGCACTGTGATTACCCTCTCTTCCGCTACACCTCATAGTCCCTCCAAGAAAAACCTTCCAGATGCCCTGCCACAGGGGTAGTTTTCCAGGGCACGTATCTGCAAACGGGGGACGGGGGGACGAAGAAAAGCGTACCCTTCTGCTAGAAAACTGATCCCCTCCCCCCAAAGAATTGTTGGCTGAGGCAGGCGAGCAACCCCGGCAGGTCTCGCGCCCAGCGTGGTTTTGTTTTTGGATAAGAGGCAAGAAGAGCGATGGCTTGGGAGCCCTATGAAAACTGGTACCACCAATCCCAACTGGTGCGAGGTAGATTTTGTCCATCCACAGTTCCTCAAGGACGAAGGGGGGCCACCCAAAGTACGCACACAACAAAGGGGGAGCCAGGCCCCAATGTCCCTTGTTGTTTGGGGGAAGGTTGTATTTGTTTATGTGTATCTCACATGTTTTGTCTGAAACAAGTCAGGTTTCCGACCAACCTTGCACGGGGGTCCCGACCTTTCCCGTTTTGGAACGCCACACGTGAATTCTGGATTGACATGGAGCAATCACTTGAATGTTTTCTATAAGACGCTTGTCCCCTCTCACACAATCGATGGATTTCGCGTGGGACCATTCTCCTGTAGTGTTGCCCACGGATTGTTTCAATCGCCGCTAGTCGACTTGCTGGTGCTCAGCAGGGAATGAGGGAATGAGCCCGATAAACCATCCCTTATCGCACCAGCAAGTTGGTTTGAGTGCTATTGGGTTGGATCTTTAGACTTTAACTTTTTGGTTGAAATCACGGGTTTTCCCCAAAAAAACGCAAAAAGTCAAACTTTTTGATTGAAATCATGTTTTTTTTTTCCCATTAAACCCGAAGACATGAAACAAAAACTGGCAGAGGGGTCGTTGCAGCAACCAAGTTGGGAGGGGGGGCTTCCTGGAGATCCGGAAGGGAAACGTCAGCAGGGATCGCTTCCGCGGCCCAGGACACCGGGGAGGGCCTTGGCTCCAACTCCCCGCTGAACCGCCAGGCGGTGGCGGGCGGTGGCGGTGGTGCCAAGGAAACCCGTCCGGTTCCGGGCGGGTTTTTTGGATGTTTTTAGGTGGCTGAAAGTTGGTTGGGTTCTCATTTGTCCCACGAACAGAGGACAGACAGACAAGTTTTTTAGATGTTTTTCATTTGGGTTGGGTTGGGTATCAGACAGAAAGGTGGTTGGGTTTCCATTTGGCTGTGGGTCAAGACCAATGGGATCCCATTTTGGGGTAGGTGAATTCACCACCCATTTTGGCCATTTATCCCGCTGACAAAGGACAGACAGGTTTTTAGATGTTTTTAGGTGGGTTAATAATTTATCGTCTGCATTTATCCCAGAAGTCAAGCACTTTTAGCAGATCAGTTTGACCAGCGGTGAAAGGGGACGTGGTTTTAGGCATGCAGGCACAAGTCGGGTGACGTTCCTTCTAGGTAATTCGATGTGTCGCTGGATTAATGGGGGAATGAAGGGGTCGACTCGAGTTGCAACAAAAGAGCAGGTTCGATGGGGCTTGTGCGGAGGGTCAAACTAGAAACATTAATCTTGTTGGATGGGGCAACAAAAAGGACACCTAAACAAATTTGTGATCACTATGTCCTCTTTGGCTTGGCAGTTCTCTGAGAAATACCCTTAGATTTTCAGGCTTTTGCAGTTTTAAGGCGTTTGTGGCATGTCCCACGAAAAGTCGATCACTTTCAGCAAGGGATGGAAGAATTGAAGAAACAACCCATGTAGGAAAGCGGCCAGAGGGCAAGAAAACAACGAATCTACCAAAGCGGCAGCATGTCCATGACTCCCTCGACCGAGAGGTTTGCTCTGGCTCCGGTTTGCTCCGGGGATTTCTGGCTTCCTTTCCAGGGATCCTTTTTTTGGGGGGTACGTGTCAAATACAAAATTCCCCTCCCCCCCCCAACGCACACACACGGAAGTGTTTCACACACCAAAATGTTGTCCCTGAAACACTTCCAGGGTTTTTGTGAACACCTTCCATGTGGGGGGTTAGGGTTTTAAGGGTCCAAATGTTGGAAGTGTTTCACACACCCAATGCAGGGTGGCAGGTCAGGGTGGAAGGGGCCCACCGGATTGCACAAGCCGAGGGTTCCCAGAACCTTTTTTTTTTAATAACTAATATTAATGCGCGGACAAACACAAAGCTGGCCCCTCGAGAAATCGTTCTCAGAAGCCTTCCAAGCATCCACCTTCGACTGAATAATCCTCGGACGCCCAATGCCAAGCTTTTGACCTTTTGGTTTCCATGATTTGGTTTCCATTTTAAGCAGGGCTCCTTAAAAGATCTCCATTTTGCCACCATTTGACACATGTTGCTTTTTCCACCCCAAAATAAAGTTGGAGACCACCATTCACAAGTTGCAATGCTCGATCGGTGTTTTTCCATGCATCCGGATCCCTGTTCTCACTCAACCCGATTCCTTGGGGTCTCCGAGCCATGCTCTTCGACTCGACAGAGTTTAGAGGTGTTTATGACATGTACTACAGTTTAGAGGTGTTTCCATGATTTGGTTTCCATTTTAAGTCAAGGTTCCAAAAAGGTTAGCCTTCTTCTGGGTCCTTAGGCACTTGACTCATCAAGAGACTTGGAGCAAGCATTCCCAGGACTCCAGAAGAATCGGGGCAGTTTGTCCTTCGGTGTTTGTGTTTGCTGGTTTCTGTGATAGGAATTGAAAGGTAGAGTGGTCAACAGGTGATGGGGATAGAGGGATGGACATCCCACTTTGGCATCACAGGGGCCGATTTTGCAGCACCAGGAGTGTTTTTCTGCCGACTGGGGGTTGTTTTGAAGGGACACCGAAAGGAACCCATATTTTTTTGGGGGGTTCTATGAAAGTTATCTCTCCATCATAAACCCAGTTAGCTGTCTAGCTTGTATTGGTCGTATTCACGTTGGAACCTGGAAAACGCGAAGGTCGACTCTAGACAAAATATGGATAGGAAAGGGAATTATGTAAGAAGAAGCCAATTCACTTTTCTATCTTCATCAACCCATTGCATTCTTGCCTTCAGCTATCCAGCTATCAAGTGGAAAGGTGTCTCTAGGCTCGCGGGGTGGCAACCCTCCAGTCACTATCTTCAAAGTCTTTGCACAACCATTGGCTGGCGCTACGTGTGAATTAGATTATTACCTCCCCCCCCTTCCCCACCTTGTTTTTTCATGGAACGTGACAGGGGTCCAGCCAAAAGGAATATGGTCTCCACCCTGTCAGGTTCCATGCTAATTGGTGGGAAGGTAATCGGCATTCTTCATGTGATTTCACTTGCCCTCGTTCATTTGCACAATTCTCGGAGAAGATTTATGAAGAGACATGAGGGAGGAGCCGTCCCCATCACTCTCTCTTTTTCGTTCTTTCACTCGCTTCTCCCTGACCGCGTGAGCGATCCTTCGACACAAACCCCCTGAGCCGAGCCGAGCTGAGCCGCATCGCAGGTGACAGAGTTAAACTGGCCGACATGGGGACAGATGCCGATGGCGCCCATGCCTATGACAGGCGCGCTCTTGAGGGGAAGAAGGGGGTCTTGCCGAGCGAGTCCACATGGCTGTGGGTCAACAATAGGTACCCCAAATGGAAGCCTAGCAAGTGGAAACATGGAAAACCTGCGGTTGTCTGGTGGGTTAATTTTGATCCATACCCAAGTAAAGTTTAGCTTTTGGAATTGTTGTAGTTTTGGCAGATCAGATTCGGCATCTAGTCGAATTTCCTTTCTTGCGCTGCCACACTTTGCTGACAAACAGACAGACTCCTCAGTCCGCCATCCTGCAAACAGGTCAGTTTTTGGTGGGTTTTCTTGATTCCACCTCAAGATTTGTGACTCCAGGCACATGAACAGCAGCAAATTCGCCCAACCTTCAAGCAGAATTGACATCCGCTGCCTGGAATTTCGTGAAAAACGGGGGCGCCTTCACGCCATTTTGAAGGGTAGTTTGGGTCCAGTGCTGGTCGTTTTCTGGATCCCTGGAGTAGCAGTTCCCACCGACCCCGACACCTTGAGCGCTTCTGCCGTCAGGTCTGGAGGCCTGGTTTCGGTTCCGGGTTCCGTCGCTCGTGCGTCGATGGGGGGAGGTGGGTTGGGTTTAACTCTTTGCGATTGGTTTCCAAAAGGACATCAAAGGGGGTCCTGATTTTTTGAGGCTCCCCTGGTTTGCTTCAAATGGGAAGATTGACCGGAAAGCCGAAGCCAAAGCTGAGCTGGCTTTTCTGTGGATCTGAGCTCGATTCTTTTTTTGCAACTCCCCCATTGTTTCTCACATTAGCTGAAAGAAACTTCTGTTTTTCCTTCTTTATATTTCCCCTTTTGGTTTCAAAGGGAAGCCTTCGCTACTAGAACTATGTGTTTGTTTTTCTTCCAGGGAGGGTTTGTTTCTCTGTGTTTCTTTGGTTTGTTCTGCGTGTTGTTCTTTTTGGGTAGCTTCCACGGTGGGGATGCATAGGCAGGGCCATGACACCCCATCTGTTTCAACAAACCTGTTGATAGGATATGGCAGTGGGTCAAAACCAATGGGATCCCATTTTGGGGTAGGTGCACCACTAATTTTGATCTACTTTAGTGGGAGTTGGGATGTTCACTGGGGGTTCGATTTGGATGTTGACCCATGGCCATATAAAGGGTCGGGCGGAAAGACAAAAACTCGAGGCCTGGGCCTCAAGACAAGGGAAGTCAAATGGAAGGCGCCAGGATCCGCAGTACCGCGTTGCTGGCCTTATTCCATTGGCCCTTTGCTGTGTCTCGGCTTGGCGGTCGGGACAGCACTTCCTTTTCAGCTGGGGCCTCAAAGTGGCCGCAAGAGGGCCAACTTTTATGCTTTTGGCTTGCAATCTCCCATAAGGCTTGAGTCCAGGCACCTATTAAGGTCAACTGCCAAAGAGGCAACTTTATCCTCTACTGCTATTGGGTTGGATCTTTAGACTTTAACTTTTTGGATTCCCCTCAATTTTCCTTTTAACCAGCAAAAAGTTCAACTTTTTGCTGGGGGATCTACAGCATCTAAGTATCCTGGGCACTTCATTCAGCTGCTGGTTCCGTGTGTCTTGGTTTCTGAGAAGGCCTGCCTCTGGCATCCAATCTCCTCATTTGCAGGCAACTTGGTGGGTGTTGAGATTTGTTGCCCTTGGTTTAGACGGGAACACCCCGCATTCCATGAAGCCCCTTACGCTCCCTCCATAAAAGCTGACGGGGTTTTGGAAGACGAACATCTTTCCTATGTCCCATGTCGACAGCTTTGCAGGCTGAACGGCAGGATCCTTCTTCGTGGTTTCTCCCAGCCGTCCCGGTTCCCTATGTCTTTTTAGCTTTGTAGCTGGTTTGGTGGTTTCCACACCCGCAAGTTAAACTTTTAGCAGCCCTCACTTGGCGTTGATTGGTCGTTGATTTGAGATCAGGGGTCGACCTTTTGGAATAATTCCTTTGGGAGTTTCTCAACGTGGACCCCTTCTCGGTTAGTAAAGTGCAACCAAAAGGACACCACCAAAAAAAAACAAAAAAAACAGGACGAGATAGCTATGCAAAAGGGCAACCAAGCCGGGCAACCAACAGGACACCACGCATTTTCTCATTTTTGCAGGACACCAGCCATTGTTTTTACGGCTCCAACCATTTCCTTTTGCAGGACACCAGCCATTTTTTTACGACTCCAACCTTCTTTTTTTTTTTGGGGGGGGGGGGGGGGCATTCCTATTTTCGGAGACCCACCGTGGACCCGGGCGCAAGCGCCGATGGATCGCCAGGGCTTGGTGCCCTCGGGCGATTGGCGCCCCCCGCACGGGGCCCAGAGAACAATGAAGAAAACACACGTTTGGGGTGTTGGTTTGGGGTTGGGGGTTTGGGGTCGGGGGTTTGGGGTTTGGGGGTGTTGGTTTGGGGGGGTTGGTTTGGGGGGATGGTTTGGGGGGGGGGGTGGTTGGGGGGGGGGGGTTAATTTGGGGGGGGTTAGGGGGGTTTTGAGGGGAGGGGGGTTGGGGGGGGGGTTGGGGGGGGTTTAAGGGATTTGGACGGACAGCTTCTGTGTCAGAAAGGGAAAGAGACCACAAGAATGACTGGTTTAGGTGTTCCTTTTGGCGCCCCTAAACTTGCCTGTAAAGGGTAGCCTCAAAAAGACACAAACCCATTTGGGGGCCCAAAATGGTGGAAAAACTCCGCCTTTGAGTTGGTATTTGAAGGAAAACCAAAAGAACACCAACCATTTTCAAGGGCTACCTACTTCGAGAAACACCCATTTCTGTTTCGGCCAGCTTTTTTTCCTAGCGTTTCCATGCCCCAAGAGGTAAACATGTTTTCGAGGCCCGAGCGATGTGCACATTTCCACCTTTCACGACACAGTTTCTGAAAAATGGAGGTCAAACACTCGGTTTGGACAACCACAGGGCCCCCTTTCAAGTAGCCTCGATTGTTCTTTTTTCGGGGGTTCCCAGCCTCGAATTGTGCCTTGTGCGGAGGGTGAAACTAAAGTCCTGGGCCTTGGATGGTGACAAAAATGACACCGAAAGAAAACTAACTATGTGTGGTCACTATCTCCTATTTCACCAGAACCGCAGACTTTTGGACTTTTGAGATCTCCAAGTGTCGCACTAAAAGTTGATAGCAAGGGATCAAGGAACCACAAAGTACTCCAAGCAACCCGCCACTTGCTGGCGTATCGTCTTCCACAGACGCCCGACGCCCGGGAAGATGGTTCTTTATCCCAGGCCCTTGGGGGCAGCTTTGGTTAAGCGAGAGATCGAAATTCAGAGGTAGGATGAGCAGGCGTAGGATTAGCGAGTCATACGAATGGAGCCATACTAATAGTAATATTAATGATGTTCATAATCATATTAGTGAGTCATACAAAATAAAAGGAACACCGTGAACAAATAGTATCAGTAATATTAGTGGCCGTATCAAGTAAAAGGGAAGGCATAAACATGGCTCAGCTTTCTTTTTGCTTTTCTCGCTGACGGACATGTTCACCATGCTTTTGAGAATGGAGACCGCGAGACTCGTGGAGATCCTTGTTGCAGCACCTGACTTTTTGTTTTGGTTGCAGGAGCTGAGCAGTACCTTGTATTAGGTCTAGTTTGGTTGATGGGTGAGGATTTTCCGTGTTTGGTGCACTTTTCATTTGCCGCTGCCTTCCCATGTTTCCAGAAGGACACCTCGGAATTTTCACTACATGTTTAAAGCCTGCTGTTGGTTTGATGTGTTGGTTTGATGTGTTGGTCAACACCGCAGTTGATTGCTTTTTCTGCCACCTGCTTGCATTCCTGTTTTCGGTTGCTCTTTCTTTGTTCTGTCTCTCAGCTGAATGGGCGTCCTTTCGCTGACATACACACATCTCTCTCTCTCTCTCTCTCTTTTTCTCTCTCTTTTTCTCTCTTTCTTTCTTTCTTTCTTTCTTTCTTTCTTTCTTTCTTGCCTTTTCTTTCTTTCTTTCTTGCTTTTTCTTTCATTCTTTTTCTTTCTTTCTTTCTTTCTTTCTTTCTTTCTTTCTCTCTTTCTTTCTTTCTTTCTTTCTTTCTTTCTTTCTCTCTCTCCCCGTATATACATATGTTATGTACATGTTATGTTTGTCCATGTACATGTATAAATATCTTCACTGTTCTTGGCATTTTTTTTTTTTTTTTTTTTTTTTTTTTTTTTTTTTTTTAAGTTTTTTAGTTTTTTGGTTCTGTTCATTTATACTGGGAGTCCGCAAAAAACAAAGCATAGCAAGAGTAGAGATGATCTATATATATATATATGTATGATATCCCAGTCACGGAGTTCCTTGCTGGGCCTGCGAGGTACGGCTTCCCAGGCCGGGGCTCTGGAAAAGGTTCGGGATCCGCCGGAAAAAAACGACTCGGATCCACCGGGGGGTCCACAAGCGGGGGGGGGGGGGGGGGTAGCCTCCCACCTAAAACATGGGAAGTTTTGACGGACAGATCCGGGTCCAAACAGTTTTTTTTGGGGGGTAGCCTCCCCACCTGAAACATGGGAAGTTTTGACAGATCCCAGCAAGACTGCTTTTCTCTTGGAAAGGTTGTTGGCTTTGTGCACTTCCGTGTGAGTTGGCGGGAGTGCGTTGTTTTGAGGGTACCCCCTTTTTTGTGGGTTGCCCAACAAGGAAGCCGAACTCCATTTTTTGGGGGGCCCTAAACAAATCGAGACGCCCATATCAAACCTGCATCGCTTGAACAGTCCTAGGTGTGGCTTTTGTGTTGCGTTTCGATTCTGAAGGACACTCGTGTTTTGGGCTTGCCTTCAATACCTTGGGCAAGACTCGATGGGGTAGCCGGTGTTGTTCCGCTTTTCGAGCTTCGAGTGATTGGTGCGGTTCGGCATGCCACGCGCGAAATGGACATGGAACACCACAAAAGGTCCTGTGGCAGGGAGCACCACTGCAACTCTTTTGACCTAGGGTTAGTCACCCTACCCCTACTGTGGATGGACGAAATCCTTTTCGCACCACCAAACAAGCCCTGAAAGGATGATGCCCCTGCAAATGCCAACAAGCAATGGTTCTCCGTGGTTTGAACGTTTTTGCAAATCGGATTCCGTCCAACCACAGTACTTGGTTTGGTGGTTTGGACCTTACCTCCCCATGTGGCTCAGGAAGGAGGGCTTCACAAACCAAAGCGCCCAATCTAAAATTCCGCTTGGCATGTCTATCCCTCGGCCTCGGTGTGCAGGTGTGTGCGATCCAGCATCGCTGCAGGCGCGAGCAATCAGGGGGCCCATGATCCATTGGCTGAAATGGAGTTCTTTTTTTTCCCCTGCTGTGGGCTTGAAAGGGAATCATTGTTG
>CAUJNA010003798.1:72500-95000 GCA_963377175.1 Effrenium voratum
CACCAAAACAAGGGGACGCACTCTTTCCCCTATGTTCTTGGCTAGAACAATGTATTTTGACCATGGCTCATATGGGTGCGTCGTTTTTGAGTTGGAACTCTCTTGTCGTTTAAACAAGAAACCAAAAGGAAACCAATCACTTTGGGGTCCGCCCATTCTGACACAAACATGGTTGTTGTTGGGAAACATTTCACATTTTTGCTTATTGTGGTTTGGTGGTTGAAATCCAACCACTGAACTGCTAAAATTTATTTTTTTGCTCCCCTTCCAACGTCAACCAAGCATACCCATATTCTCACGCCCTCAGTTCCGGTTCGGACTTGCGCTTTTTGGGTCTGGAGCATTTTTGAGTGGCCAAAGGTGAGTCCACTCGAGCAAACCATTTGCGGCGTTCCAGATGTGATGATTCGCAACGACCCAATGGTTTTCATGGAGGAAAAAAACAATGCATTTTATCATTGAGGCCCAACCCTATGGTGTTTTCATGGGAAAACAGCAACCCAATGTGTGTGTGTGTGTGTGTGTGTGTGTGTGTGTGTGTGTGTGTGTGTGTGTGTGTGTGTGTGTGTGTGTGTGTGTGTGTGTGTGTGTGTGTTTTTTTGAATCACCTGGATAGGCAGTTTGTGTCTTAGGGTATCAGATGTGAGGCGCGCAAATGGACCCTCTTGGAGGTATGCGAAACTGATCCCGACGGGCAAAGTACAGGTGGTTGAGCCGCAATCAAGAACCCGGGTAGACGAAGGGTATGGGACGGGCCCAGCCATAGGCGGACTTGCCCTTTTGCTCAGGATTTGGGTAGGCCCCTTTAGTACCAGGTGTTGATTGACAGGCATCCTGACTCCTCGTTCCGACTCCCCTTTGTTGTCACTCTGTGTTTTTCTTCCCCTGGGTTCTTGTGAAGCTCGCCCAATGGTGGGAAGCGGTTGGGGGAATGCCCATGATACAGACAGCATAGGGCCTCTCTTTCAGAGGCGGTGGACCTGACCAGGCGATTAAAAAACACACACACATTGGGTGTTTTCCCATGAAAGCACCATGGGGTTGTTGGGCCTCAATGATAAATGCATTGTTTTCTTTTCCCCATGAAGACCATTGGGTCGTTGCGTGTCATATATATATATATACATATATATATATATACATATATATATATATCTGTATATATTAAGAAAAGTGCGCGGAGAAATCGCCGAGTTTGCGGTAGAACCCCCCCCCCCCCGAATCTTTTGATGCTTGCCTGTCTTCCCTTTTTGTCCGGAGAACAAGAACAACTGGCTGGGGACTTTGACATTCAATGAAATCTCACCAAACAGCCTTGGCCAGACATTCACCCGCTGCAAAAGCTTTTGTTTTGCCGGTTGAAAGCAAAATCAAAGAAACCCAAACAAAAAGTGAAAAAGGCAAGCTGAGTCTGGCAATGATAAGGGGCTAACAAAAACTCAAAAGGGCTGTGTTCGGGGGGGGGGGGGGACCCCGCACCCCAGAAATGGCTGTACCAACTCCACAAAAGACACACCCATGTGTGGGTACCGCAGGTTTTTGTCCACTTGTCCATGTACCAGTATGCTTGAGCCACTCTGTCTTTTTCAGAGGGTACCCACGTTGGGCGGCTTTAAAGGAACAACCTGAGGCGAGCTTTTCGTCTGTTGACCTCCATTGACTGCAACTCTCGCTGAAGTTTTTTCCCGGGCGAAAAACCGTGCAGCTGCGAAATGGAGATGTAGGTGTGGGTCAAAATTAAGCCACTAGGCGAGCACACAACAGATTCGGTGCGGGTCAAAACTAGCCGCCGCCAGGAATTGGACCGCAGGTTTTGGTCCATGTCTCCATTTACCAGGGCAAGCCATTTTGGAAATGGTTGCCTTATTTTTGGCCCACGGCCATACGTCACTGGCTGAGTTGCAGCAGCCTCAGTTCCGGTTCCCGGCTCCACAGCTCGGAAACTGCTCGCTGTGCCCAGTTCCCGAACCCCAGTTCCAGGCGTGAAAGGAGATTTTAACGCCCCAAAGCGCTCGCTCCAAAAGCTGAAGAGGGTCGCTGTAGAGTGCCCGAAGAAAGGCGGTTTTGTGGATTCCAGATTCCCAGATGTTCACGTTTGAAGAGGCTTCAAGCGGCGTTCTTTTTTTTGGAGAAGCCTCGGATTCAAGATTCACAACTGGCGTCCGAAGATTCTTGAATCCAAGAACGCTTTACTTCCATTTGCGAATAAGTCCGCTGGAAAAACTTAAAACATGTCCAGTAGTGCTCGGTTCCCTTTGAACACTAAAAGGGGAAGGAAGGAAGAAACGGCCTCCCTCGCATCGCAGACGGCCCATCGAAGTGAAGCAAAAACACTCCCGCTGCACAGGGGAATCACGCGCCGCCGAGGGGAAGCAGAGGGCCGCCGCGCCGGGCATTTTATTCATTCATTCCAACGAGCCTATGGTTTTCATGAAAAAATAGCAACCCAATGCTTTTATCACCTGGTCAGGTCCACCGCCCCCATACCATTTTTTCCCGGTTCGTTTCGTTTCGGAGGCCGCCCAGAAGCCGGAGTCCGAGACCGGAGGCGAGAGCGGCAGTGTCTCCCCGAGCTCATAATGAGCACCTCACAGGGATTGGAATCTCCCTTTCGCGCCGCCTGAAAAGCATCCAACACATTCCAAAACAAGGTTCTCCTATGGATTTGGTTGCTTTTCAGGTTCTCCTATCCATAGCAAGTGGCAACAACTAGCATCCTCATAGGTTCTCCTATTTGTCGAGGCGAATCGGTCGAGCGGCATCTAGCGGCCTCTGGAAATCGGATTTGTGGCCGCTTGCAATGACTGGTCAAGGGATTGAACCCGCTGGGGACGCAGTTGTGAGGATGGTCCAAAGGATTTGGTGCAGAAGGGCTGATTTGCCGCCACCGTGGACAAACAAATTTGCCGGGGCGACAAAAGGACATGGCCATGGTGGACACGTCATTGTTCAGCACCGACATAGCAAATGGGACTTTTGGTTTGCGAACGACTTGGAGGTCCATGGCGAAGGTTTTCCATTAGAATGGTTTCGAGTTTCTGTCTGCAAAAACATGAGTGACCCGCTCATGGGCGCTTTGTTCATGGCACTCACCAAACTCAATTCAAAGCATGTCACCTGCGCATGCAGGTCACGACAGGCCCCTTGACCACAAATTGACCTTCAGCCGGATGGGGTCAAGCCCGCGATTTGCTGAAGTTGCAATGTAAATATATATTTTTTGAAAACTATTTTTTGGGTGGTTTTAAAGGGACGCCAAAGGGAAAACCACAAATTCGGGCCCCGGGTCCGATTCCTAAGAAGGAATGAGCCACCGTCTTTCGACCCCGCAAGTATTGGCCCTCCCTTCTCGCGAGTGAACCATTCAGGACACATGATAACAAGCTCACCGATTGGTAAAACAAGTGGTGCAAGCTCAGCGATGGTCTTAAAACTTGGGCTTCCTGGCTTCCTTACATCGGGTTTCTGACAATCAGTAGTTTGCCCAGCAACCCTGCTCCCCCAAATTTTTGCTGGGAGTGTCTTCCCTTTGTGTTTCCGGGCGGTTTTTCCCGGCTCCTTTGGTCGGTTCTCCGCAGATCGTTCGGTTCGTGCGGTTGGTTCGGGTAGGCGAAGAAGTGCCGACGGAGTGGAAGTCCAAGACCACGGTGATGCTCCGAAACTTGCCCAACAAGCGCCCCCCCGCCGGGGTGGAAAGGGGTGGAAAGAGACTTCACTTCGCACAGAGAAGTCAGGCCCCACCCAGCTTTGTCCCTTTCGTTGGGGGCGAGGGGGGGGTGTTTTGGGGGGAAGGGGTCCAAGTCACTCCAGTTTGGATCCTCCTTTTTTTTCTTTGTGTGTGTGTGTGTTTCCCCTGTTCTTTTCCTTTGGTCTGAGTGGTGGTGTGTTCTCCATCCGGTCTTCTGGAGTGAATTGTTGGAACACCCTCCCAACAGGTTGGGGAGGCACCCATATGAATCACCTGGGTTGGGCCGTGAAGCACGGGAGTCTCTTGATTCTCTTGTTTAGGGATTCTCAAAACGGCGGTTTTCCTTTGGCTTCGGTTTGAAGCATGGAGCCTGAGCTTGATTTCGCCACCCGGTTTTCACCATGTCCCGTTGTTTTCGGAGCGTGCCAGAATGCGACGAGGCACCTTTATTGACCAATCTGATTGATTTCACCAGATCGATCAAGTCTGACGAGTGGAAGATAAACGGCACAAAGGTGAAGACATCAGAGTCTGAAGCAAGGCGGTGCAAGAATACGGTTGTGCTGAGGCTGTGGACAAAGATCAGACAGAGAGAAAGAGGAGAGAGAGAGAGAGAGAGAGAGACACAGAGAGAAGGAGAGAGAGAGAGAGAGAGAGAGAAAGAAAGAAAGAAAGAAAGAAAGAAAGAAAGAAAGAAAGAAAGAAAGAAAGAAAGAAAGAAAGAAAGAAAGAAAGAAAGAAAGAAAGAAAGACAGACAGACAGACAGACAGACAGACAGACAGAAAGACAGACAGACAGACAGAAAGAAAGGACGGAAGGAAGGAAGGAAGGAAGAAAGACAGACAGACAGAAAGCAAGAAAGAAAGAAAGGAAGGAAGGAAGGAAGGAAGGAAGGCAAGAAAGGAAATAAATAAAAAGTAAATAAAGAAAGAAAGAAGGAAATAAAGAAAGGAAATAAAGAAAGGAAATAAACAAAGAAAGAAAGAAAGAAGGAAAAACAAATAAATAAAGAAAGGAAAAAGAAAGAAAGAGAAAGAAAGAGAAAGAAAGAAAGAAAGAAAGAAAGAAGAAAGAAAGAAAGAAAGAAAGAAAGAAAGAAAGAAAGAAAGAAAGAAAGAAAGAAAGAAAGAAAACAGGAAATAAGCAAATAAAAACTGAGAAGACAAGAAACAGAGAAATAAAGAAGGGAAGAAAGAAAGGAATGAAGGAAGGAAGGAAAGAAAGAAACAAAAACAGAACGAAATAAAGAAAGAAGCAGGAACTAATTAAATAGAAAGTGAAAAGAAAAGAAACATAGAAAGAAAGAAACAAATACAGAGTAAATAAAGAAGCGTAGAACAACAAAAGATAAACAAAGAAACTAGCAGAAAATGATATTGAAAGAAGGACATAAAGGAATAAACAAATAAAAAGGTAGACAAAGAGAGAGCGAGAGAGAGAGAGAAAGACAGCGAAGAGAGAACTAGCCACCCAATTCGAGTCAGTTCTGACCAGTCTTGAACTGTCCATGGCATTGGCGAAAATTGAATCAAACACGCCCCTTCAGCTGCCGGACATGTGCTGGCATGCCCGGTCTTGCGTTTGGAGCGTGAGTTCTGCGGCCATGGCTTGCGCGTGTTTGAAGAGCGACTCTGCTTGACGCGGCACAAAACAGGTTGCCTTTCAGACTGGGAGGGTATTTCGAGCTATTTGGGCGGATCGAGAGACAGAGGCGAGAGAGAGATGCATCTTGGACCATTTTTCAGGCGCTGTTTGCTCCAAGTTTCTTTGCAACCCAACCGCTTCAAAGGAATTCCCTCGCTGCGTTGGTGTCTCTCACCTCGAAGACTTGGCAGTGCCCAGCCATGCGGCTCCTGAGACTTGGAGTTGAGACGAGTTTGTGACAAGAAAACCACCTCACGATTGGACACAACTCCCCGCCGAAGCGGAAGTCACCAGAGGGTCCCCAATTCAAAGTCACACCCAGGTAGTTTATGGCATATCCCACCAACAGGTGATCACTTGCAACTCGCTTCCTGAGCTTCTGGACGTCTCATCTGCGTTTTTTGGGCCTGGCCCATTTCAGCGGCAAACAACCAGTTTTTTTTTCCCGACCAATCCTGTCGATGGCAAGTGAGGCAAGGGATCGAAGCACTCGATGGGAAGTCTCCGCGAGGTACAACCAGCAGATGCTGCTCGAAGAGCTCAACTCGCCGGGACCTCGGCGCTTCACGCGCGGTCGGGGACGCGCGGTGCAAAACCGGCGGCCCGGTGTTGGGTGACGGGGAACGGTTCAATGGTTGGTGTAAACGGCAACCCGGTTTTGGGTTGGGGGAGAAAACACAAAAACACACACACACACACACACACACACACACACACACACACACACACACACACACACACACACACACACACACACACACACACACACACACACACACACACACACACACACACACACACACACACACACACACACACACACACACACACACACACACACACACACACACACACACACACACACACACACACACACACACACACACACACACACACACACACACACACACACACACACACACACACACACACACACACACACACACACACACACACACACACACACACACACACACACACACACACACACACACACACACACACACACACACACACACACACACACACACACACACACACACACACACACACACACACACACACACACACACACACACACACACACACACACACACACACACACACACACACACACACACACACACACACACACACACACACACACACACACACACACACACACACACACACACACACACACACACACACACACACACACACACACACACACACACACACACACACACACACACACACACACACACACACACACACACACACACACACACACACACACACACACACACACACACACACACACACACACACACACACACACACACACACACACACACACACACACACACACACACACACACACACACACACACACACACACACACACACACACACACACACACACACACACACACACACACACACACACACACACACACACACACACACACACACACACACACACACACACACACACACACACACACACACACACACACTACAAGGACATCTTTTGGGCATGAATCCGCACCAACTTCGAATCTTTGAGCTGGGCATCTCCTGAATTGTCGACGGTGTGAGACTCACTCAGCCCTACAGGGGAGAAAAAAAACACGCCACCGAGCCAACCCAAAAACAAGCACAAAAAACGGCACCGAGCCAACCCAAGGTTTCCGTGTCTTGTGGAGTTGGTGCCCAGTTTCTGGTGGTTTTGAAAGGAAGCCACACGGAGGCCGTTGCGCCCCCTTTTTTTGGGGGAAAGAAGCGCAAGTTTCACCGTGCCGTGAGTGATGTCTCCTATCGTCGTATATTTTTTGGAAGACCTCCTTTGAGTCCGTAGCAGCTACATGTTGTCCTTGAAGCTCTCCGGATTGATCTATTATCCACCTGGCGGATCAGCAACGGGGAGAGTGAAGGAACCTCAAGCTCTATGACTCAACGTGTTTATTCCGGGGTTCCGATCCAATGGCAGCCGTCACATGGGCATTTGGCCGTTGCCTTTGAATCCTGGCGTATGCGGTTCCTAGGCTTTTAGACTTTCGAGGTGCTTGGTCGGAGCGGCTCCGACCAGAAGTTGAGCACTTTTGGCAATTGGTGGGAGACGGGTGAGTGGTACGCTTTGCATTGCTTAGTGATTTGCGTTTAGCAAGGGAACAGCGAATTACCAAGCAAAAATAAGTGCTCTTTGTGCAGCTTGCCAAGTGCTCCCTATCCTGTTGACCCATTTGCTTTCTGGGGAGACCCGAGTTTCGGGTGTTTGAGACCCCCATCGATGGACCTTAGACCTTTTTTATTTCTGGGTCCCAACCAGGCAACTGAGCCTTCCTTGATTTTCCCCGTCATGCCAAGCAAGAAGGGACTGTTCTGCCCCCCCCGCCAAAATTGGTTTTCCTTTGGTTTCCCTCAAAACCAAAGAGGAACATGGTGCCCACAAAAAAGACACACCCACCTGGATTTGGGTAGACCTTTCAAGCAGGTGTTAATTGTCACCCGCCTGAGTTTCGCAGAGGCGTCAAATGACCCTCACACAGAGGATCATCCTTACTTCGCGGTCATTCACAAAAGTGGCAACCAGACATGTGCGAACCCCCACCACCATATGGATATGGGTCACAATGACACCAGGGGACCGCAGGTTTTAGTCCATGTTTCCATTTACCAGGTTTCATTTTGGGTACCTATTTTTTACCCACATCCATATTTGCAGGGAACTTGGCAAAGGATTGGGGAACCCCAGCTTCACGCTTTCAGAGGGCGGCAAAGTCTCGGAAGAAGTGGCTCCGAGGCGCGGGATGCCCATGAGGTCAAATTTTGGTCAGCCGCTGGGGTTCTTTCCCTTGAATCTGCCACTTGCGGGCTATGTGTCAATGGTGCCAGAGGGTGCTTGATTCTTTGCTGCATTTTGCTTGGATGTTAGGACTTTAACTTTTTGCCAACTAATGGGTTTTCCGTACTAATCCGCTAAAATCGAACAACTTTTGGCAGGGGAGCAGAAAAAAGGCAACCGAGGATTACTGGTCCAAAAAACACGGCGATTGCTCCCTTCCGAACTTCGGAGCCATTGGTTTCCACCGGAAGGCCCGGGGACTCCAAGCGGGGTTCTCGAAGAAACGGGGCGATCGCTCCGAAGGAGGTGCGTAGCAACCTTCGAAGGTTTAGAGAGAGCCCATTCAAGGGGTCGCCCATCATCGCGAAAGAGCTCGAGTGCTTGGGGGATAGTCCGGAACCCACCGATTTCTGATGTTCACCATTTCGGGTTCCGAATCAAAATTCATAGCCAAAAGGGCATGCCTCAAAATCGGGGAGCCACTATTTGGGATGGCTTTGAAGGGACACCGATAGGACGCGCCATTTTTGCGGGTTCCCCTTTTGTGAGCCAAACCGGGATCGAGTGTTGTGCCAAGGTCAGGTTTCCTCGGCACCTTTGATTTCCTGTACCTGCCCATCGACCCAGAGACCAACGCGTGGGGCCCTCAGAGTCTTTGCACTTTTTGGGGCCCGGATGAGCAAAGCTCCGCCTCTGTGAAGGGAAAGAGCCCAAGAAGGCGTTCCCCAAAAGCATGCACCTAGGATGCATGCACCAGCTGGCCCATTTGTTTCCAGTACTCATAGTTTCACTCATTCCAGGTGGTGGCTGGGATTGGTTTTCATGTTCTGCCCAATTGTTTCCAGTACTCATAGGGGTTCACTGTCACTCATTCCAGGTGGTGCAGGAGTTTGTTCATCCACAGAGCAATGGTCAATATTCACGAGCATGTACTTTTCAGCTGGGGCACACCAAATTGCCATTCCGAAATGTGGTCACGCACCAACTTCCGCCGTTTGTCGGGGACCTAGGATCATTCGCCGTTGTAACATGATACTTATCTGATACGATTCTTGTACTCAAAAGCACGTTGACCATTGTTTAAGACCATTTGTTGCTTAAGTTGACGGACCATTTGTTGACGGACCATTGCTTAAGACCATTCTTTCCTTGCTCGCGGGCCATTTGTTTCATAAGCAACCTGCAGGGTGTCACGCACCACCCGCGGAAACGCACCAAGAAGCCACCGGCGACCGGCCTGGTGGTCGAGTTCCAATGGGTTTAACAGCACACCAGCTCGTTGAAGCCCAACGCATGGCAGACATCCGAAACACTACAGGCCCACAAGGCTCAGGAGATTGGGGAATGCCCCAAAAAAAGGTTTCAAGGGGGGGTGGGGGGGGGGGGGGCCTAAGGGGCCCCCAAGGACGCCTAAAGCTGGCCTAAGAACTGCCTAAGGAACCCAGCAAAATCCGCAGCCTAGGGCTCTCAACTATCCACTCCCCTTGTTTTTCTACCCGCCTTAGGGATTTCATAAGGATACGGTGGCCCATGGGTTTTGGGGATCCAGACCAGGAGTCTTGCAGCCAGAATTAAGACATGCCCCATTCCATGTCGTCATCGCCCTCGATTCTTTTCTCCAAGTCTGAGAGGTTTCCTTGGTGGACATGGCCCATGGCGGGTATCTTTGAGCAAGCCAAAGCGATTCCCAATTTTGAAACCTGGGCCCACATCTCTCCCTAGGTCCCCCAGTAGTGCCCTTTCTCACCTTCTTTTTGTGAGAGGGTTCCCCTCCGATACTGATTCAGAGCCATGGAAAGGAGCCCATGGGACGGTCATGGCCCTTAGTGTCTGATGGTTCTTAATCCTAAGCGTCACTACTGGACACCGGGCAGCGAAGGCTCCCCTTGGCTCTAAACCAGTACAGGGGGGTTGTCTCGTTTTGATGATGCCTGTTTTGTGGTTACTTTGAAGGAAAACTAAAGGAACACCACCCTTAGGGTGCCCTCAAAAGCCAAACCCAAGAAGCGCCATGCGCCATGCGATATCGATCCAAGGAACCGGGGCTACTGCTTTATCAACTTCACGGACCCCAGTTGTGTGGCGAGACTCAGCGACTCAGCGCGCGCGGGGCGCTCCCGAACCATTCTTCGTACCAAGGGACTCCGCTGCAGATGAACAGAAGGAACCCAAGAGACCATCATTTGAGGAACCTCCTTTGGGCCCCCTCTTTTCTGGGTTTGAAGTTAGTTAGTAGGGAAGGTCACAGTTATTGGGAATCAACCACATTGTCCGGTTCCAGACATGTCCCAGGTGTTTTTAGTTGGTTTTGTGGTCGGGTTTCAATTGAACCCACTAATAGTTATTCACTTTTAGCAAGGGATCTGAGGCCAGCCCAGTTTAGAGCCGCTTTTTTGTCACATGTCCCACAAGTTGAACAAAACTGGCAGGCGGATTTCGCCAGATTTCGGTCTTTGCGAGGCCATGGCGCAGCATGTGGAGGGCTCTTTTCTTGTCCGCAGGCCTTCGTTGGGATCGAAGCGGGAACCATAGGTGCCCTTTTCTTTGGCGCATGTTGCCAAGGGATGTTGGGACCTTAGCTTTTTGCTAACAAATGGGTTTTCTGTATTAAACCACTAAAAGTGAAAAGCTTTTAGCAGGGGAGCAGAGTTAGCAACCGAGTTTTGATCGGCTTGTTTGATTAGAAATAGATTCAAGGTGACAGAAAGGGGGCTCTATAGATTAGTATGAGTATCGTTTTTTTTTTTTTTTTGTCATGGATTCTGTCATGGATAACGACTCTCAACGATACTCATACTCAAACTATAGATTCATGGAACTCCATAGAATTAGAAACTATGGAAAATCATAGGGGGCTCTCAAAAACGATACTTTGTGTTACAGACCAAACGCTGAAAAACGAGAGGGGACTCTCTAAATTCGAGCGTACTTACGGTGAACAGCAAATTTTGACGGAACTTCAGATGGGTTCCACCGGTTTGGATGGGTTTTCGGCTATCCACCTACCAGGGAAATCCATCTCTATTTACCCTCCAGGACACCTATGCTGAGAACACAAACGGGGTTGTCTCGAACTAGCGGACCCAGATGGGTGTTTTTGTTTTTTTGTTTCCCTTTTAATGCTTTTTTTCCCTTTTGCTTCCCTTTCAAACCCCCGCCCCCAAACAGGGACCCATCCAACAAAAACCCGAGCTGAGCCGCCCGAGTGCCACCGACCAGCATTCGACTGAGAGAGGCGTGGACCTTGAAGCTCACCTATGAGGGCCGGAAGATGGGAAGGCGGGCGGGCGGTGGGTTGTTCTTGGGAAGCAGTTTTGCCATTTGGGTGTGGCTCAAAACTAAACAGCCAGGGTTACGCAGGTGTTGGTCCATGCTTCCACTTACCAGGGCAACCCATTTTGGAATTCCGGTTTTTTGAGCCACAGCCATTTTTCGGCTTCTTGTGGTTTAGTGGTTGAAATCCAACCATTGAACTGCAAAAGGAATCACATTTTTGCTCCCCCTCCAACGTCAAGCAAGCGCTTGGTGGGCGGCAAAGCGCAAAGCCCGGCGCGCGTCTGTTTGTTTTCCCTCGGGGGGCAACTGGGGGTAAGGTGTTTTTGTTTTTCGTTTTGTTCTTTTCTCCGGGGCAAAAGGAGGTAAAGGAAGATCCTTCTTGTGGGAACTGGATATAGCGCCAAATCTTGATTTCGATGTTTTTCGTTGTTTCGGGGCCAAGGGGGCTGATTGTGGCGCCTCTAGGCCCATCTTAGTCAAGAGGCTTTTGCAGCATGGAATAAGGGGAGCGAGATTCGCGCGGGGAGGTGCCCTTTTTAATCCTTTTTTGGGGGAGGGTCCCCCTATTAAAATCGGCTACAGAAAAAAGGGTACCCTTATTCTAAACTCTCTGCTGGAGGACCTAGTGGAGCTAAATTGGGCTCCCTGCCCCTCCCATCGCTCCCCCACAGGGCCCATGAATCAAAATTATGCCTCCCGTGGGAGGAACTAAAGATTTTCGACCCCCTCCAGGTGCCGCATTTTGAGACGGACCCACGTGTTCCCTATACACATACTTCATTCAACGGTTAGTACTCACCCTTCCGCTGAAAGGGGAGACATATGTTTTTAGGGCACGTCAGGGCCACGTGCTTATTTGCAATGAAGGGCCGGACCACGTGCCTACCACACCAGTTGTGGGTTCAGGGAGATGCATCTTCATGGGTTCGCAAGAGCAGAAGTGATCGCGCCATGTTTTTCTGGGAGACGGAAGGGGTCTTTTTTCTTCCAGAAACCCACGTGTTTTTGAGCCAAAGGGTAAAATGGAGATACAACAAGTCGGTTGGAAGACCTTTCTATAATGGATTGTCAAATCGAACATTCCGGAAGGACCTACCTGTCAGTGTTCCGAGTTTTCCTGGTTAGTAAAGGGCTTCGACCATTCGAACAAGGTTCTGGTGAGGGGCACTGTTGTTCATGGCTTTCGCCGGGCGTACAGAATTTGTTCTTGAGGCCGAACTCTTTCAAGGCAATTCGTGTTTTTTGAAATCGAAGCCCACACACCAACATGAGAGCAACAGCCGCATATGGGTGTGGATTTTTGAGGGTCGCTGTTTCACCTTCAATGAGAAGAACATCAACTTGTGCTTGCGGTCCCTGAATTTTGACACCATATGCTTGTAGATTCATTAGGGCTTCAACCCCCTTTCAAGAGTGAAGAGCCGCGGATGCTTTTGTGGTTTTTTCCATGCGAGTTGAGTAAGTTTCCGGAAGTTTTTGATGTCGTTAGGGTCCCGAAATGTCAATTTCATCCAGAAATCACAGCCCAGCAGATTGTTTTTTAAAGCACAGGTATTTTGCTTGGTTTCTCTTGGTAACCTCCCGGCCCTCCGGGTCCTCAGCTTTCTGACTTCGTTGGTTTTCGTGGTTGAGTTTCCGTATTTCAGCCGCACAAGTCCACCTTTTTTCCGGTTCCTTGGAAGGGTGGGGGGAAGGCCTCGGGGCCTGCGGGCCTCTGTGCCAGGTTCAACTCCGACAAGGTGGTGCCGGGACCTGAGACGTGAGCTCCGTGTCGACGCATCCCAGATGACTCCTAGGTCCAGCTAGGCGCCCGACCTCTCACCCCTTTTTCTGGGGGGAGGGTTCCCCTAAATAGACAAAAAAGGGAAAACATCGGGTACCAACTTATTCTAACTTTAGAGCCTCCGGCTCAGTCCGCCGACATTGTCCTCTCCCTTTTCTCCTTCTTCCCTCTCCCTTGTCTCCCTCGTGCGTTCTGTCGTCCTCTCTCCCTCCCTCTGCTCCCCATTCTCCCCATCCCCCCAAGCCTCTCTCTCCTCAATCTCCCACTCTCTCTCTCTCTCTCTCTCTCTCTCTCTCGCTGTCTCTGTTTCTCTGTCTCTTTCTGTCTCCCTGTCTCCTTCCTGTCCACGCCCCTCTACAGAAAAAGGGCACCCTAATTCGAACCTCTCTACTCTCTCACTTTCTCGCTCTTTCTCTTTCTCTTTCTCTTTCTCTTTCTCTCTCTCTCTCTCTCTCTCTCTCTCTGTCTTTCTGTGTCTCTCTTTCTCAGTCTCCGTCTTTCTCTCTCTCGCTGTCTCTCTCTCTGTCTGTCTCTTTCTCTGTTTCTCTGATTCTGGCTCTGTCTCTCTCTCTCTCTTTCTGTCTCTCTCTCTGTCTCTCTCTCGCTCTCTCCCTCTCTCTCTCTCTCTCTCTCTCTCTCTGTCTCTCTCTCTCTCTCTCTGCATTGCAGCGTCACGTCCCCCCCCGAGTTGCCTCGATGTCCGGGCACTGCCCCTGCATGACCCTGAACTGTCATCTCACTACTGGCTTTCCCCCTTCATGTCCTTGTCACGTTTCCCATGATGTCCTGGTCCTGTCCCTTCCATGCCATTCAGCCCCCCCTTCATGTCCCTGACATTTTCTCGGTATGTCCGCTTCGTTTGCCATGTATGTCCCGTTCTTTCGTTGCGAGTCATTTCCCTACATCTCCCGTCGTGCTTGGTTTCCTTGTGCTTTGTTTCCTCTCCTTCCCCCTGCACTCCCCTTGTTTTCATTTCTGTCCCTTGCATGTCCCTTTCAGTTCCCCTTTGTTTCCCTTTCATGTCCCGCTGCTTTCCTGTCATGTCGACTTCCTATTTCCTCCCCTCATTTCACTTGCACTTCCTTGCATTTCCCCTCTGCTCCCCAATATTTCCAGCAAAAAACACGGGTTTTCCAGCGTTTTCACAATTAGGACGTCCAAAAACACAGAGTTTTTTCCAGATTTCCTGCAAAAGGAGGCAGGAACCCCAAACCAGCAAAGAGCCGGCAGGGGGAATCGAGCCTGGGACCCCTGTTTTGCGACACCGGCTCCCCGAAGACTACGTTTAGTGGAACGTCATCAAATTGCCGCGCGGTCCTTGGGCGGGGGGGGGGCCCCCCCCCCACGTATCAGACGTCGGGCGGGGGGGGGTTAGGGGGGGGGTTATCCTCTATCCTCTCTTAGGTGTCCGACACGCCGAGCAATGTCGGCGGACATCTCTCTACTGGAGGACCTAGTCAAGGGAGCCACAAGCCAGGAATATGAAAGGATGATCAACAAACCAAGAATATGCTTTTGGCTCCAAATTAGAGAGCTACGGCAAACCGCAGGTTTTAGTCTGGTTTCATTCACCAAGGTGTCGTTTTGGTACCATCTTTTTGAGCCACAGCCACATGACAGGATGAACACGAGCGAAGGGCTTTTGGTCTCCCATGATCATGATTCGTTTCTGAGCGTGCCCCAGAACCCCATTCTAATTATTCAGGTGCTCGCCTGTAAAAACCTTCATCTAATTCCAAACGTGAATGTGTGGAGCATAAGAGCGGAAGGCTGAAAGGGTGCTGCCCTTCTGAAAATCACGGCTCGTTGGAGGACAGCGGTCCACCCCCCGGCCGAAAGAATGCTGAGCCGCTCAAATCTTATTGGGTTTCCCAGCGAATCGTCCGGTTCCAGAAAGGTTTTTAGATGTGTTTAGTTCCAGAAAGGTTTTTAGATGTGTTTAGTTGGTCTGAGGGTCTAGGTCCCCCAGTAGTGCCCTTTTAAATCCGTTTCTTTTTTGGGGGGGAGGGTTCCCCTACTAAAATAGACTACAGAAAAAAGAAACGGTACCCTTATTCTAACCTCTCTACTGGAGGACCTAGGGGTTTTTATTGAGCCCGCGAGTTAAACTTTTAGCATCTGCGGACAGCCCAGAAAAGAAACTCGATCCCCAGATTTCTGGATACTCTCGCGTTTTGATGAGTGAAATTGCTGGGTTTTTCTCAAAAAGAACCCCTAACATGGGTAGGTTCCTTTTGGTTTTCCTTTGAAGCCATCCAAAAGGGTGTGTTTTTTTTTTTTGGGGGGGTCCCCTAAAATCAAAAGGACAGACCCAAAGGGTACCGAGCCTCAAACACAGAGACACCCATGTGGCGAAGGATCCCAAATGGGACTTCTCGTTGCTTCTGCGAGGCATTTTTGCGCAGCGCACATCGCTCTTTTGGGTAGGGCGACCGCTGAGTCCTGGGACGGACCCAAATTCAGCACGTGCAACACTTGCGATCGGTGCGATAGGGAAAGACTTTCCGAGTCCAGGTGTTGGGAGCGTTTCGGGATTCCCGAAGAAAGGACACCATAGCTGGGATGTTTTTTTTGGGGGTCATTCCACTTCTCATTCCCTGCCCATCGAACCAGCAAGAAACGGGCATGCACGCTTCTCCGATTTTCACCAACTCTCCTGTGTTGATGCTGAATAGAATTGGATGTCCCATTTTAATATTCAAGAGCGGATCCGGATTACTTTGTTGGAGTTGCACCCCCCCCCCTATGTAAATAATCCGGGGTCGAAGTTAATATTGGCCGCTCTTCCCCACACTTGGCCACTCTTCCCCCCATTTCAATGGACCCTAAGTTGCTTGCACCAAACGGGTCCCTTACAGCTGTGTAGTGTGCTACAACATGCATTCGCGCTTCGATTCCTTTACTTGATGTCATTCTGGATGGTCATGGGATTTGAGACAATCTAGGTCCCCCAGTAGTGCCCTTTTTAATCCCTTTTTTGGCGGGAGGGTTCCCCTACTAAAATAGACTACAGAAAAAGGAAACGGTACCCTTATTCTAACCTCTCTACTGGAGGACCTAGATAAGGGTTCGGATGGAGCCATGGCCACGTTTGGTTAAATTAAATCCCCACCGTGCCCGCAGGGTCCCACCGCAAATTCATATAGGGAGGAAACCAAAGCCAGCACGGAAATTTCGAGTCACCAAAAAGGGGTACACTTTTTTGGAGGGCGCCAGTTAGATGTTCGGGGTTTTAAGGGGGGACCAAAGGGACACCACCTTTTGGCGGTTCCCAGCCGTCTCCTGAGGTTTTTTGGGTGTCCATTTCACCCACAAGGGGATCCGAAAACCGGCCAGCGCCGTCTCCTAAAAATTCCTGCCTCAGACTCGACGCGAATCGACTCGACGACTCGACCGCGACTCGAGGTCTGTGGCCCCGGCGGCTTTGCAAGGTTTCGAGGCGATGGCTTGGGTCCGGGGCTTCCACTTTTTGACTTCCCCACGGTAGACTTGATTTCTCCTCGAAGGAAATTCTGGGTTCAAGGTTTCTTGGTGATTTTGACTGGCCCAAGGTGGACTTGTTTTTTTCTTGGGGGGGAACCCTGGGTTCAAGTCTACCTTGGGGTAGTCAAAAAGTGGAGGTTTGGAGGTTCCACTTTTTGACTACCCAGGTAGACTCAAATTCAGGGCTGGTTGATGTCCCCAAAGGCACACGGGTAGACTTCAGCCGAGGCGTGGTTTGATTTTTTTCCCAAAGGGCAACCCCCGGGTTCAAGTCCAAAACAGCGGAGGTTTGGTGGACACTGCTGGATGTAGACTTAGGATACCTTGCCACCTTTTTTACGGAAGGAACCGTTTGACGTCTCGGGGAATCGGTCCTGGTTTGGAAGGGCCATTGTGTTTTTAAAGGGAGCGGGTCGTCAGGTTTCGAGGACGGTGCTTTCAAACGTGTGGCATTCCCAAAAGTTGGTTCATGGTGGAAAATCGTCGGTTTGCCAAAGGAATCTCAATTGCCACAGGAACCACGTTCAACAAATGCCGTCATGGCAGAGAAAGGGCGATGTTCCTCGAAGTCCTGTCCACCACGGTGGCTTCAAAACTACGAAAAGGAAATCATGCCGGAGGCTATGACTTTCAATGGGGATGACACCAATCCTGTGGCCTCACCTTTTCTTTGGTGCATGTTGCTTGGATGTTAGGACTTTAACTTTTTGCCAAATGGGTTTTCCGTATGAAACCACTAAAAGTGAACAACTTTTAGCAGGGGAGCAGAGTTAGCAACCGAGTTTTTTCAGTGGTTTGATAAGGGAACCTCCAGGTTCAGGGATCTTCTTCCACTGTAGGAACCCTACCCCTTCCCCAGAAGTAGCTCCCCTTTTTCCCCCAACAGCTGAAAGCTTTGGGGTCTCAGCCCAGATAGGCTCCGGGGTGGTCCAGGTAAGGTTCCACGAGGGGTCCTGCGAGGGCTGCGGGGTGGTGCGAGCACTAAAAAGAGCACCGCATGCTGTTAAGGATATTTTTTGAGCTTATTTTTTTTTGCTTTTTTGGGGTTCCCTTTGTTTTCCGATAACCAGGCAAAAAAGATATCTTTTTGCAGGGGTCCAAATTCCAGCCTAGACCCACGGATCCTTCAGTTCTAACTCTTATCAGAGCTCCCGCAGGCGAACTATGCCCACTACTCCACGGCACGCGTCAACCGTCGAGACGCTCAAAGGGATGGGCTCGAGCTCGTTCGGTGAAACCGAGCTCAAGATGAAGACTCTTGGAATGAGGTTCCAGTTGTGAACTGTAGGGGTTGGGTGTTTCTCCAAATAGGGGTACACCCCCCCCCAAAAAAAAAGAAGAGCGTCAGTTTTCCTTTTTTGGGGCTTCCATTTAAAACCACACAACAAGGTGTTCCCCAAGAAAGACACACCTTACCTTGGTGTACATAACCTGCTACTTCAGAGATCCTGAAAGAAGGTTTTTTTTGGGCCCATGTTCCTCGCAAGGAAAATTGGGGGCGTCAGGTCACATGAGAAAAATGGTGAGAGGCTTACTCCACCGTTGGAAAAACTTTGGGCTTTTTGTTTGCTTTTGGTTCTGTCTATTGTTAGTAGGGGCTGCAAAAACGAAGTTACTTGCTACCATACCAGGGGCTGGGAAGCTTACCAGTCAGATTTTCCGTGGGTTTTCTTTCGCTGACAGTGGCAACTGGAAAGCAGAGGTTGTTGTGACCGGTTCCTACTTGAGGTTGACACTTTCAAGCGAGCCTCGGAACATGTTTTGTGTGTGTTTTTTTCAAGCTTCTGGGCAAGCTCAAGGGCCTTGGGGGCCCAATGATGCAGGTTCCTTTGGGAGGTTCCCCCCTCTTGCTTTTGAATCAGTCAGAATCGAAGCAAAGAACCAAGAGGTCCCCCGCAAACTATCCACTGCACCGAGCTTCAGTGTTGCCCAGTGTACGAGCCGTTCTTCAGCTGCGGCTGTTTGCGAGGATCATGTGTCTTGAGTGGGTCTCTTTGTTTTTGAGCGTAGACTTGTTGGATTGTTTTGCCCAGTTTTCATGCGTGCCACATGGAGCAACAGCTTCGTTGATAAGCATGACATGAGGGGCAATCACAACGAAGCGTACTCATAGTTTCATCTCATTGTGACTTGATTGGTTTTAACATACCCCACATCCTCATCGCAATGCTTTCAGGTTCCCCTCAATTGGTAGATTGGATTGAATTGGTTTGGGGATTGTACATGGTAAATGGGGCTGCCCACTCCCCAATCACCAAACCACCAATTGGAGGGAAGCTGATTATTTCCCAAAACCCTTTGCTTTTGTACATCACCAAACCACCAATTGGAGGGGCGCTGGTTGTGAAACTGTTTTTTTTGTACCCCACATCCTCAGACCACCGTGATGTCCAGTGCACCCCTTGAACTTTTCGGTTCACCCCGGCGGTTTCGAGAGCCGAAGGGACGCCAAGACCGAGGCGGCGACCCCTCGACGCGGCCGCTCTTCCTGCGCGAGCCGTGGCCTCGATCTGGGCTCCCTGATGGATGCGGAAGGCGCCCCCGCAGCCCCACAACGGCAGGTGGTTCTGCCAGGCTTCATGAGGTTTTGGTGTGAGGCCCAGGTGGGCCGGAACCTCCGAAAAGGCGATGGAGGACAATGAGCACCACCGGTGAGTTGTATCAACTCGTAATTTGAGGAAATCCAGCGACCCCTGTCATAACCATGTTGGTCCTTGGTGGAACCGCATGTCATTGGGCGCCGATTTGGACATGTGTCACCCCCCCCCCCCCAGAAAATGCGGTCGATGTGGACAATCTCGGTTGGTGGTCCGGGGGCAGCAGTTCCCTTAGGGGACGTGCCCGTCATACTGAGGATGGACGAACCACTTCGCACCGGTTGGTAGTTGGTATGTTGTTTACCCCAGTCTATTTTCTTTTTAAGGATGTCATCCATTCCAACTTTTGTGCATCCACAGTATAACCCCAACCAAGCCGGTTACTTTGCTGGGGAGATCACCCAAGGACGCATGAGCATGTCTTGTTTTGTAGATGCCCTTCTTCCTGGGGCACATTCCTAAAAATATATACAACCATTTCTTTTTGTTTTTGTTTTTTTTTTTCACTGGGGATTCACATTTGGGGCGTGTTCACCTCTCTCAAAAAGCCCTTGCCGCTTTTGGAATGTCCATTTGGTCCATGTGGTTGAGCTGCCTTTGGGTTTCCCAAAAGCTGTCACCTGAGTCCTTTTACTTGCTGGTGCTCAGCAGGGAATCAGAAGTTAAGCATTCGGGAATCCCCAAACGGTTCAACAATCTGAGTCATTCCCAACACCCTAGGTCCTTCCCTACCTATCGCACCCTAGGGTTCACCTTTCACTGTGCACGTGAGCCATAGACATCCACGGCACGGCTTCGGCCAACGAAGCCCGACGTCTCGACGTCCGAGGGCGGCGGTCTCGGGACAAGAGGCGCCTCCCAGACGAAGAGGCGGCAGGCGGGGGATGGCTCCGGGGTGGCTGGTCGGGTTTTCTGCAGGCCCCCGGTGTTTTGGTGGTTTTCATTTTGGGGGATCCCAAACCCCAGTCTACAGGAAATTGGAAATGGCTTGCCAAGGCCCGTGTTGGGGTTTCCGGTCGAATTTCCTGCTGCCTCCTTAGAATAGAGAATAGACTTTCTAATTTCGGACTTTTCGACTTTGGACGATGAGACATGAGTCTGAGGTGTTTATGACCAACGAACCACAAAGCCTTGTGGCCTTTCGTTTTCCCCGTTTTCCCTTTGGGCATGGTGACTAAAAGAACCTATTTCAGGCGCTCCTTGAAAAGGGGTGGCCCTGCCTCTGATGCGTCGCCAAGCCCTTTCGTTCAGCACCTCCTGCCCCTTTCCTTGGGCCCAAGCCAGTCGGTTCTGGAAGCGAGCTATCAGCATGTTTTCTTTTGTGGCCGCTTAGAGAGCCGAAAGTTGTTTTTTTAAATGGGAATCACGCCAAAAAGCACGTTGTTGTAGCTTTTTTTTAGGGAAGCCCCAAAAATGGCGTCAGTTTTCCTGTTGCCTCCCTTTAGCACCATCCAAAAAGGGGTGAGACGGAGCCGTTGGTTTTCTATGAGCTTGAGCTCGTTCCTCCTTTCCGACGGCTTCTCCTTTCTCCATCCTGCTATCGAGGGCCATGAGGGGGCCCTATCCCTTGTCAACCTCTTAAGGCTGTATTGCGGGCTTTTCCTCGGCTTATCCTTGGCCGCCCCTTTGTGGGCCACCCCCCCCCCAACCACAGCCCCCACAGCCCCCAAAGCGGATGACTCCAGGAGAAGCCAGGGCAGCCTCATCGACATTGCTGCGCGGCAGCAGAAGAAGACCCAGGGGCAGGCGCTTTGCGGGCGGTACGCGGGGTCCGCATACTTGCTGGTGCGATAGGTAGGGAAGGACCTAGGGTGTTGGGAATGACCCAGGGTGTTGGGAATGACCTAGGATGTTGGGAATGAACCGTTTGAGAGATTCCCGAATACAGGAAACCACAGGTTGGATGGTTTAGTTCGGGGTCATTCCATTTCTCATTCCCGCGGCAAGGGTAGGGGCGATCTGAACCTGCCCCGCCGAGCCAAAGAACTCTGGGTTTGTGCCCCAGATGATGTTAGGGGTTCTTGCCACTGCGGTGGGGTTTGTGAGAATATTCTGGTGGTTTGGCACAAACACCCACAATGTTTTGGGAGCCACGGCCCAGGGAACCGCTAGCAAAACCCTTCGACTGTTAGACTTTGGAGTTTTGAGGTGTTTGCATCTCCCACTCAAAGTGTAACTTTTTAGCAAGGGGCCAAACGAGCCACTAAGTTTCCTCACACAGTTTCCTGGTGCAGTATAATATGGGCGCAACAAACGCCGTTGTTTCCCCCCCCCCCCGAAAAGTTGAACCGGAGGGAGTTGTGCTTTGGCTTTTAGAAGCTCTATTCAGCGCTCTTTCACGACCAAAGAAGTTCTGGGCAGAGGACCCTTTCCAAAAGTCCACTTGCAGGGGTCTGCGCAGCGCAAATTGTGGTACCGCTGAGCACGGTGGGGGGTGCCAGGCTTTGGGAACCACTGGGAAATGTCTCATGTTGTGCGGACCATGTTCCGCGCCATGTTGCGCGCCATGAACATGGCGTTGCCGCTGAAAAGTCGCCGGGCGGCGATGGTTTCAACGACTCATGTTTTGGGTGTCTTGCCGTTGTTGGCATGATTTTTAGATTGTTGTTTTTTGGGTCCTGCTCATTTTTTGGTGGGCCGCAAGAAAATAGTCCGCTTTTTTGCAAGCCCATACCGTTTGGGTTGGAACGGTTTTTAGTTGTTTTTGGTTGGTTTGTGGTTGGGTTACGATTCAGCCCACCAGTGAACCCAACCATTTAACCCACAAGTTAAACTTTTAGCAGGGGATCAGTTTGGACAACCACCGTGCAAGGATTGCTAGAGCCTCAACTATCTTTTTGAGTGGAGGCAAATTAGCCGAAGCGCTCGTCTTTGCGACCCCGCCACTCTGCCGTTTTGGGTTGGGGTAGAAAATGGGTCAATGGGTTTTCTCTCGGTGCTCTCACAAAAGCCCTTTGCGCAAGTCGACCGGATCTGACATTTGAGTTCCCCTTTTCGGGTTCCCATGTTTAGTCATGGCCCCAAAAGGTTGACCTTTTCTCAGTTGTTCAAAGCGAATCGACCTTTTGACCTTCTGGTTTTCCGATTTTGGCCCATATTTAGTCATGGCCCCAAAAGGTGATCACCTTTTAGTTCCAGGTCCTTTGGGCAACTGAGTTTTAGTTCTGGGTCCGTGCCCTGAATTGGAGTTGCCATCGGCCG
>CAUJNA010003798.1:100000-137500 GCA_963377175.1 Effrenium voratum
AGCTGCCCTTAGCTCCTGCGCCAGGGAAGAAGGGTGGCAAAGCGTGGCGCGCTCAGCTCGCCTTTTTTTTTTTTTTTTTGAGGAGGTACCCCAAAAGCAACATGCAAAGCATCCCCGAAATCCTTTTCGAGGCTTTCGAAGCATTGTTTCCAACATAAAGACTGCCTGGAACTCGTGGGGTGCATCCAATCCCAAAAGCTTTGTGGTGTTCAAAGGTATCCTCCCACATTGCTCTGGGCCTCATACCGGAACGCGGTGGACTGGCATCTGTCAAAACTTGGGACCTGAGCAGATCGTTGTTTTCATGGTGACCTTGCAGGAAGCCGATTTGGCCCCATTTGTGTTTGTCTCAACACATTTAGGTGTCCTAAAAGGCTACCATCAAAAAGCAACCCACCCAGTATTAACTGAGCCAGAAGTGAGGTGATTGAGGCTCACTCCGGGCCTCTAAAACGTGGGACCTCCCCTCCCTTTACGGGGCCCAAACTCGCCATGTGATTCGCTCTTCTGGTTTGGCACAGTGCATCTTTGCTGGACTGGCCGATTGCTTGCTTGCTCGCTTGACTTGACTTGACTTGACTTGACTTGCTTGCTTGCTTGCTTAGCGCATGAGGAAGTTTCTCGCACAGGGGTTCGCCGTATTCCAGGCTGGTAAATCATTGCAATTCACCCAGACGACCTGCTGAAGCAGGACATCGAACTTTTATAGCAAGCAGGAAGGCGACATTTCCGATGGCGACCAAGAGTACTTTCACTGCAATTTGCCCGCAGAATGAAATCGTACCAAGCTTTGCGTGCAGTTCCACCACCCTCCCGCCAATTCACGTGGAACCTGACAGGGGGGTCCTGGCTCAGACCATTGGATCATTTTCCTTTTGAAGGGACGGTCCCTCCCTGTCAGGCTCCATGTTAGTTGGCGGGAGGGCATCTCCTTTCAACCATCTGGTAAATTTGCACGTTCCGGGAACGCTCAGAGCTGCTGATTAGGACTTTGTTGGGGCTGTTTTACTCACCGATCCGGGATGGACGTGATGCGCTTCTGGAAGTTTATTGGATGAGTATATGTTGGGGTAATGAAGCTTCTGAACATATTCTTTTGGGTGTACCCCTTTGGGCTTGGCCGAGACTACCCCGCCAACTCCGGTTGCGATTTTGAGGTCCGGCAAGGGGGGCCGGGCTGGGCAACTGGGCCGCAGATCAGATTCGGTGGGCGCGTTTTTCGGATCCAGTTAAGATACGGCCCGGTTCCTTAGACTTTTGCACTTGGGTTCAGAGTTGGATTCGTGACATATTCCGCAAAGTTGTTTTTAATGTTTTGTCGGAACGTTTCACTGGGAATCGAAGCCACATGGAACCAACAGGAAGAGTTTGACATTATCTTCGCGGCTGCTCAATGTATGGCGTTAATACTTTGCAGTATTTTTTGGTACTCAATGGGAAGACATATGACAGGACCTCAGCTTCCCTCCAATTGGTGGCTTGGTTTGCTGGTTTGGCAATGGGGGATCCTTCTCATTTGGTGTCAAAAAAGCCACCAATCGTTATGGGTTACCTGAGGAACAGCGAAATCTATCCAGAGCCACAGTAATGAAAAGAACCAAAGGAGCCAAGGAGCTGCAGCAAACAGCGCAGCTGGCACGGCAGCCCTGGTGCTATGCTTTGATTCGTCTGCAGCACCAGTTGGGTGTGTCTCAAAATAGGGGACCCCATTTTTGGGTGGGGAAACAGGCCAAAACTAGAGGCAAGCGGCCATGTGCTGTCACCTATTGTCAGCCACGCCCAGTTGCAAATACACTTGCAACGGATGGAAACCCAAGGGAACCACCCTTTAAGAACCAAAGAACTCAACGGAAAACCTCGGGTTGCGAGGATCATTTTCTACTTGGAAGGCCCATTTTCCGGTTTGCGGATTACACCAGATCTTTTTTGCCCCGAGAACGGGCGAGCTGGCAATGGCAGTGAGCCCAACACAGCAGTACATAGACCCTTCATATTACGTTCATAAATAAATAAATCAATAAATAAATAAATAAATATATATATATATATATATATATATGTACACATAATGTGAATGTATGTGCACCTGTGTATGTCAATGATATGCATATGCTGGAATATGCAAATGCAAATGTATGCTATGTGTATGTCTATGTCTACGTGTATGTAAGGTCAGAGGAGTAAGGGTCCATTGACAAGAGAGCCCGTGTCAGATTTCCCCGAGTCTTGGTAGAGCCACACGTCAGGTTCGGCACTTTCGCTTTAAGGCTGACGTCGAGTCCAGGCGTTGTAGTGTTTCTTTGTGGTTCGTTGATTTGCTTGATCGGCTTCTTGTGGCATATAGGTGGCTCGTCTTTTTTGGAGTTGGCACCCCTTTTTTGTGGCTTCAAAGGAAACCAAAAGGAAGACTGAAGCCACTCTGGGCGTCGACACAGTCCAGCTCCAAGCTCAAGTCTGCAAGTCTATAAACCCGCATGGCTGGGATCCGCGGGAAGTGAGACATTGGGCCCATGTCTGTCATAGCGCCGCTTTTCCCTCAATCGGAATCGGTTTCCCAAGGTGAGAGATACGTCTCATCTCAAAGGCTCGACTTGTGAGCCGTCCCAATTGTTGGCTTGCTTTGTTTTAGCAGTTGCGGCTGTGGCTCAAAAAGATTGGAATCCCCAAAATGGCAACTTGGGAAACGGAAGCGACTCAACCTGCGGTTTGCCCTAACAGCTCTTTTCATTTTGAGCCATACACAAATCAAGGGACGCCTCCAAACTGGCTTCGGTTTTCCTCTTGGTTTTCCTTTAACCCGCCACCAAACAGTGGGTACCAACTGGTTTCAAACCAACCGAGCCATGTGTCTCGCTTTTTTGTTTTGACCCAAATAATCCCAGGTATGGTAGAGGTGTCTTTTATAAGGAGGTCTTGTCCGGAATTTGCATATTTCAGGTACTCCTCAACATTGTTTTATTTTGGTTTGGTTTGGATTTGGACTTGAGCGGGTCCCTGCCTTAATTTTATGTTGTTGTTTTCTGTTTGTTTTTGTTCTTATTGGTTTAAATCTGGACTTGAACGGGTCCCTGGTTCTTGAGGGTACATGGGGTTTTACCCCCTCCTTTCCCCCACACCACCGACCGAGCTCCGGCTCCGGCTCCAAACAACGAGTGACTTGGTCCGTTTGAGGCGTGGCGGCGGCCAGGAGAGCCAGCAGGCAAAGGGGCCGCAGATTGGGAGAAACAAAGGTTTTCTTTTTTCTTAAGATCAAAAAAACAACTGGGGGTTTCATATATATATACACATAAAACACATATATACATTCTCACTTCAAAAAAAAAACGCAACTCCAACTGGTGGGTTCGACTTACAAGCTTGGGAAACCGAAACGTTTGAGCAGCTCGAGCTGTGTTTGGGAGTTCGTGTGATTGGATTCACCAACAAACAAACGGCTTCAACATCTTCAACCATGGTTTGAAGTGGTGCAAGCAGATTTCGTCCATCCACGTTATGGTCCTCCTACTCCGGGGTTAAAAGAAGAAGCCCGGGCGGTGGTATGGGGCTTTCCGAGTCCCGTTCTCTTGGGGCGGGGGGGGGGGGGGGGAATTTGCCCTCGTTGACTGTTTGACATGTTGAGCTAAAGGATCTTGGCAAATTGGATGTGGCTGTTGTTGTTCTCGTGCTTGTTCTTGTTCTTGCTCTTCTTCTTCTTCTTCTTGCTCTCGTTGTTCTTCTTTGTAGTCCTCTTGTTCTTCCTCTTCTTCTTCTTCTTCTTCTTGTTCTTCTTCTTGTTCTTCGTCTTGTTCTTGTTCTTGTTCTGCTTGTTCTTCGTCTCGTTCTTTGGTTGATTAGTAGGGGGGTTGTCCCAGCTAAGATTTAAAAGGAAGACGGTGGACCGTCGAGGCCTTTCCATCGATCGGACAGGTTTATTGAGTCATCCGGGTATGAAGCTAAAGGGGACATGGTGCGCCCCAAAACGGGACGCCAACTTTTCTTTGGTTTTCGCCTTGTTGCCTCGGCGTTGGCCCTAGGAAGCTTAGCGTCATCCCGGGTATTTCTTTTTAAGGGTACTTGGTGGGTGGTTAGTAAGCCTGGTTATAGCCCACTTAGTTGGTCCTCTCCCTGCAAATAAGCTCAGGTGATATCCCCAACAGCATGCGGTGCTTTTTTTAGTGCTCGCATCACCCCGCAGCTCTCAACCCTGGTGGAACCCTGGTGGAACCCTGCTGGAACCCTGGTGGAACCCTCGTGGAACCCTCGTGGAACCCTCGTGGAACCTTATCTCAGGGCCGCCCCGGACCACCCCGGAGCCTATCTGGGCTGAGACCCCAAAGCTTCCAGCTGTTGGGGGGGAAAAAACAAGGCCGCACTTGTGGGCAGCACGATCAGATCTTGGCACTGTAGTGAAGGGGTCGCGATCAAACCATGAAAAGGGGGAGTCTTGGTTGACGTTGGAAGGGGAGCAACAAATGGTTTTTTAGCTTGGGTCCTCCGCCCGGCAAGCGGCGCGCGGAAATGCCAGAGGCCCTTCGCTTCGCAGGTTTCATCGGAGGCACTTCCGAGGCCACGATTTTGCCCCTTCTGCGGCGGAGAGCGGCTTGGAGTCACTTGGGGCGCGCGACGCCGGGAGGTGGTTCCCGCTTCCCAGCCGGTCCCTGACACCCTGATAAGTTTTTTTGGGTTCAGTGCTTGGGTTTAGTGGTGGTTGTTAGATTTTTCGGTTTTTGGGGTTCAGTGGTTGGTAGTTTCCATTTAACCAAGTTGAAACAACTTTCGGCAGGGGATCAGAGGTCACAGACAGCCCAGTTTGGGTGGCTCAAAATTGGGGGTGGTTTCCTTTTGACAAGGGAACCCCTATTTTGAGAAGCTTCCATTTGTGCAGTTCCGAAACTAGCTGGCACACCTACAAAAAGTAGGCTCTGTTTGAGTGTCCCTTAAAAAGTGGATGACAGAATTCGCCAAACTTTGGGTGGGGCTTTTTATTGTGGTGTCCATTGAGAAAAAGCGGGTTAGACAACATACCAAAAGGGTGGGGAGGGGGTTTGTGTGGCTGGCCCACGGGGTCTTCGCTTTCCGAAGCCAGCTGTCGGAAGGCGCGGAGAAGTTCGAGGCTCAGGTTGGTTAGGGGAACCCAAAGGAATGCAACACCACTTGGTGGTTTTTTAGCCGTCCGGTTGAACATTTAGTTTCTTTTGGGTTTTCGTGGTTGGGTTTCCATACCTGCGAGTTAAACTTTAGCAGGGGATCTGAGGACAGCCCAGACCATGTTTTCGGTCGCCGCCCGAAAAAGAAGCCTTCTTACCCGAAAAAATAGTTCTTACACCGGCAGAAGTTCATTTGGAAGGAGACCAGAATCGACCAAACTGGATGTGCGTGTGTCCTCTTTTGAGCGGTCCCCTTTTGGTTGGCTTTAAAGGGAAACCAAAACAAACACCCACATCCATTTTGGGGAGTCCACCATTTTGAGACTTACCCAGGGTGGCTTTTCCTTTTGTTTGGTTGATTTAAAGGAACCCCCTGAGACCAGCCCATGTCTCCGGTCATCCTTAGTTGGTGGTTAGATTTGGATTTGACCCCCTGGTTCTTGTGTATAAATGGGTTTTCCCACCCAACCTCCACACCTCCAAAAGCCAGCAGGCTTTAGCAAAAAGCAAGCTTCAGCAGAGTAAAGACAAAGTACACAAAAGTTTCAGTGAAGGCTTTGGCCCCACCACAATCTCCTGTTACCCACGCCTCCCGTCGTCAACTTCCCACACCACCACACCCACGCCTCCCTTCTTCGACTCGCCCAAAGACCCCCAGCCCTATCGCTCAAAGCGCTCGAACGCCCCGCGCCCGAGGGCGAAGCCGGACTTCCGGTTTTGCCAGTTCTGCGGCGCCTCGCTGTCCTTCGGCCGGGGCACCCAGCGAGACGTGAGCCTTCAAAGCTCTGGTCGTCGCTTGGCGTCGGAGATGCGTCCAACCGGACGCGGGAAAAACGCGGCGCCGCAGGCTGCGACGAGAGTCCTGTTCCGAAGATGTTCCGAAGATGCTCCGATTTCGAAGATGTTCCGGAGATCTTCTTTAGATTTCGATGGTGTTCCGAAGATGTTTCAAAGATATTCTTGGTATTCCTTATATCTCTTGTATTCCCAGAGTTCCTCGCCATCTCCTCAAACGTTTAGACATATTGATGAAGATACTTATGACATTCGCACAATAAGCCTAATGGAACAACAAACTACTCAGTTTTGGGTGGGTTGATAGCCAATGGACCAACAACAAATGGGTCACGGTTCTTTTTCAAAATTCCCTCAACGGTGGCAGCGATACGGGGTTAATCCGCAGCCTTGGGAGTTGATGTGCGGACAGCTAACATGTCCCTGCATATCAGCATCAGAGCGGACACTTGCCGGCACGTGTGGAAAATCTGTGCCATCCCGATGCAGGCCGCGGCTTAGCGAAAACAAGCGGTTCTTACAACTGTTGGGCCAGGACCGCGCGAAATCCGGAAATCCGCACATTCCTGTTTCTGACGGTGGCGGTGCCAATTCCTTGATCAGCTCAGGCCGTTTTTGGTGCAGACATCGCGCGGTTGTTCGGCCATGGCCACATTCGTACCTTGGAACGGGGCAGGAGATGTGGCCAATAGTGTTGTGGATGCTTCCGGTTTATTATCCCCATGGAAGACTTGCAGAGCCACACGCAAAACAAACGCCCAGGCAGATGAAGTTGAGGGGACAGGCGAAAGAATTGTTTGGTCGCTGGGCCAAATCCTCTGGCCTTTGGGCCAATTCCTTCGGGTTTTGGACGATGACTCCGACGTCCCCGCTGATTTGTGCCCGCAACTGGAATTTCTCATCACAGATTGGGTCAAAACAAGTTTGGGGCTGGTCTCATGCAAGGCTAGGTCCCCCAGTAGTGCCCTTTCTCACCCCTTTCTGGGGGGAGGGTTCCCCTACCAAAATAGACTGCAGAGAAAAGGGTACCCTTATTCTAACCTTTCCACTGGAGGACCTAGTAGGGGTCGAAGTTTGGACACAACCACCTGAGGCCCTCTAAGATGTGTGTCCATTTCCCCCAAGCCACTACCCCTAGTGGGTTGAATGAAAGATACAGCCATTGGCCACTAAAGGGTTACCGCCAGGCCTCGGTTTGGGGAGCGGCAACCGTCTTAGAGAACGGAGGTCTCAGCTTCAGCCTGTCGAGTTGGCGGATGGGAGCGAACCGCTTGGTGGATTTTGGGGAACCCCAATGCGTTGGTGAGTTTGGGGTGGGTTTGCAGAAAAAGGAAACCGCGTATACGGTGGGTGCTACCTCAACGATGGTTGCGGTTCTCTTTCGATTTTGTTTCCACAACTCACCAAGAGCGGGACCCGTTTTGGCCAACAGAAGCAAGGCACGTCCCCAAAGATCTTGAACACATCCAAAGGAAAACACTCTTGGCAGAAGCCAGCGCCCACGCCACCCAACTCTGCGCCCTGACGTGAACAGGGGTTAAACCCACCGGCCGTTCAAGCAGAGAGAACAAGCTTTGGAGTACGGGTCTCCGCTGGAGCAAGCCGTCGGCTTGCTCCATCTCTCAGGCGGTGACGCGTGCCAACCTCAGTGGCTCATTGCCTTCGACACATGTTTTGCCGGAGGTGACTGTTTGTCTTGTATTGTATTGTCTCGATTTGACTTTTCTTGTCTGATTTGACAGTTTGTCTGTCTGCCTGCCTGTCTCTGTTTGTTTGTTGGTTGGTTGGTTAGTTGGCTGGCTTGCTTGTTCGTTTATTTGCTTGCTTGTTTTGCTTTGCTTTGCTTTGCCTTGCCTTGCTTTGCTTTGCTTTGCTTTGCTTTGCTTGCTTGCCAGCTTGCTTGCCAGCTAGCTAAGTAGCTTGCTTGCTTGCTTGCTTGCTTGCTTGCTTGCTTGCTTGCTTGCTTGCTTGCTTGCTTGCTTGCTTGCTTGCTTGCTTGCTTGCTTGCTTGCTTGCTTGCTTGCTTGCTTGCTTGCTTGCTTGCTTGCTTGCTTGCTTGCTTGCTTGCTTGCTTGCTTGCTTGCTTGCTTGCTTGCTTGCTTGCTTGCTTGCTTGCTTGCTTGCTTGCTTGCTTGCTTGCTTGCTTGCTTGCTTGCTTGCTTGCTTGCTTGCTTGCTTGCTTGCTTGCTTGCTTGCTTGCTTGCTTGCTTGCTTGCTTGCTTGCTTGCTTGCTTGCTTGCTTGCTTGCTTGCTTGCTTGCTTGCTTGCTTGCTTGCTTGCTTGCTTGCTTGCTTGCTTGCTTGCTTGCTTGCTTGCTTGCTTGCTTGCTTGCTTGCTTGCTTGCTTGCTTGCTTGCTTGCTTGCTTGCTTGCTTGCTTGCTTCTTTGTTTGCTTGCTTGCTTGCTTGTTTGTTGGTTGGTTTGTTGGTTTGTTTGTTTGTTTGTTTGCTTGTGTGTTTGTTTGTTTGTTTGCTTGCATGCTTGCTTGTTTGTTTGTTTGCTTGCTTGTTTGTTTATTTGTTTGTTTGATTGTTTGTTTGTTTGTTTGTTTGTTTGTGTGTGTTTTTGTTTCCTGTGTGGCTGTGTTGGTTGTAAAGGGATGTCCAATTCGATCAAGATGTGTTAATTGGGTTTTTCCGGTTGGTAGGCAAGTGGTCAAGATCCTTCTTCCCCAGCGCCGGACAAGAGATCCGGATTTCCTCGCGCCAATGACGGCCGCGCTTCATAGCCTTCCCAGAAGCACGGCTCGACGTTTTTGTCGAACTGTTGAATCACATCGACCTGGTCCTTGTTCTCCGAAAGGACATCCCTGTTGGCTAGGGCACCCTTTCGATGAATCGGGTTGATGGATGCTGGCTTCCTGTTGATTGGTGCTGGTGGAAGTTGACAGTTAGCCCCTCCAAATGGACGGCAGTCCTGATTCAGGGTGGTCCTCTTTCGACCGCCTACTCCATCCAAATCCCCACCTTTTCTTGCAGTACCGCTTTAGTATGATTGTGGCCTTGGGAATTATCTCGTTCCTTTCCCCGATTGCTGAAACACTTCAGCCTTAGGCATCCTTGCGCACTTCAGTGTGAGCAGGGTCAAAGGCACAAACTTGTGCCATGGTGAAAGAAACCCTCTTCTTGGGGGGTGGTAGGGACCGGCTCCCTCAACAGTGGCTGTTAGACAACCGTGGCAAGGATTTCGATTAAGGGAACCATGACCGTGACACACATGGGTTGTTTTGACCATGGCACACACGCACACACCCGAAACCGAGTCTTTACACATTACGACACTCGCCGCATCCGAGGTGAGATTGCACAGGTTGCCTTTCAGGCACGTTTAACGCGGGCCCCGGTTCCCATCCAGTTGTAGACTTGAACCCAACGGCTGTCCGTCATCTCCTGGCTCGCCTATGGCAATGATAAAACGGATTACCGAAAGTGGCACCAGACGACATATCGGAACAAAGACTGAAACCTACGGTTCGCCCCAGCTGAATTTTGAGCCACATCCAAGTCTACCTTGGCACAGAAAGAGAAAGCGATAAGCTCCCAGTTCGAAGGGGTTAAAGTCGGATTGCCTACAACCACATGGGTCTGCTTTTTTTTTTCCGTAGTTTTCAAGGAACACCAGGAAAGCCGTTGCGCCATTTCGGATTTCGGCGGGGTGTCCCTTAGAAAAGGGGCTCGCCAACCACAGGGACCCAGAAGTCAGCCAAGACATGAGGTGTGAGGCCGACTTTCCGGGTGTAAGGGCGCTCTTCGACGGCGAAGGGTTTCCAGGAAGTTTTAGGCTTTTAGACAATTTGGGCTTTGGTGCATGTTGACAAGGGATGTTCGGACTTTAACTTTTTGCCAACAAATGGGTTTTCCGTATTAAACCACTAAAAGTTAAACTTTTAGCAGGGGAGCAGAAAGCGACCGAGTGGGTGTGGCTCCTTTTATTTTGAGTTGGTACCCTTCTTGGTTGGTTGTAAACGGAAACCAAGTGGAAAACCATTGCGCGTTTTTTTGGAAAGTCCGACTCCAACAAGAAGAAACACCCATTTGGAGTGGTGCGAAATCCCTTTCGCAGCGCTGGAATGATGTTCGAATCCCCCCAGCCACGGTGTCATTTGGCTGTGGGTCAAAACCAATGGTATCCCATTTTGGGGTTGGTGAATTCACCACCCATTTTAGAACCTGTTTTAGTAGGTGAATTCACCACCCATTTCGGAACCTGTTTTAGTGGGTGAATTCACCACCCATTTTAGAACCTGTTTTAGTGGTTGGATTGGTTGATGTTCACTGAGGGCTAACCGATTCGGCTTTTGACCCATGGCTTCATTTTGCGGTGCCGTGAAGAGAATTTTGCTTTTTTCCGATCCAAGTGGATCGCTTTCTGGAGGGCGGAGAGAAGGGGGGGGTTGTCGTTGGGATCGAAGGAGAAGGTGGCGGTTTTTAGGGTGTCCTTTTGATCGGTGTAGTTTGGATAAAAATAGATGGGCTCCACTGGTTCAGATGGGTCTTGTTTCATTTACCAGGGCCATCTATTTTTCAAAAAGGCCACCTATGGTCGCGGTTTTCAGTTTTTCGTTTGGCCCCCGGTGAGCCGAGTGAGTTTTTCTTTTGGGGTGATGTTGCAAGGTTGAGCCGTTCGAGTCGCTTTGGAAAAATCCGGAAAAAAAATCGGCGATTCTGCGGGGCCTCTACAGTTTGGGGTGCTGAGTCTTCAGGTCGTTTTTCTTACTCGTCAGTCAAGAGGCTGGCTGTGGAAAACTTGGTACACACATACATATGCATGTTTTGGGGAACGCCTCCATTGTTGAGGTTCCCACATGTTGACCCACGCTCGTAGAGGGTCACTTTTTGCCAGGGGCCAGGGGAGTTTTTCTTGAAGTGACCGCGTGCTGAACTGGATGGCCCTTTGGAATACAGAGCACGTTCTGTGCCAGCCACGTTCAGCTTTGCCAATCGAGTGCCTGCCAAGTTCAGAGAGGGCAAGCTCAGTGCCGTGCAGCCACGTCCGGCTCCAAGGGTGTGGGCCATGTACATGTTCCGTTAGATAGCTTGTTTTTTCTTTTTCTCTCGGCTGGCATTTGGATGTTGGAAAAGGACCTGGATGTGTTTTTAGTTGCATCCCGTTTGGGAAAAGGAGACCAACGCGAGCTTCGCCCAGGTTCTGGTCTTCCCCCAAGGGGCACCAGGTGGCACGGGTGCCATACGCCTGGGAACCGATTTGCAAACCACCGGGCTCCTGCATCCACCTTGTGGAGGCAGCGGCCCAAAAACCTCAGATAGGGATCGCGCCCTCGCCTTTTTCGGAAACGGCGTAAGTGGCAACGAAACGGCAGGAACAGACAAAAAATGCAGCAAGCACGTGGGTGTGTCGTTTTTTTAGGGCACTACAAAAAAGGAGTTCGCCTTTTTTCAGCACACGCAAAGAAGAACAAGTCGAGCCATTTTTCTGTGCCACGGACGGCAACTGTAGACTCCAAATTCATTGTTTTTACCAGTGCCTCAAAGTGAAGCCAACAACAAAAACCATCATTCTATAACAGGGCCGAACTCTACTCATGCCTTCTTTCGGATGTTTCAAAGGGACTCTTTGGGCGGATACCCCAAAGCAAGCCACACCCACGGATACATTTTCCGAAGAAACCAACCACCGCCAATCCCCAGCTCCGGCCATCCTCCTCGTCGCTCGCGTGAGCGGAGCGAAGCGCTCGCGCATGACGCTCTGCGGCGCGGTGGCGCGGGGGGACCCTGCGGAGGTGGAGCGGCAGCTGAGGCGCCCAGGCGCATGCCGCTCGGCGGAGATGGGCAGGGCGGCTCTTCTTTCCCATCCGGCTCGTTCCTTGAACTCTCTAGGGCAGTCAGTTCGGTGACGTTAGCTTTAGTTGTTTTTTTTAGGGTGATCCACTTGGGTTTTGTAGGTTTTTGGCTGGTTTAGTGGTAGGGGATCAGAGGGTTTGTTTTAGTTGTTTCTAGGGTGAGCCACTTAGGTTTTGTAGGTTTTTAGTTGGTTTAGTGGTAGGGGATCAGAAAACAGACAGACCAGTTGCGAATGGCGGGGTTTGAGGTGGCAGCTCCCGCCGAACCCAAACAAGGGGGGGTGTTCCCAATAAATGTGGGCGTGTCGTTTTTTTAGTGAACCCTCTAAAATTGTGATTTTCCTTTTATGTTCCTCTTACAGCCAACCGAAAAAAATGACACACCAATATTTCTCCACCCACCGGGTTCCTTTTTACAGGAAGATGGTCGAAAAAAACAAGAAAAGATGGATCCTTGGCTACCCCTGTATTTCGAAGCACCCAATTGGTAACATCGGAATCCGGAGGACCCCACTCAAAGGAAGCCGCCAACAATGGCCAGGTTCTTGCAAGAACCACGCCTTACGGTCCCCGGATCCAAAGTCAACGATGGCCAAAGTTGGTTTTGAAGTAATTCCACCAGTCCCAGTGAGGACGAGTGGGGGCCGTCTTGGGAATGGCCACCGCTGAGGCCCCGTTTTGGTTTCGATAGGCCCCGATAGGCGACGAGAAGGGGTTGCCTGGGTCAGCCTTCAGGGAGGGTCCCTTCCGGGGCTTCCGCTGTTCCACTTGGGCGCAGATTAAAACACTCTCCTTTTGGGTTTTCCGGATGAACCGGGACCAAATTTTTGGTTGCGGAAACAATTTTGGGGACCAAACTATGGTTGTGGAAGCAATTTTGTCCCGTAGAACCAGCCCCTCTTCCGCGTGTGTTGATTCCCCATTCTTTTCAACCATCGTTCTTTCCAAAAGCTGGCCGGTTTCCCTGGGAAAACCAGAGGTTTTCTAGAAAGATTGGGATTCATGGAAAGAATGGAGACGGAAGATACCCCTAGAATGGTCTTCCTTTAGGTTTCCTTTGCCAAAAATGGGGTACGCCCCCACAAAAGATAAGGTTTTCATGTGGGTCTGTGTTTCTAGAGGGGTAACCCCTTTTTTGATGGTAAATGGAAGGTACCCCTCGTGTACTTCCACGTCTCCGGGCCGTTTGGCGGGCGTCGTTCGGAGTGCGGAACCGAGGCTGCGAGGTGGACCCCCGCAGCGGCGAGCTGCCCCTGCACGTGGCGGCGCGCCTCGGGGAGGCGCGCAGGGCGCGGAGAGTTGGGGCAGGTCTTTGCGAAGCAAAAGCGGCGGCCGGAAAACAGGGCCAGGGTTTGTCGCCAAACCCGGGTGTGTGTGTATTTTGGGAGCCATGGACTCCTAGAGGGGAGTTTTTGCAACCAAGAACTTAAAAAGAACTAGGTCCCCCAGTCGTGTCCTTTTGCCAACTTTTTGGACTGGGAGGGTTTCCTACTAAAATAGACGACAGAAAAAAAGGGTACCCTTATTCTATCCTCTCTACTGGAGGACCTAGAAGAGCCAGGGCAAACCCGTGTGTGTGTGTGTATTTTTGGGAGCCCCCGGCCCATTTTCGGGCTGGTTTTGGGGAAGCCAACCAAAACACACACCTGTTGTTTGTTTCTTTCCCCGATTTTGACACACATCAACCCCCAAAATGGACTGTCCCCGTTTTGGTTTCCCTTATCCCACGATTGACCCTCAAGAAATGGATCTGGGAACCAAACTCGGGGAAACGCATTTTGGGGTTTCCCGTTTTGGCTTTGAGTCTGAAAATGGTATTCTTAAGAAAGGCAACCTTGTTCATAAGTGTAGATGTCAGGGTCTGGCCCGGGGTGATCGTGGGCCTGCCTTGTTTTTCTGAGGCAACCTTTTTTGGGATTGTGCAAGCGGGAAACCAAAGGGAAACCAAAGGGATACCAGTTGTTTTGGGGGCTCACAAAGAAGCGCGTGATATGCATGCATAGCATGCATGCATAACATGCCACACACGACATAAAGGAATTGTACATGCATTGCCGCCTGCTCTACACAGTTACATGCTTGACATGCGCACGATGCTCTCCAGTTGCTTTAGGACATGCTTTTTGGCTCAGTTTCCTATTTTTGCTAGTGGTTCTCTTTGCAGAGCATGGTATGTCGTCTCGGTTTGGCAGGACGATTTCCACTCGACATCCCCGGGACCCCTTCTCGGAGCCCAGGTTGATGAATTTATGCCTTGCGCGGGTGATGCGTTTTGGCAGATCCAGGGAGAATATGTCGCATTTCAGAGAACCAGTAATTTTGCAAAACTGAGGGTCTTGATTGTAGCTGGAGGCCCAAAGCAACACAAGCTGTTCAGGTGAACCTGAGGCCAATTTGGATTTGGCCACGACTGTGAAGGGCTCTGGATTTCTTACGCGTTTTGAAAGGACTCCTAGTAAACAGGGTTGACTGTTAGACGTTTTTTACAGCTGGCCAAACCTCTGGACAATCGGTCAGTTTTCCTGTCGTTTCCTTCTCCGGACAACATCTGTCTGACCGGGTCCTTGGCTTTAAAGAGAATCTATCACTGGACATGTTTTCTCCTTGCAGGTGATCAGCAGGGAATGAGAGGGAATGACCCCAAACGAAACCCTCTATTCAGGAACACTCTCTCAGCCTAACATGGAAGCTGCCAGAAGGCCTCTGTTAACTGAGCCAAGTCTTTGCAAGGGGTCCTGGGAGGTTCCATGTTTGTCTGAGGGAGTGAATCCCCAAAACGGTTCATTCCATTTCTCATTCCCTGAACGGTCATTGGGTCATTCCCAACAATCTGAGTCATTCCCAACACTCACTAGGTCCTTCCCTATCGCACCCTATGGTTCAATCCATTTCTCATTCCCCGCTCCTCGCACCAACGTTCTCTCCCCGGGCGTCACGGCACGTGCCGCGACCCGGCCGCGGGCGGCCGGACGCTCGGGCGCCGGAGGTGGGCATCGCGCGGCGGCTGCTGCGCTGCGCCGCGGAGCCCAACGCGCGCACGTGGCCCGAAGCGGACTCGAAGCGGACGGGACGCGAGCGGATTTTCCCGAGGCCGTTTGGGTGGGCAAGCCGAGAGGTCCCCCAGCCTTTGGGTGCCCTTTTACCAACTTTTTTGGGAGGTTCCCCTACGAAAATAGACGACAGAAATAAAGGGTACCCTTCTTCTAACTTCTCTGCTGGAGGACCTAGTTGTGCACTGGAGGACCCAGGTGCCCTTTTTTGCCCTTTTTGTGGTGGAGGGTTCTCTTATTCTAAGCTCTCTACTGGAAGACCTAGAAGTGGATCTCGCCAAGTGTCCGGTTGCACGGGAATTGAATGAAAAGCACATTGTCTAGGTATCCCAGTAGTGCCCTTTCTCACCCCTTTTTGGGGGGAGGGTACCCTTATTCTAGCCTCTCTACTGGAGAACCTAGCTAAACTTACCCAGCTACATCATACACCCGCAAGAAATTGAGGATCTGTCTCAAAAGTTTCCGGGCATAAGCCTTCAAAGCCGGGTTTCGGTTCCAAGAACAGGATGTGTATTTCAGAACCCGTAAGCAAACCCGTAATGAAGCCGAAAGCCAAGTTATTTGCCAGAACGTCATTTTCTCCAGACCTTTGATGTACAAGGACAGGGTCTTGGCTTGCAACTGATTTCGGCCAAGGCTTCTTTCTTGGGCCACGTGAAAGGTGAAGTACCTTTGGTTCACCCAGCTGAAAGTTGCGGTTTGTTTGACACCAGAAGTTGAGGTACCCCAAGCACCCTGGCTGTGGCTCAAAATAAAAAGAGCTGCAAACCCTCTTTGGCTCTCCCAGTTCCAGTTCCCACTATAGGGTGTCTTACCTCTCATGATGGTTTCTCCTGGTTGCCAGTGGTCATTGGAAGCACTTGTTCTAAGGCGCCATTTCGGGGATTCCATGCATAGGTGTCCTTTTTGGTTGGTTTGCTCAAAAATAGAGGGCGATCTCTGGTTTAGATGGGGTTTATGCCCCATTTACCAGGGAAACCCATCTATTTTACCAAAAGGCCACCTATGATTCCATGTTTTGGAGCCGTGAGGTCACAAAACGGCGCCGTGAGACCAAGAGAATCCAAGCCCCGTGCCGAGGTACAACGGGTCGCACGCCGCGCCTTTGCACTTGGCTGCGGCCTTTGGTCATGCGCAGATGGTAGAGGCGATGTCTCTTCAAGCAGGGAGTCGCCCAAGGGCGGCGCGTTGTTTTTTTTGTTGGCACCCCTGTTTTTATGGGTTGAAAGGGGAACCTAAAGGAAATCCACCTTCTTCTTCTTTTTTTTTTGGGGGGGGGGGAGGGGTAAGGGTTCTCAAAGGCAAGACACGCCCATAGTGGGGGTTGCCTGAAGATGAGGGAACCCCCGAAAAAGGTGGGTTTCTTTTCGGCTTCGCCTTAGAAAGTGGGCCCTAACACCCCCCCCCCCGAACCACAATTTGCCACAACCATGTGGGTGTGCCTTCTGTTTTACTGGAACCCTTTTGGCATCACAGAAAGTGTCCTTTCCCACATCTTGGTCCACCAAAGGCTTTAGGAATGAACTGGAAGGGCACCCCCTCAACGGAAACAAATGACGGTACACAGGGTTCGTTTGTTCCCTGCTGAGAACCAAGTTCCCTACCGAGAGGGTCCATGGAATTCATGAGAACCCAGTAGAGTCATAACATCTAAGTTTACTCATCAACTCCTGTCCCTGGTTGATGGATAGGGGGTGTCCATTGTTGCGATTGGTTGGGAATACCACAAGGGAATGCCAAGGGCCTCGGAATACTTCCTGGTTGAAGATCGGCCAGGCCTTCCATTGGGTATGAGTCGAAGTAAGGGTAGTTCCAGGGATGGGTTTTGTTTGGTTTCCTCTTGAACCAATGGGTCCCAAACCGAGGATTACGAGCCTCGAACAAGGGAAGTACACCCGGTTCCAACTTGTTTTGCGGGGCGTGTCTTTTTGAGGGTACGACTTTCTCTGTGCCAATAGGAACACCAAAATCCATTTTGGGGGACCCCTACAAAGACGACACGCCCACCAACCAACCAACCAACCAACCAACCAACCAACCAACCAACCAACCAACCAACCAAGCAAGCAAGCAAGCAAGCCAGCCACCCAATCAACCAACCAACCCAGCCAGCCAGCCAGCCAGCCAGCCAGCCACCAAACCAACCAACCAACCAACCAACCAACCAACCAACCAACCAGCCAGCCAGCCAGCCAGCCAGCCAGCCAGCCAGCCAGCCAGCCACCAAACCAACCAACCAACCAACCAACCAGCCAGCCAGCCAGCCAACCAGCCAGCCAGCCAGCCAGACAACCAACCAACCAACCAACCAACCAACCAACCAGCCAAGCCAACCAACCAACCAAGCAAGCCAGCCAGCCAGCCAGCCAACCAACCAAGCCAACCAACGAACCAACCTACCAACCTACCAACCAACCAACCAACCAGCCAGCCAGCCAGCCAGCCAACCAACCTACCTACCTACCAACCATCCAACCAAGCCAGGCCAACCAACCAAGCCAACCAACCAACCAAGCCAACCAACCAACCAACCAACCTACCAACCAACCAACCAACCAGCCAACCAACCTACCTACCTACCTACCTACCAAGCAAGCAAGCAAGCAAGCAAGCAAAGCCAACCAACCAAGCCAACCAACCAACCAACCAACCAAGCCAGCCAGCCAACCAAGCAAGCCAGCCACCCAATCAACCAATCAACCAACCAACCAACCAACCAACCAACCAACCAACCAACCCAGCCAGCCAGCCAGCCAGCCAGCCAGCCAGCCACCAAACCAACCAACCAACCAACCAACCAACCAACCAGCCAGCCAGCCAGCCAGCCAGCCAGCCAGCCAGACAACCAACCAACCAACCAACCAACCAACCAAGCCAACCAACCAAGCAAGCCAGCCAGCCAGCCAGCCAGCCAGCCACCAAACCAACCAACCAACCAACCAACCAGCCAGCCAGCCAGCCAGCCAGCCAGCCAGCCAAACAACCAACCAACCAACCAACCAAGCCAACCAACCAAGCAAGCCAGCCAGCCAGCCAACCAACCAACCAACCTACCAACCTACCAACCAACCAACCAACCAACCTACCTACCAACCAACCAACCAACCAGCCAACCAACCAACCTACCTACCTACCTACCAAGCAAGCAAGCAAGCAAGCAAGCAAGCAAACAAGCAAGCAAGCAAAGCCAACCAACCTACCTACCAACCAACCAACCAACCAGCCAACCAACCAACCAACCTACCTACCTACCTACCAAGCAAGCAAGCAAGCAAGCAAACAAGCAAGCAAGCAAGCAAGCAAAGCCAACCAACCAAGCCAACCAACCAACCAACCAACCAACCAACCAACCAAGCCAGCCAGCCAACCAAGCAAGCCAGCCACCCAATCAACCAACCAACCAACCAACCCAGCCAGCCAGCCAGCCAGCCAGCCAGCCAGCCAGCCAGCCACCAAACCAACCAACCAACCAACCAACCAGCCAGCCAGCCAGCCAGCCAGCCAACCAACCAACCAACCAACCCACCAACCAACAAACCTACCAACCATCCAACCAAGCCAAGCCAACCAACCAAGCCAACCAACCAACCAACCAACCAAGCAAGCCAACCAACCAACCAACCAAGCAAGACAACCAAGCCAAACAACCAACCAACCAAGCCAACCAACCAACCAACCTACCAACCAACCAAGCCAACCAACCAAGCCAACCAACCAACCAACCAACCAACCAACCAGCCAACCAACCAAGCCGGCCAGCCAGCCAGCCAGCCAGCCAGCCAGCCACCCAAACAACCAACCAACCAACCAACCAAGCCAGCCAAGCCAGCGCCAGCGCCAGTGCCAGCGCCAGCCAGCCAACCAATAACCAAGCCAGCCACCCCACCAAGCCAGCGCCAGCGCCAGCGCCAGCGCCAGCCAGCCAGCCAGCCAGCCAACCAACCAACCAACCAACCAACCGTATCAATGTGGTGTGTGTGGGGCCTACAAAACGAACAGCCACCCCTATCAACGGCTGGGCTTTCGCCAGGTCTTGCTGCAGGCCTCTGCGGACCCCACCCAAATGGACACCCGCGAGCTGGTGCCCGCGCGCCCCTCGAAGTGGGAAGGACCAAGGACGTGTGGTTTGAAGCGCCCGACTTGGGGGGGGGGGGAGCGGAGGGAGGGGGGGAGGGAGAGGGGGAGGGAGGGGGGGAGGGAAGGGGGGAGGGGGGGGCTGGAGACCAACAAAAACAACAACAGAACAATGAAAGATGCCCTGCGCAAAAAAGGCCAAAGGGGGCACGCCTTTTATGGGGGACTTCCATGTGAATTTGTAGGGGAAGGGGTTACCCCCCCATTTTCCCTTTTATGGGGAAGACTAAATAAATGGAACGGTTCTCGAACAGGGCTCGGTGAAGGGTTTTTTGGTTTGAGACTGGTTTCGCCCATGACAATTTGGTTCCTTTGCGGGTCAGTTACTTCAGGTTGGCTGTTTTTTTTGGGACAACTCCCAAGGTGTTTTTCTTCTAAGCCAGAAATGCGCTTTTCTTCAAAGACACGCGAAGCATATAAGTTGGTGTGGCATGTGACGTGTAAGGCAGCCGAAGGTGTCCTCGAGCTGTGTCCGTCCATGTCCGGCCGGGGCCGGGCCAGTGGAAAGGACGCAGAACCGAGGGGTTTGAGCCTCAGATGGCTTGAGTCAAGTCGCTTTTGGTTTGGAGCGGAACGCCGGTGAGTCTCATGGGAAGACACCGCTCTGAACATCAAAGCGTTCGAAGCATGACGGGAAGTAGATGCAAGAGGTCAGAGCCATGCAAAACCATGGATCTGAAAAGAGGCTTTACGAGCTAACATTTTGGACGCAAGGTCGATCTCGAAAACCGTCACCTTCCGACCATGAGGAATTCTCTCTCACCGAAAAGCTTTTGGGGTGCTTTCGGTGGGGGCATGTTTCCCCCCAACAGCTGAAAGCTTTGGGGTCTTTGCTCAGATTCTGAGCGGCTCCGGGTGTTTTCGCGTTCCGGAAGGTTGCGTTCCGGGACCCGGTTGCTGTTGGGCATACGTCACCCGGGCTTATTTTGAGGCGCGGCACCCGTTTCAGTTTGGTTTAAAGTTTAGAGTCAAAGTTTAGAGGGACCCCAAAAAGGAAAACGGAGGTCGCCCTAAACACATACAAATCTGTCTCTTCTTTTTTTTGGAGAACTCCCTTTTGTTGAGTTTGAAAGGAAAAAAACTTCCGGGAAACCGTTGGAACCCATTTTTGGGGTGCCGGTTTGAGACAAGCCACACCCAAGCGGCCGCCTTTGGATCGGCCGCCGAGCTCGGCCGAGGCTACGCGGAGCAGCGGGGCCACGCGGCTCTGGCGGCGAAGTTAGACGAGGAGCGGCGGCAGAAAGGCGACTTCGAGCTGGCGGACCGACGGGGGATGGAGGGGCGGAGGGGCGTGCTTGGTCAGGACTTTTTGTTGGGAGTTGGAGTGGCGGTTTGGATTTGAACCCCTCGTTCATGCAGAGGGTACATGGGACCCCGGAACACCGCCAAACCACCAATCCAAGCCACCAAGTAGGGGAAGTTGATCATATGTTCAGGCAGGGCAACCCAATTTTTGGACTACCCCAAGGTAGAATTCAAACCCAGCAGTTGTCCCCAAAACGAAGGCTCTGGGTTTAAAGCCTACCATGGGGTAGTTAAAAAGTGAAGCCCCGTATTCATATGTCTAAGGGCCCCCGATCAAAATTCAGTAAGGGGAAATTAGCAAACAAGTACCATGAGGGAAAGATGAAAGGACTTTGGAAAGAGAGTTAAAAGTGCTTGAAATCGCTGAAGGGGAAGCGAATGGAACCAAGACCCTGGCTGAGACTGCTGCTAGCCTTGTGCGTGCCCTGGTTGTGCTGACTTGGACCCCCCTAAACAAACCCCAAAAAAGGGTACCCTCAAAAGGTCTTATTCTGAGGGTATCCCCTTTTTGGTGCTTTTCACAGCGAAACCACCAGGAAAATACCGACGCCTGGCGCTTTTTCTTTGGGTGGCTTGCCCCACCCGAGAACCCGCCGAGTGCCGCCCGGTTGGGCGTTTCGCCCCCAGCGCCTCGGCGCCGTCGCGCAGGACCTGGGCCGCATCGCGTCCAAGGGCCTGACGGATGCGGCGGACAGCGGCCCGGCGGGTCCACTCGCTATCCGCCGGTTTTTTTGGTTATGTTTTTGTTTTTTCTTCTTTTTTGTTTTCCACGTTTTGCCGTTTTTTTTCTTCTTCTTTTTTCCTGGGTTATCCCGGAAAAAGAAGTCGGCCATAAAAGCCAGCCAACAAAAAGGGGGGTGCCCGGGTGCCCGGGCAAAAAAAGGAGAGACACACACATGTATACATAGGCGTGTCCTTTTTTTTGAGGGCACCTACTTTTTTGGGGTTGGTTTTGAAGGGGACCAACAGGAAACCACGTGTCTTTTCTTTTTTCTCTTTCCTTTTTTGTTTTTTTGGGGGGGAAGGGGGTGGCACAGCCATACGGTTTATTGGACTCGTGGACTTGCAGACTCTGGATCTCGACGCCATATCCCACACGCTTTTTTTGCCGGGGTGATAGGAACTACCTGAATTGTCTGGTGTCGGTTTGAAGGTTGGGATGGTGCTTGGCCAAGGGGGGGCCGTTTTGTTTTCCTGGATTTTTCTTAAACAGAACTCTCTAGCCGCCTCTTATTTCTGGGCCCTGACAAGTGAGAGAAACAAGTTGTCGCTTTTTGCAGTCGGATTGACTAGGCCACAGGCTGACATGTAGGGAACTGTGAGGTTTTTCGGGTTCAAACCCTGCAGCGTGCCGCCAAAGCACGCGCCCATAGGCTCAGTGGAATCCACCTGCAAAGCACTCTTTGTCTTCGGCTGCCTTCAGGAATCGACCAGAAAAAGCAGGGTTCCACTTTTGGACTACTCCAAGATAGGCTGACACCCAGGCCTCAAAAGCGGGTAATGAACCACCCCCTGCGTTTAAGTGTACCCTGAGATGGATTCCCAAAAGAAGAGAAACCAATCCACTTTCCAGGTGTGTGCTCAAAGAGAACCAATGGTCAAGCCAACACAAGAGGGGCGTCCAATCTTTTTTGGAGGCTCCGGTTCGCTCAATCCGGCATATTTTGGGGCACTAAACGAAACGTCTAAGGGTATGGGAACCGGCGAGGAAAGGATACTGAAAAATATCCTGTTTCAGAGGCTTTTTGGTGGCTTCCCTAGGTCGGCAACATACGGGTGACCGAGGGGGAACCATGCTGAGCTTGCCAACAATTGGTTCCCCTTTTGGACCTGTGAACTCCCCCGGAGTTTGCGGACTGACTCAGTCCGCAAACTGGCTACACCACAGGGAAGAAAACCCAAAGGACTCCACTGTTCCTCTTCAAGACAGTTGGCCCGTTGGAACCTTCACTCGTCAACCCGGGGCTTTTGACAGGGCAAAAGGTTTGCTTTCAAGAAACGGACCATTCAGTCCGCGGAGTTTTAACCATGCCTCTCTTTTTCGTTTCCATCTCATCCACTCTTGACCCATGTTTTTTTCCAGGGTCCGTTTTGGACCGCATTGCAAACACGGCATGGACAGGTTTTCTTGGTGGCTCCTAGCCATCCCCTTAGCTCTTTAGCCTTTTAGTGTTTAGTGGTGGTTTCCATTTGACCCACTAAAAGACTAAAAGTTAAACTTTTAGCAGGGGATCCGAGGGCAGCCCAGTTTTGTGGTGAAAGGACCGAGGTCACCTCTTTTTTTTGTCCGGCGAAAAAAGGAAAGACAGAAAGAACAAAACGCACGATCTCTGAGGCATGAGATCGGCCATGGCGGGGCTCAGCTTGCGGCTCGGCTTGTCGGGCTGCCCGAAAAGGGCGGGTTTACCACGAGCAGAGGCCATGGTGATGCGCGAAGTCCATTGTAGATGTGGCCAACCCCCCCCCATGAGCAAGCAAGTCCAGCCATGATGAAGGCTTGGGGATTGATTTTGAGCGGAATTTCCGGTGCCTCATCGCACATGCAAAGCATCCAAGCAAGGGGGTTCTTCGAAAGAGGCATGCATCGCATGTTTCAAAAAGAAGGGGAGCCTTGAATACTTACCCCAACGCGAAGCGGCAATCTGACCTTTGAGTTTCTTGATCAATTTTTAGTGGCCCCGTGGCCGCTGATCTGCTTTAATTTCTGTCTCAAATGAGCTGGGGTCTTTGCCCAGATAGGATTGGGGCAGCTTTCAGGACATTTGGTTCCGGAGATTCGGTTCCAGGGGCTGCCGGGGTTGTTGGGGGAGCTCTCCGTGGAGTGTTTCAGCCCTGACTTCGCCGGGTCAGGTGAGAATCGTTGTTTTTCTTTCGCGGGCGATAGCTAGGGTCTGAGAAATGGAATGAACTCTTCCGGGGCCGGGGTGCCCGAATAAGCGAAACCACCCGTTGGGCAGTGTTTGTAGGGGTCATTCCACACATTCCCTGCATCTCTCGCACCAGGAGCCAAAAGGTGGCCGATTTGCCACCAATGCATTGGATTCCCTCGCGGCTTCACTCGAGGGGATCCGAGGGCTCCGACCGAGGAACGTCTTTGGCGACGCGCCGGCGCCGGCTTCCGCGCTTCGGCCGGCGAATTTTCGGAAAGCTCGGGGCTGGGGGGATTTTTCGACGGTTTCCTCAGGGTTGGCATCCACCCAAATGGCGCAGAAAAAAGAAGCAGCGTTAAAAACCATGATGGGAAGATTTGCAAGATCTTCTCAAATTCCCATGATGGATGGGTTTTTGAGGGTTGTCAAAGTGAACAACTGGGCTTGTTTCCTGACCGAAGCCAATTTTGTTTCCCCATTTGAGACACACCCGTTTTAAGCTCGGTCAGATATTCCACCAAAAGTTTAAAACTTTTAGCAAGAGATCAACGAACCGCTAGAAGACATGAGAATGATGCTCGCCTATGGCTAGCAAGCCAACCCATTCAGCAACAAGGTCAGCGTCACGGCAAGCACAAGAAGGACACAATTCAATCCACAAGCCCGGCAGCAGCAGCCACCTTGCAGCAAGCAGCGCTTTGATTCTTGGAGGAATCTTGGCCAAGACTTTTTATATGACAGACATTCCGCTATGTGGATAGCTTGGTCGGAGACTTTTCGCGTTAGAGGCCTCAGTCTGATGAACTGCTCGACCTAGGAGAGCGAGCGTAGCAGACAGCTGGTTACCCCGGCGTGGCTGGCCGGACAAGTCCAGGCTTTACGCAACCGTATCTCAAACTCACGAGCTGAATGCACCGAAATTCGAAAGCAAGTTCTTGTTTTTCAAGCATCAGGGGATGTCCCCAACAGCACACCCACATGGGTTGCGCAGATGAGGAAGGTACACAAGTACACCCCTCGCGATGGCTCGGTCCTATTCAGCCCCCGAACCCTGGCGGAACCCTCGCAGAACCGATGCCAAGCGGGTGCGGTTTGGATCTTGACAAATGTTGCGCTTTAACACCCCAGCTTCCATGTACCAAGATGCCATTTTGGGTACCATTTGTTGAGCCACAGCTGTCCTCCCTCTTGATTTTTGTACCAGGGTTACCAGCAGTTTGGGTAGACTCCAAAGAAGGGGCACCCTCAAAAAAAACACACACCCCTTTTTGGATGGTTTCAAAGGGAGCCAAAAGGAAACCAAAAGAAACCCAACCGGAACCGTAGTTGACCTGGGCTCGCCGCCCGAGGTGCCGCCCTCCGCACCCTTCCCGGCGGCGGCCGCCGCCGCTCCCAGGCCGGCGGCTAAAGCGCCGCCGGCCCCGGCGGCGGCGGCGCCGGCGCCAGCGGCGCCAGCGGCGCCGTCGGCGGCGGAGCTGCAGAGCATCGAGCGGCGGGTGCAGTCGGTGGAGCAGCAGGCGGCGCGAAGGTTCCGGCGAATCGTGAATTTGTGGTGGTTCCACCGCAGCCCATCTGGTTCCAGGCGTTTTTTGTTTTTGCAGTTTTTAGTGGGTGAAAGGTGGTGTTGGGTTTCCATTTAGCCCACAAGTTAAACACTTTTGGCAGGGGATCAGTTTTGATAGCCCAGTAAAACCAGGGGGAATATGTTTCAAGGTTTCTGGCTGGTTTCTTTGAGAAGGGAGGAAGAAGGTGAGTGGCGCCGTATGATTCACGCAACTGCATGTCTGTCCCCGTGCAAATTCAAATGGAACTCAAAAGGGGCTTGTTTAATAAGGAATTGTTTTAACGCCCTTGTAAACCATCATCTTGGCAGAGCCAAACAGAAAGTCAACGGGTTTTGGGCGCTCCTCAGACTCATGGCACTTGCTCCCAAGAACCCGAAGAAACGTTCCTAGTGTTCTTTGGGGAAGCCGACAGTAGCTGGACCCGCGCGACCAAATGTTTTGGCGAAACCGCCAGTTGCCACTTAGCCCATGGGCTTGACGCTTCTGACGCCTGCAAGGACTCAGATCAAAGGCTTCTATGGCACATGCATACTTGAATGTGGGTATGGGTCAAAATTAAACCACCATATGGACCGCAGCTTTCGGTCCATGTTTCCATTCACCTGGATTCCGTTTTGGTTGCATATTTTTGACCCACTGCCATGTTTGGAATTACGATTCGTAATGATGCCCACCGCTTTGGCGCCTGAGCCTTCTGCCAGGCTCACGGGGGGCATCTGCGCTGCTTGGCTGTGACAAGCGCACTGAACGCTCTCGTTTTGGTTTGGGCTCAATGTGTTCCCTGGAGCAATGAACGCCATCCTTTGCCTGATACCTTGACTGGCGGATGAAAGTCGTCAGGACACCGCTCAAGTTTCCCTGTATCCTGGCACATTTTAGCAGTCGCACTTCTCACTTGGCGTTGTCACCCTTGGACTTTTTCTTGCTAGAGCTTAGAGGTACTCAGTTGCCCAAAGCCGACCTTTTGACCTTTTGGTTTTTCCTTTTTGGTCTAGTTTTAGTCATGGCCCCAAAAGGTTACCCTTTTATTTCCAGGTCCTTTGGGCAAGTGAGGGTATTTTAACTTTAGATCTCGCTAATAATCCAATCTCAAAACCCAAACACCCCAAGCGCCGCGCCGATGTGCGAATCTAGGCGACGCTCGGGGCTGGCAGGACGAGCTGACCAAGGCGCTCTGGGCGATGTTCGTTCGTGGAACTTCCGTTTGCTTAAGAACATGTGTGATTTTCCCCAGTTTTTTAGGGAATCTAGCACTCCTGGAAGTATATGGATATTTTCCAGGAAGGGACAGTTTGGCTGACGGTAGGCCCACTTCAATTGGGGATGGCAGGCGCTTGTGGGAAATGGGTGGTGAGTTGAGGCCCACTTTTTGGATGCGAAGGGAACCCGCTTTCAAGCGATAAAGTAGTCAGAGGGATGGACCCACGTTGGTCACGGACAGGGTGATGCTGCACAACCATGGTAAACATAATACATTGACCATGGGGTTGCGAGTTCGAGGGTTGCATCAATTTGGTGGATCACTGTTGTTGCCACTACTTCGGGCGAGTTATGGCGGAGTTGGTGACCTCTGCATGACCTTCAGGTTTTGGTCTGGTGTTCCCTATGTCAGGGTGGTGAATGATTGACTATGATTTACCTGTACCATTTTTTTCCGCCATCTTAAAGTTTTGCCTCACGTTTTGGTTGCCGTTTTGGAGCGCAGTGTCCCCTTGGCGATGTTTCCGTGGCGCCGCGATGGCGATTTCACTGTGGCCTGTTGGAACCGCTGGTTTCGACACGCGATCAGACTCTGGCCTCGCATCTGAAAACACATCACTTTAGCTGATCCGTGTGTTCGGCATTGCGTTCACTGACGCATGCCAATGTTCGGATCGCCTTCTCTTCCCAGTTGTTTGGCCGATCTACGGCAAAGAAGCCCAGCATCCTTGCCAGCTGATTTCGTCTTTCTCTCAGCCCGTGTATTTCACGCACGGAGTCGAGCCTCTGCGTCGAAGCCGGCCCGCCCCCGTTCAGTGCACGCTTTTGGAAGCCTCGGTGTTTTCCCAGCCATCGAAACCCAAAACGTTCCCAACACCTCGTTGGTGCCTGTGTTCAGGAGAGGTGTGGATGGGATAACCATAGATGCCTGGGTACCATAGATGTCTTGAAACTCTTGGAATGAAACCGTTGATGTCTTATGGATGTGTTGGCGAGGCGTTCCGGGCAGGAGAGAAGAGGCAGCTCAGCAGAATGAGCCATGGTGTCCAAGCCGGAAGTCCACCAAATATCCATGGTTTGTTCTGAGTCCTGCTGGTAGTCTGCAAAACAACAGCAACCCCGGCTCACCCATGGGGCAACATTCGTAACTAGCCGGCAGTTGGAAGGGCGCCAAGGAGGTGGAGTATAGAAAGTTGTTTTAGAGGGGCTAAGCGCCCAGGAGTTGCAGTGATATGGCTGTGGGTACCATTTTGGGGTAGGTGCACCACCCAGTTTAGTCATTTTTAGTGGGGATGGGGATGTTCACTGGGGTAAGGGGGTTTGACCCTTGGCCATATGGTGAACTTTGTCCGTTGCTCATAGGCGAATCCCGACCCCCGTTGCTCACTTCCCCAGTTTCTGGACTGAGCTTTTGAGACGAACGTAACGAAACAAAAAGCAGACATGTTGAAACGCCTGGCTTTCCATGGTATATACCTCCTTTTTAGGTCCGTTGACACCACGCCGTAGAAAGAGTGGGTAATTTGGAGATCCGCTCAGGACGTTTTTTTTTTTTTTTTTTCCGCTCCCCTGATTTCAAGCCGTCGGGTGGGTCCCCAAACTGTCGGGTGAATCCCGCTTTTACAGGGATCCTTCACTTGAAAGACCCCCAATTAACGAAGTGCGCCTGGCTTGCCGCGGTATTTCAATCCCAATCCGCGAGCCAACTGGCGGAAGCTGACGCAACGGTTTCCCCCGCAGGCCGCCTGTGACCTGGATGCCTTGTCGCTGGGGGGCGACACCGGGGCGCGCCAGCAGCGGCGGCAGCTGCTGCAGCGCATCGAGCGGCTTCGGGTACAAGCGCGGGGTTTGGGTGGAGTGGGATGCGAGGTTTCTCAGATGGTTTTTTTGGGACCCCCTTTTCGGGCTTCGAGGGGACAGCAAGTTTTTCAGCAACCCATCGTTTTGGGGTTCGGCGTTTTCCCCAAATGGGCGGTGACCGGACTACTGGTGGTTACAAGTCACTTCAACGCCCCGGCTGTGGATCGGACATTTTGCTTCCCCCCCCCCCCGGACATTTTCCGTTGGTCAGGTTTGGGATGATTGTTGTTGTTGTTTTCTTTTTGGGGGGGGGAGTACTTCCAGCTGTGCCTGATCAGAAGAAAATGCCCGGAAGACCCTCCTGAAAGAGCCCAGCGAAGGCCAAGCCGGAAGGGTCAGCGAGCTCTGCGGAAAATTGGGCGGGAGGCGACGTTTCAACCAGCCTGGCCAAAATGGAGGCTGGCTTCAAGGAGGTTTGGTTCAAACCATGGTTTTACACAACCCTTGGTTGACCAGACACGTTTTAGTCGTGTCTCCTTCTACTGGTTCAACGACATGTGGCTCTGTCATTTTGTTTGAGGGGTACCCATTTTCGATATGATTGGCGGTTTAAAGACATGTGGCTTTGTCTTTCTTTTCAGGGGTACCCGTTTTCGATGGTTTCCAAAGGAAAACCAAAAGCCCTGGGGGCGCTACGCCCTGAGGCGAATAGGACTTGGGCCCAGCCACCTAAAACAAGGACACTGTTTTGACGGGTGTTTCTCTGCTTGCGCCGACCGAGGAATGCCGGCAGCAGCATCGACCGCCGCATGGAGCAGACTGCGTGGCCTGGCCAAGGGCTGGGTGTGGGGTTTTACTTGGTTGGGTTTAAACGGAAACCGAAAGGACATCAGCCATTTTGTGTGTTGTTTTTGTTTTAACAACACACACCCGGTGCGTGAGGGGACCCTGCAGCATTTGTTTTAGCTTGTATGTTGTTTGTTATTTTATGATTATTCCCCAACAGCTGAAAGCTTTGGGGTCTCAGCCCAGATAGGCTCCGGGGTGGTCCGGGGCGGCCCTGAGGCAAGGTTCCAGGGTTCCACCAGGGTTCCACCAAGGTTCCACCAGGGTTCCACCAAGGTTCCACCAGGGTTCCACCAAGAGTCCACCAGGGTTCCACGAGGTTCTGCGAGGGCTGCGGGGCGAGCACTGAAAAAGAGCACCGCATGCTGTTGGGGATATCACCTGAGCTTATTATTTTTTTTTGGGGGGGATTTCTGTTTCGGGGTCCCATGTATCCCAGTAAAAGTTCATCTTTGGCGGATCTGAGAACAGCCCAGTTGGGGTTGTGGCTGCATTGTGGCATAGATTGACTGATTGATTGTTTGATTGTTCGTTTGTTCGTGTTTGTGCGTTTGTTTGTTTGTTGGTTTGATTGTTTCTTTTTGCTTGTTTATTTGTTTGTTTGTTTGCTTGCTTGCTTGATTGTTTGTTGTTTGTTTCTTTGTTTCTTTGTTTATTTTTCCTTTGTTTCTTTCTTTCTTTCTTTCTTTCTTTCTTTCTTTGTCTGTGTGTCTGTGTGTTTGTCTGCTTGTTTGTTTGCGTGTTTGTTTGCGTGTTTGTTTGTTTGTTTGTTTGTTTGTTTGTTTGTTTGTTTGTTTGTTTGTTTGTTCGTTCGTTCGTTCGTTTGTTTGTTTGTTTGTGTGTTTGTCCGTTTGACTGTCTGTTTGTCTGTCTGCTTGTCTGTCTGTCTGTTTGTTTGTCCGTTTGTTTGTTTTGCTTTGCTTTGCTTTGCTTTGCTTTGCTTTGCTTTGCTTTGCTTTGTTTGGTTGTTTGTTTGATTGTTTGCCTGTCTGTTTGTCTGCTTGTTTGTTTGCCTATTTGTCTGTTTGTCTGTTTATTTGTTTGTTTGTTTGCTTGCTTGCTTGATTGTTTGTTGTTTGTTTCTTTGTTTCTTTGTTTATTTTTCCTTTGTTTCTTTCTTTCTTTCTTTCTTTCTTTCTTTGTCTGTGTGTCTGTGTGTTTGTCTGCTTGTTTGTTTGCGTGTTTGTTTGCGTGTTTGTTTGTTTGTTTGTTTGTTTGTTTGTTTGTTTGTTCGTTCGTTCGTTCGTTTGTTTGTTTGTTTGTGTGTTTGTCCGTTTGACTGTCTGTTTGTCTGTCTGTCTGTCTGTCTGTTTGTTTGTTCGTTTGTTTGCTTTGCTTTGCTTTGCTTTGCTTTGCTTTGCTTTGCTTTGCTTTGCTTTGCTTTGCTTTGTTTGTTTGTTTGTTTGATTGTTTGCCTGTCTGTTTGTCTGCTTGTTTGTTTGCCTATTTGTCTGTTTGTCTGTTTGTTTGTTTGTTTGTTTGGTTGTTTGCCTGTTTGTCCGTTTATCTTTTGGTTTGTTTGTTTGCTTGCTTGCTTGCTTGCTTGCTTGCTTGCCTGTTTGTCTTTTGTTGTTGCTTTGCTTTGCTTTTGCTTTGCTTGCTTTGCTATGTTGTGGTTCTGTTGTGTTGTTGGTGGGTTGGGTTGGGCTGGTGAGTTGAACTTCATCTAGTTTGGCTCAGCTAAGCGAGGCTGTGCTAGGTGACCGGTGCGTCGATCCAAAGCTTCATTGGCAGGGATTTCGGGATTAGAGGATTTCGGACCTGGCCTTGATTTGGTTTGTTTACTTCCCCAGAATTAGCTCCCCTTTTTCCTTTTTTGCTTTTTTGGGGTCCCCTTTGTTTTCCACTAACCAGGCAAAAAATATATTTTGTTGCTGGGGTCCTAATTCCAGTCTAGTTCAGTGCGGGCATTGGCATCAGTTCCGAAGCCCCGACCTTTAGTGCAGACCGTTTGGTTTAGAGCTCGAAGGATTCGTGCGATCAGCCACGGAAACAAGCTTCATTGGCGACTGGCAACACGACTGTTCTAGGACCCCCTGAACCCTAAATGGCTTCGGCTTATCCTGTTGATTCCCCCCTAAGCCGGCCAAAGGTGCCAACTCCAAAAAAAAAAAAAACAAAAGGCGCCAACTCTCTCCTAAGGTGCCAACTCAAAAATACCCAGGAACCGCCCAAAAAGTGCGAGGCAGAGCCTCTCCGCCAGCCGCCATCTGGTCGAGTCCCTGGAAAGCCGCGAGGCGCAGGAGGGAGCCCGGCGCACGGCGCGGCCCTCGCAACTTGTGAGCGGTCCAACCACGAAACGGGGCGAAAGGAAGCAGAAGCAGAAGCAGAAGCCACGCCATGCGCCCCCAAAGTCTGGTGAAGTTACCCAAGACCACCTTTGTTTTGCAGTTGGGCCATTTGTAGGTGTATTTTTGTTGGGTGGGGCGATGGACAATACATGCAATGTGCTATTCTGCGGCCTTTCACCGTGGGGTGAAGGGAAATCAAACTAACACCCAACCTTTTTTGGCCGTCCCCTACTTGACCCACGCCTAGATGGGCTTGCCCCACACTAGGAAACCAGTCCGGCTAAACATGTTCTTCGACCGGCAAGGATGCGACAAGAACCAAATAAGCTCTATTATTGTTATGACAAAATTACCCCAAAAAACATATTTACCCAAAATCAGACTATAGATTTACTCAAAAGCAGATTTACCCAAGAAGCCGAGACCACCAGAAAAAATGACCTCGTATGGCTTCGAGCCGCTTCCTTCAGGACGCCCGGCTCCAAGAGGTCCAGGACCGCCTGGATGCCCTGCAGTGCGCCACGGAGGCGATCCACGTCGCGGGCGTCGTTTCGTCGCGGGCGTTTCGGGCGGCGAAGTCGGGCGGGGCTTGGGCGGAGCGGTTGGCGGCTTGCGACCTTGGAAGCCTCGGATCATGTTCTATGGGGCCGCAGGGAGAAGACCCAAAATAGCGGCTGAATCTTGCGAGCGGTACGATAGGTCGGGAATGTGGTTGAATGAACCGTGTTGGGATTCCCGAAAGGAAACCCCAAGCAGGGGATGAGATATTTCGTGGTCATGATGCCATTTCTCATTCCCTACATCTATCGCACTGATCGCAAGTCGAGTTTCAAGTCGACTGTGGCAACAGCGGGTTTGGTGAACACCTTGTTCTACAGCTGCGTCATGACCCACCCGCTTTGATGGTTGAACGGAAACCGAGAGGAAGCCACCTCTGCCAGTCAAAAAAGTGGGTTCCCTTTGTGTTTCCTTGGCTTTGGGTGTGTCCTTTTCTCTGAACCTTGGAATGGGGTTCATCAACCAGGGGTGTAGTGTGTGGGTTTTTTCTCGCGGCTCGTGAGGTGCACAGACCGGCACACCTTTTTGTAGGCGTGCCCAACCTTTGGCCGGTCGGGCGCCGCTTTTTTTGTTTTTGCTGATTCAGATTTGGCCATGGGTCAAAAGCTCGTAGCGAACATCAACCAATCCAACCACGAAAATAGGAAGCCTGAAATGGGTGGTGTATTCACCAACCAACCAAAATGGGATCCCATTGGATTTGAGGCACAGCCATTTGGTTCTTGGCCCTCTTCGCTGTGGTCAGCATACTTCACACCCGTCGAGGTGGCACCGCTTTTTCTGAAACTTTACGGTCATTTCAGCGGTCGTAAAAATGTGAAAACCTTTTCTTTGGCGCATGTTGCTTGGATGTTTGGACTTTAACTTTTTGCCAACGAATGAGTTTTCCGTATTAAACCAGAAGTTAAGCTTTCAGCAGGGAGCAGAAAGCCACCGAGTTTTGGCCAGTCAACTCAGTCAAGAGGTTGGTGGGGATGATCAATCATGCGGAATTCTAGGCAACAATGAGGGCGTGTGTCCCCTGAAAACTGAGAAGATTTTTTGTTCCTTTCGGGTTCCCCAGCCAAGCCAGGCAAGGGCCATACTGAAGCAACACATGTTTTGGGGTTTATGACATATCACACTCAAGGCTTAGGCTTCAGCAAGGGATCGAACCACTAAGAATTATGGGGTCTCCGATCCAAGGCTTGTTTTTTGCTATTCTGGACTGGACAAGCTATGAACCGGAATTTGAATATATACCTATAGACCTTCTCTCTCCCCAGATGTGGACCAAGCTTTGAGCCCCCCCAAAAATCCCCCACCCCCCACCCCCCACCAAAAAAAAGAAGAAGAAGAAAGAAAAAGGACAAAAAGAAGAAGAACAGAGTTTTTTTAGGACTCGACCCCCCCCCCTCCCAAAACGGCGCAATTGTTTTCCGTTTGCTTTTGCTTCTAAGCCCACCAAACACCCAAATACCTCGCTTCTAAGCCCACCAAACACCCAAAGACCTGAGGCCAGCGTTTTGTTCGCTTCTAAGCCCACCAAACACCCAAAGATCTGAGGCCAGCGTTTTGTTCGCTTCTAAACCCACCAAACACCCAAAGACCTGAGGCCAGCGTTTTGTTCGCTTCTAAGCCCACCAAACACCCAAAGACCTGAGGCCAGCGTTTTGTTCGCTTCTAAGCCCACCAAACACCCAAAGACCTGAGGCCAGCGTTTTGTTCGCTTCTAAACCCACCAAACACCCAAAGACCTGAGGCCAGCGTTTTGTTCGCTTCTAAGCCCACCAAACACCCAAAGACCTGAGGCCAACGTTTTGTTCGCTTCTAAACCCACCAAACACCTAAAGACCTGAGGCCAGCGTTTTGTTCGCTTCTAAGCCCACCAAACACCCAAAGACCTGAGCGCAGCGTTTTGTTCTGCTGTTCTGTGAAGTTTCAATTGGTGTTCCGTTTGGTTTCCCTGAGCCCAGCGTTTTGTTCTTTCTTTCTTTTTCTGTGAAGCCCTATTGGCCAGGAGACCAAAGGAGGCACTCATAAGACGCCCGTGAGGCGCAGCGCAGCGAGCGGAAGGACCTGCTGCGGCGGCTGGCGGCTCGGCGAGCCGAGTTTTGGTTCGTGCGGATGGGCCACTTGGATGGGTTTTCCACTAGACTTCCCCCAAAAGTTTTCAACTTTTGCAGGGTCGTTACAGCAACCAAGACTTTCTAAGCAGGGCTTCTTGAAAGATACCATTTTGCAACCATGTGAAACATGGCTTTTTTGCGCCGAAATCAAGGGAACCACTCAGGTGTACAATGTAAGGATCCCTGTTGGAGTGGTTGGCTGTGCCCAGCTTTTGGAGCCCCCCTTGGTTCTTTGTATGTTTTTGCCCAGTTTTTTGTGGAGCCCCCTTGGTGTTTTTTTTCTTCAGGGAGACCAAGAGGGAAAAAGGAAGCGGGTGGGAGATTAGGGGCATTTGGAATGGGCTGTTGAAAGGCAGGGATGGAGTAGGATTGGGCAACACTCCAGTTTGAACAGCACAGATGTGGGTGTGCCAGATGGTTGGGGAACCCTCCTTGGTCTGCGCTTCTTTTCAGGGAAGCCAACAGGGTTCCCCCATTTGGAGGAATGGGCGACGAATCAACGCCTGGGGGGGGGCTTCAACCCAGCGGAGGGGGGTTTGTTAGGCCGGGGTTAAGATTCTATCTCAGTTGAGGGAACTTGTGTTCTTCAGGGCTCTTGGCTGCGACATGCTTCACTTGCCCAAAGCACCTGGAAAGCAAGGTCGAACATTGACCAACATGGGAAAAAAGGGGGGAACAGAAAAGACCAAAAAAAAAAAAGAAAAACGAACGGTCAATTTGGACAACGAAGAAGGTGGCAAAACCATGCCGGGGGGGCGGATTTGGGGGGGGAGGGATTTGGGTTGGGTTTAGGGATTTGGTTGAGGGGCGGGTGGGAGATTGGGGGTAGGAGATTGAATCCAGTTTCGGGGGTCCAAGCGATTCGAACCAGGTCAAGTGCACGGGAGGCGAAGGCTTTCCAATGCTTACCTCTTAAACACACCACTGGTCTCAACCTTTTTGGGCAACATGGGCTATATGTCTGTAAAAGATGAGAACTCCCCCACAGCTTGGAGTTTTAAGGGGTAAGAATGAATCTAGGATCGGCGTTTTTGTGTTTGCCGACTTGGACACATGTTCGTTTCATTTGCCTGCGTGTTGGAGGGAAATGATGGTGACTGGCAGATATGTTCGATGTTGAACAACAATGCCGCCTTTCGGGTTTGATAATGTAGAATAATGATGTCAATAATCGCGATGATATGTGATATCGAGCTCTCTTTAGCTTGGATTTCCGTCAAACCTGAGCTGCAAGGGGGCGTCGGGCAAGTGCCGGTGTTTGGGCAGATAGCACCCGGTGTTTATTCGTAAATATTCACAAAACCGCTGAACATGCACAATGGGTGACCCATTTCGGCGACAACACTGAATGAGAGGCTGTGACATCGTGCTGATATTGACACCAAGGGTGGGCCTTTGTTCGCTCCCGAAACGCATCAACAGGGCGCTTGTACAAGTCTCGTCATTGGTTTGGGCACGAATTGTGGCAATGGGTTTTCCTCCAAGTGAGTTGGGTTTTCCAAGCAAAGCCCCCAAGTGGTGGTGGTTGTGAGAGCCCAAATGGGGGTCCTGGAATGTGGTCCTTTGCATTTTTATACTTTTCTCCTCCCAACGGGTGCCCTTCAAGACAAGCTTAATGCAAGCAAAGAGCTTTGCGGCCGAAGCTCCCACTGCATCTGAGATACATTGGCCAAACCCTTGAACCGTGAACATTTGCAGTCTTAGGCAACATCATCAGCATCGCCAGCATCACCATCATGGGCATTGCCTGCATTCCCGGCATCACCAGCACCCTGACACTTCGGCCACCAGCAACACTGAGCCCACCCTAAGCTCCAAACCACCCTAAGCCCCATGCTAAACCCACCCGAACACCCCAAACCCAACCCCTCCTCCCCCACCCCGGAAACCTTCCTTTGCACGGAACCAGCCCTCATTGCTCGAACCTTGCAACTGTCGCCTGTTCAAAACTTGCAACATGCCGCGTGTTCCAACACGGAGCCACCTACATCTTCCCTACATTTCTTGCTCTAATTTCGACAGGTATCTTTATGCTTCTCTTGTTGGGTGGTGAAATAGATAGCCTTTTGGGCTAATTTGGTTTGAGTTTCTTTTTGAGTGTGACGTCTGGGGGATACACTAGTAGGATCCGATAGCCCGACTTCAGGAGCTGCTCGAGTCGGCGAGCCGCAGATGATCGGCTCATCTGATGCTCCAAGCTTCCATGTGATCAAAATCGGCGCGCGACACGAAGGGACCCTTTTACCCAGCTTAAAGATTTGAGGCACAGAGAGAGACAGAGACAGAGACACAGCGAGAGAGGGAGAGAGAGAGAGAGAGAGAGAGAGAGAGGGAGAGAAAAAAAGACGGGGTCGATAGGCCCAAATAAGCTGTTCGGGTGGTTCTTCCGGGCTGAACCCTCAGAGGCAGGGTTCTGGAGGCTTCTGGAGGGGTTTCCTCTGGTTTCCTAGCCGTGCAAGAAAGGACGCCCTCAAATGGCTGTGGGTCAAAAATAGATGCCCAAAATGGAACCCTGGTAAGTGGAAACAAGGACTAAAACCTGCGGTCCCCTGGTGGATTAATTTTGACCCATACCCAAAGAATGACGAACCCGTTGAGGGATCCATGAGCCGCACAGCGCGGGTTTTCCATCGCGAGGCAGATTTCAATGAACAATCCACGAGAGCCTCGCGCTCAGGGCAAGCCTCGGGTGGGCGGAAGGGTTTCTCAGGCTTGTGGCCATGGGTCAAAATCCAAATCGTACCCCCAGTGAACATCAACCAATCCAACCACTAAAATGGGTTCTAAAATGGGTACAGGACGCCCACCCATTTTGCTAGGGTCCCCTGACAAGGAGACACTCATTTGGAGACAAACCCAGAGATTTCCGCTCGGAAAACCGTTCCCAACCTCGCGCAAGACAGCTCAGGTTTTTCGCGGCCTGGGGCTGCCATCACTGAGCTTTGGCGAACCGCCGAGCGCTCTCTCAAAGAGTTCACCAGCTCCGAGGGGTCTATCCGCGACTTTAAAAGAAGAAAGCTGCCTTTACCCTCCTTCCAAAAATCCAATTGGGCATGGCTCAAAAGGAAGAGATAGGGCAAATCGCAGGCAGTCTTTAAGAATTCCATTTCCACTGGTGCCTCCTTCCAATCATGGAAGTGGACAGAGGGGTTCCGAGCCCGAAAGGACCGTGGTCTTCCCAAGCTCTTCCAGCTTCCATGATTGTTGTGGGGCGGGTAAAATGCAAAACCATGTGGACGTTTTTTTTGAGTCGGACCCCCCCCCCAAATATGCATATATATATATATAGCATATATATATATATATATGTACACACATATATATATATATACAAGGGAGGAACAAAGAGATACCGAGCCTCAAACAAATACATGTCACCCATCTGCAAAGTGAGCTCGGTCCGACTTCAAATTGAAGCCGGCGTAGGGTCTGCACCAAACAAACAAAATGCCGCAGCTTGGTGGTTTCCAGCCAGCTGTTCCTTAGGGTTTTAGGTTTTTAGTTGGTTCAGTCATGGTTGTTGGGTTTTACATGTTTCCCATTTTTGGTTATGGTGGTTTAGTGAAATCCAAATCCACTGAACTGCTAAAACTTAAAATGTTTGCTCCCCTTCCAACGTCAAGCGAGTAGTGGGGTTCCCATTTACCCCAGAACTTCAGCTTTTGGCAAGGGATTTAAGGACAGTCTCGCAGGGGAGGTTTTGGCAACCCCTTGGCATCCACACATCTTGCAATCACCGGGGAGGTGATGGATTCATAGAGCAAGGTTGTTGTGTGAAGTTTGGAGACGAACCCATATCCAGTACTCGTAGTACTCTATGGTCAATTTGGCAGAGTGATTGGGGGCTCACCAAATCAACCACGAACCACATGGGTGTGGACTCGCTATTGTCCCATGCCCATTATGTAAGCCGCATATTTTGACTGGCTCATGCACACCCGTTTGTATCATCCACACCCTACCAGTCGTGTATGGAAGGCGGGCTGCCCCCAAAGGAGTTTGGTAAATGGAGGGAGTCAAGCTTTTCCCAGTTGGTCCGGGCACATCGTTCTT
>CAUJNA010003798.1:142500-155000 GCA_963377175.1 Effrenium voratum
CGCACGCACGCACGCACGCACGCACCCACGCACCCACGCACCCACACACGCGCACACACAACCACAACCACAACCACAACCACAACCACAACCACAACCACAACCACAACCACAACCACAACCACAACCACAACCACAACCACAACCACAACCACAACCACAACCACAACCACAACCACACGCCACGCCACGCCACGCACTGGCGCACGCGCGCGCAGACATGCGCGTGCACACGCGCACGTGCACGTGCACGCGCACGCGCACGCCACGCACAGTCACATGCACGCGCCCAGACACGGCACAAACACACACGCTTCCATTTGAACGTGGTCCTTTGGTGTTGCTGTACATGGAGCCATGTGTTTCGGGGTTCCGAGTCTGGTGGGGATTGGCATTCGGCTTATTTGGGCGCGTGTTGTTTTTTGCAGGTTGGCTTTAAAAGCCCAAAGGACAACCGACATACATTTCGGTGTGTGTTTTTGGTGGACCCCCAAAATGCTGGTTTTCCTTTCTTTTTTTTTTTCCGCCTCAAACACCACAAAAGGTTCCCCTAGAAAGAGAGAGGCCCACTTCAAAAGTCTGCAAGCATGGCGCTGGCGAGGATTTGCAGTTGGCTTCGGGGGCTCACGGACTCTTTACTGCCCAACGGTGCGCGGAGTCCTTCTTTGAAACTTGGGGTTTCTATCCAAACAGGAAACAGGATGCGGAGCCCTGTAAATGGGCTTCGGTGTTCTTTTTTGGTCCCCATGAAACGACTACTCTAAGAAAAGAAACATTCGTGAACTTCCATTTGCGTAATGATATTTGATAATGCGGTTTTATATTTATATTTGCCAACCCTTTGTTGATCTGAAAGGGAATGTATCACTACTGGACATGTTTTCTTCTCCTTGGGCCTTAAGCAAATGGAAACGAATTACAGTAAGTTAGCTGCTGGCAGGACATGGGGTTGCTCAGCAAACACCGGTTTGTTTGTTTGTAAGCAGCCTGGGATTGGGAAACGCCCGTCGGCCGACGGCAGTGTAGCTGGCCGCGTTGCATTGTTTCGAGCGCTGAATTCAGTCCTGCTCGAGCAAAGGAAACTAAAGACATACATTGATCAGCAGGCCAAAGCACAAAGGCCCCCGAGCGAGAGCGCGCATGGGGGTATCCCTATTTGTCTGTCAGTTCCGTGCTTCTGTAGCACCATTTGCACCTTCTTCCATTTGCTTAAGAATATTTCTTATTCTCTCCGGTTGGTTTCGATTTCACTACTGGACCTTTTTTCTCATTTTCTTCAGGAAATGGGAAACAAATGGAAGGCCTAACCCTATGGAAGACGAATCCAGTTGGTTCTTGCGCTAGTGCCTGCCATGGAGCTAGTGCCTGCCTATGAGGCCCGGGGAGAGGAGAGGATCGGCAGATAGACGGCAGATCGGAGAAAAAAACTCGGGCGAACTCTCTTGTTTTTTTTTTTTTTGGGGGGGGGGGTTCTTCATTTTTTTTTTGGGGGGGGAGTTGTTGGTTGCTGTTTGTTTTGCTTGGTGTTTTGTTGTTCCGCTTTCTCTTAAGGATGCACTTGTTTCAAGCGATGCTTGAAGAAAAGCACACCTTTGGCAGCATAGGCGTGCAGCGGAGCATTTTATGACCTTGGGCGCTTGTGGATGGCAGGTGCGACCAACTTGGTCACTGGTGTGATTCCTTCGGCAATCTGAACTGTATTTGTGTGTGTGTTTTCCCCAAAGGATGGTGACCTGGTGGGTTTTCCTTTTGGTTTCCAGACTTTTTGCAAGGGATGCACGAAGCACTAAGGTTGGTGTGACCCTCAAAGCCCTCAAAACGGAGGTGAAAAGGACTCCGAGACATTTGCGCCCCCTTAAAGGCGGAACTGGGGGGCTCCTCCCTGGAAACTAATTGCGCAGACTCCTGTTTTGGTCCGTTTTGGCAGCTATTTTTTGAATTACCGTCCTTGTCAGGCTAGTCTTGTTCGACACGGGCACTGGTTTAGATTGGATTTACGGCCATCTATTTTCCCAAAGGTCACTGATTTTTAGGTCCCGAAAGGAGAAGTGGGCCTGTGGGACTGGACTTTGCGCGGTGCAGGAAGCCTCCGCCAGGTGATCGAACATGATCAGATGAAGTAGCAAAAATATTGCGCCAAAAGAGATTTGTATTGCAATGGATTTAAACTTGAGAAAAACGAAGACATTTTTTCAGGGATTGCGCAGTGCACTTTAAGAGAGGTTGTTATAATCGTAGGTAAATTACTGGAAAATCATTGGACATGGACCTAATTGGACATGGACCTGAGTTGGGAAGTCCAAAGCAAACCCACCCCGTTTTGGGCCCACGATTATTTTTGGAACCCAATTTTGCCAGGCAGAATTATATTTTTTGGGTTTGTGAGCTCGGTCCCAATGATTTCCTTTCGGGAATTCTGAAAAGACTTCCGCAGGTTTGTAGTACAGTAGTTTACAGCATTTGTTCTTTCCGTGCCTCAAATACATGAGTTCAGGTGTGTGGATGTCCGGTTTCTTTCTATTTTTAGGGAAGATCAATGGGACTAGGGACAGTTAGGACCATACGTAAGCATTGCACCCGCCATTGGAGTGAGGACCATTGGAACCCTGCCACAAATTTTGGAACCTCAAAACGACCCCATTAAGGACGTCAACTCTTTGCCACTCACCAAAATGATTCAAAACGACAAAATTTGCCCTCCTACTAACATGGAGCCCACCGCGTCCCTTTAAAAGGAAAGTCGTCTCAGTCAAGTTCCATGGTATGCTCTTCGGGAACCGCGAAAGCGCAGCCTCCAAGCACTCCATGCGGTTGACTCATGCCTTTGGGCCAGAGGTTCTGGGCAAATTCGAGCGAGCCCATCAATCGGGGGCAAACGAGTGAAAAGCCATGATGCTTTCAGGATTTCTTCTTAGTTTTGGAACTAGTGTAGCAACTCTCGGCTATTTTCTTCACAGCCTAGCTTTTAGTGGGTGTTCAGCTATGTGGGAATTCATCACTTGGGTATTAGAGATGTTCAGTTTTGCTGCCATGTGGGAGTCTCTTAACATGGGCGCTGTTTGATATTTTAAGGGGAACCAAAAGGACACCCAGGTGCATTTGTTGAAGCCGTTGTTTTTGAGAACACCCATGGCCAGTACATCCCCGACTCGGCTGGGAGGCAGCAATACCGGTGGCGCGCCAGCCGCGTTCCACGAATGTGCGGAGGTCGAACCGCCTGAAACCCAGAGGCCCTCGACTCGAGCGAAGCCTTCGCCCTTCGCGCGTGCCCGGGCCGTTTCCCAAAAAAGGATTGGCAGAGAGCACAGGGCCTTTCAGGAAGACAGGTTTGCCATATTCCTCTTGGAAATAGGGCACTTCCGCGTCAGGTAATTAGGACGGTTCTTTCAACACCTAACCCCTCTGGAGGTTTGAATGCGTGGGGTGAAGAAATGGGTCCTCGAGGCTCAAGCGCTTTTTGTTTGCGTCTGTTTGTGGTTTTTCATCCTACCCTGTGAGCGACGACCTTTAGACCTTTGAGCGGGCCAGCCGGGCCCCAGATAGATGTTCGGGCACTCAGTTCCACGTGAGCGAACCGCGGGCGTAAGTTTTCCTGCCCATGGGTTTGGCCCACCACTTCAGTTGACCCAGCCGCTGTTGTGGGCGTGTTCCCACGCGCTGAACAGTTGAAAGACCGACGCTTGATCAGCTCGACTTTCAGGGGTCCATGTGTTAGTCAGGACGCACTCCTCCAATTTTGGTAGCTGAAAGCATCGGCAACTCGGCGAACCTGGCCCGAGCAATGCCGGAGCAAAACGCTTGAGTCATGGCCCCCCAAGGCCATCTTGACCCCTGAGCAATATTGTCCGACTCCTTTGTAAGGGATTACGGTCCTTTGTGGTGGTTGGATTCCTTTCCGCTGGACCAGGACTACCATTCCCAGGGTTGACTTCCTCTCTGATCAGGATCCGCCCAATCAGCTCGTGCTTCCGAGCTTCGGGGAGGCTTCCGGTCCGAGCGGAAGGTTCCTTCCGGCTTCCGGTTCCGGGGCTGGTGGTGGGATACCTGGGGCTTACGGTGTTTGGTGGGGAAGATCCTTTTCGCAGCGACACGAAGTGTGGTGGCTTTTTGGGGGGCCGATCCGCTTAACAAATTAAATTGGAACCCAATGCAATGGCCTTCAGGCCTTTATGGCAAGAGGGGGTCCTTGTTGCCCTAAAATGCGGTAAGCCAGACTTCTAGTTCTTGCACATTCTGGAGGTTGACAATTGAGCTGAACTCTGGCCATGACAGACCAGCAGGCAACCAGGAAGCCCACAGGAAGTCCACAGGAAGCCCACAGGAAGTCCACAGGAAGCCCACAGGAAGCCCACAGGAGTCTCCCATGTTATATCTTCGCCACACCCCGCCCAGGCTTCGCCGAAACTCTGGCCTCGCAGGCCGCGCTAGCGAGGGCGAAGCTCGGAGATGTTCTTGGCGGGTCAAGTGGTGGCGTGGGTTCTTGGTTTTTGACCTCCAAGGTAGACTTCAGTTCCCCTTGCAGGAAATGTCTGGGTTCGAGTCTACCTTGGGGTAGCCAAAAAGTGGAGCTCATGGAGGTTTGGCGGACCCTTCTGGCTGGTAGACTTAGGATACCCTCCGAGTTGATTCGACAGTGCCCCACTACCGACTACCTAATTATTTTGGCCCCTGGCGCAAGAGGCATGATGCTTCTCTTAAGACGTGACTCTTTAGATATGACCTCAGACGATCTGGTGGTCAGACTGTTCCGCATGTCCTGCCCTTTGGCCGACACGTTTGCATGCGAGGTTACAGGTTTGAAGCGTGGTCCAAATCAAGATTCCTACACAACCTTCTCTGTACGTATACATCTTCAGTTGAGTCACAATCAAATATGCCGGGTAATTGAAGGGTAAGGGACACTCCCATGGGCGCGGATATCCGCCCTGTCAATTCTTGAAGCATGGTTCTGGGTATTTCGACCATTTTAGTACCATATTTTGCAGGTTGGGAAGCCACCGCGAAAAAAACGCCAAGCCACCGGGCCCGCTCCAAACCAACCCACCCAACCGAAATCGAGGGAAGCCTCGAGCGATTTCCGAGCCGTCGGCCTCGATGTCCCGCAGACGCTGGCGCTGAGCAGCTTGGGCTTGGCGAGCGCCGTGTCGTGGCGCGTTTCCCGCCGGGGCCCCAGCTGCAACCGGCGGGGGGAGAGTGGCTGGTCTGAGGGGCTTGGTCTGACACGCAAGGGGAAAGAAGGCTCTTCTTTTTTAAAGAATGTGGTCTGCGGTCTGCCTATACTATAGCGAGCTCGCCGATCCGGGGGTAGAACGAGCGAAAGCTATGGTCAAGATCCTGAATTCAGCTTTTGGAATCATAGTAAAATTTGCAGATATGATCTTGCATGTTGCAGTTCACTTTTAAATTAAATCCACATCCGGGTCACTGTTTTTTTTCGCTTACGTTGCGAGTCACTGGTGGCTTCTTTCGAAACGATCGAATTCCGCTTTTGGAGGGTTTGTTTAGAGGGACAAAAAAGGCTTCTCTTCTTGGGAGAGGCCTCTAGGGAGTAGCTACAAGGGGTGGGTGGTTGAAGGGTGTCTGAGTGGCTGGGGATATCCCAATCCCTTTTTCCCCTGTCTGTTTTTTTTTGGGGTAAAGAGGGAGGTCTCAGGTAGCCTTGAACTGGGGGTTGGCTTCCCTTAGGTCTTGAGGATTGGTTGGGAGCCAAGCCAGAGAAGCTGAAGTTCCCCTTCAACTGGCCGGCTCCGAGTTCCTTGGACCGAGGTCCTTTGGGTGGAATCGACTGGGCTGATTTTTTGTCCAGCTCCTTCGCCAGGTAAGGTCCCCCATGGCTGTGTCTCCCACCCCAACGTCCGGCCACAGTGCCGAAATTGTGGTATGGGTGTGGCTCAAAATTAAACAGGAGGGGTTACGCAGGTTTTGGTCCATGCTTCCACTTCCCAGGGTTCCATCTTGGTACCTGTTTTTGAGCCACAGCCGCATGGGTCTGTCAATTGGCTTTAAATGGAAAGCGAAAGGAGATTCGTCATTTTGACGTCCCAAATCATGGTGTTTGGTTTAACTTGCCTTGCAACATGTGGGTGGCTCCTCCTTTTTTGGATTTGGACCCAAACATGGATTTCCGTTTTCCTTTCGGTTTTCCTTTGAATCCACCTAGATTTCAACCGCGAAAACTGGGGACAAATGCTAAGTTTCGCAAAAGCCAGGGGGCAAGCCCTAGATTTGATTTCCCCTCCAACACGAGCAGATCAGGGAAGGACTAAATCCCCCAAGGGACGGGCCCGAAATTCCGATGTCCGCAGATCCCACGTCCGAAGGCAGAAAGCTCGCACGGCGTGTCGGGGACTTGCGCCAGGCCAAGTGGGGTCCTAGAGGTGCCATGCGCGTCCCAAGTTTTCGGTTGGTTTGTCTAGGTCCCCCCTGTAGTGCCCTTTCTCACCCCTTTTTGGGGGGAGCCCTTTTTCTAACCTCGCAAATCTGGAGGACCTAGTTGTAGTTTCAGAGGGACCCGACCCGCGAGTGAAGCAGGTGATGCAAGCTTGATCCTACTCACCCCCCCAGAAATAGGAGTCGTCCGAAAGGTCCAAATGTATTCAGATATGAAGGGGACGACTTGACTTAGTGTTGCCAGCAACTAGTCCTCGTTGCTCGAACCTTAAGTGGCTAGCTTTCGAGCCGAATTCGGCCACAGACCCACCCGCCAAGCGAGAAACTTCATGGTTTCCAAGCCCCGCCAGCCAAGTAAACCTTGCCGGTTCCCCAGCCGTAGACATTTTGACTGGTGGGGTTTAAGAGGTGCCCACGAAAAGTTGTTCAGTTTTGGGATCAATGAACCGCGACGTCACCCTAACTCAAGCCTTTGGGAATCCCAACTCGTTTTTGGTAGGTTTCATGTACAGCCTTCCGTGAGGAACCTAGGTCAGCTAAAAACTATCGTGGTCAGAGCACCCTTGATCGGTGGATACCAGTCCCCAAGGATGTCCACGATCAAGTCCAAGCACTGAAGATTCAGAAACCATGGCTTCGTCTCCATCAAAGAAATCCCCTGAGATGGAGGTTCGTCGCCCTTCGGCCCTCTCCTGAACATCAAAAGGGTTTTCTTGTTTTTCACCTTGAACAGCAGGTGGCGATGCGTGGCAACTCTCATAGGGATCTCTTGGCTGTGGGTCAAAAATTGGTATCCAAAAGGGGTTGCCCTGATAAAAGTAAATATGGACTAAAACCTCGGTCCATATCCTGGTGGTTCAATTTGACCCATAACCCCGTATTTACGGGGTGTGCATATTTATTATTTGCCAAGAACATAGGTTGAACATGTTGTGTGTGTGTGTGTGTGACTTCAAAGTCAGCCAAAACGGAAACTCGCCACCCGGGTGGGGTTCCTAATTTTGAGGCATAACACCATGCCTTGCGCTGAAGGACATGCGAGAGGTCGCTGAGTTCTCGGAGTTGGGCAGTCTCGGTCTAGTCGCTTGGGGCAACAAGGTGTGAAGCATTCACACAAAAGTCAGAAGTTTTCTGGGGGCAGAACAGAAACTTTTTGTTCAGAATCAACAGACCTAGCTGACCTCATCAAGATTCCTTTCAGGGACATCAAGACTCCTTTCAGAGATTCCTAGGTGCTGAGCAATTAAGCAGACCTGGCCTTTCAAACACCGCCCCAAAAGCCAAATTCAAGAATCACGCCCACTTGGCAATGTTTTATCGCCCCCCCCCCCCCCCCCCCAATTGTTTGTTGCAGGATGACCCATCGCATTAGTTACCCACTCGGCCTGCCGCGTGTTCAAAACTCGCATGTTGAATGTGGCAGTAGGAAGTCGCCTCGACATGTTTGCGCTTCACTGGAGGCGGCCGTTTGCGTGGCTGAGCGGCCCATGGTCGAACGGCTGCGACTCGGCCAACGCAGGGAAGTCGCGCGAGGGGGGTGGGGTGGGGGGTTGGGGTGGGGGGTTGGGGAGGGGCTTGTTGAGCATCAAGGGGTTCGCTTTCTGTACGCCTGAAGCTTAAGCACGGTTGTTGTTGGGAAGCATTTTTCATTTTTGCTTATTGTGGTTTAGTGGGAAATCCCCACTTAACTGCTAGAAATTAAGCTTTTGCTCCCCTTCCAGCGACAAGCAAGTAAGCCCCTGGGCGGGATTTTGACCCACCCCACCTTTGCACGCAACAGCTCACTCGGCCCAACCCGCTACTCCTCCCAGGCAGCAGATGTCTGCGCGGGAGCTAAAGCAAGGGCCCCCAGTCCGTCTCCCCTTGGCGAAGCCGGACGGGGCCATGCTCTTACATGGACACTCAGCACGGATCCTTTTGGGGAGATTGCGTTGATGCCTCAGATTGTTATGTTCTCTTCTTTATGTATCTTTTGTTGAGGACCCCCAAATCATGAGCTTCGGTTTCCTTTTGGTGTCCCTTTAAATTATTTCCCTTTTAGTGTTGACCCCAGATTAGTGGACCCGTCCTCTTAATACGGGGTGCTCCCTCCAAAAGCGGTCTGAATCCCCACTAAAAAGGAACACCCCCCCCCTACCTTTTAGGTTCATTTTTTAATTAATCCAGGGTTTGCATGAGAGGGTACCTACAAAAATGGTTCAGACCCACCTTGACGTCAAGCGAAGGCCCGTTACTCACTGACTGCGCTTGCTGGCGTCAGTCAAGCTCCGGGGTGTCCGTCAGATTGAACGTGTCCTCGTTCCCAAGCAGAAAAGTTGGTGCGGATATCCGTCCTTTTGGTTCTGAAAATTGTTGGATAGACTCGGCCAGCCTGGTTTTGATATTTTCTGGATTTGCCAAGGGCCTTTGTTGGTCGGTCGGGAGGTGACCCCTGGAAACAGTTTGTGCGTGTCATCGATGGCTCTTCACTTTCCCGCAAAACGGGGAACGTCATTTACGCCCTCTCATGGCATCAACATACAATGATCAGGAGAGATTTTAGGGCCAAGCTCCCTCCTCCCAGAAAGGTTGACAGAACCCTAAGAACCCCTTTGATCAGAAGGTACACACTTTGGGGCGGTCTTTTTCCGCAAGGTGCAAGACCAACACTTCCCTTTTGGCGCGTAAGGTAAGACACTGGCTTCACTTTTGCCGTGTTTCCCATTTGTGTCTGTCTGTGTGTGTGTGTGCCTGAGTGTAATTATTATGTTCACAGCTTGAAGGGGAAACCACACCGGAAAACTGTTGGGCCATTGTGAGGGTAATCCCAAAGTTTTGGCACACAGACACGCACCCATTTGTGCCAAATCGGATGTGGTTTCCTCAGGCACGAGTTGCAGATCCGGGGTGTCGACACCGAAGCCAGCCCTGACAAGCAGGGATGCCCGATGGATTCTTTTGCGCGCCGCAAAGAGCTCCCATGGAAGACGTTTCACGGGCCGACTGTTCGCCATATCCAGGAGTCCCTATGTTTCCCTTATTGGTGGTTGTAAAAGTCACGTCTTTTTGGCCAATTTGATGTGACTTCCCCTTGGCAGGGGTATTATCTTTGAAGGGGAAATCTTGGGAACCGTGGTAATTTTGTGGAAGGGTGGATCAAGGCAACAACTCCTTCTGTTTGCGGGCGGGACATCTTGCCCAGCGCAAGATGCGTTTGGCCGGTACCTGCGGGTTCCCTCAACAGGAGCCATCCGCCCAAGCCGCCTGTGCTATGTAGAAAGACAGGCGTGTCTTTTTTTAGGGGACCCGACGCTGCCTGCCGCCTGTGCGTTCAAAAAGACCAGCCGGGTAGTTCGTAGCAGGTAAGCCGGGAGACAGGACCAGGCCTTGCTGCCCAGCACAAGTCTAGGGGACACTTCCCCATTCTTTCCAGGGATCCTTCTTTCCAGAAAACCATCAGAACCCCAGGGGAAACAGCTGGTGTTTGAAAAGAACGATGGTTGAAAAGAATGGGGAATCATCAAGGTTTGGAGGCGGGAAGGGGGGCCTCAAAATACTTGAATCGCAAGAACAGATCTTTGCTTGGGGGAAGAACCCCCCTTGGAGGGTTCGATTCCCCCTTTGCCCCTCCCGCCCCCCGCCCAGCACCAGCATGTTCCCATAATCTCGTTCACATAGCGTTCTCACCAGGGCCTGGTCCAAGTCTCGGTCACAATGACTTTTGGGATGTTCATTTAAGGTTGCGATTCTGAGAATGTTGGCAACCCCTGTGCGTGTCGTTGTTCACCCTCTCAAGTTTCTCTGAGATCCAGTGACCTAGGTGGGACAATAGAATCATAGCAAGCTCACGTGATTTGACAATGTTGTGACAATTTGGGGACCAAGGTTCCGAGAATCTGAGCCACTTACTGAAAAACGCGGGTAGATGTAGTCAGGGACAAGGCCAAGCATTGAAAGGGGCCGGCTTTTGACATCTTGCATTGGTTTGGGCGCGATCCATTTTAATACACCAGGTTTTGACTAAGACTCACCTGGTCCTTGGGGTCCTTGAACTTTAGACTTGAGTTTCGAGGTGTTTAGGATGGCCGGACTTTATGTTTTGTGGGAAGACCATTTCAGCGGCAATTAAGCAAACAGCTCAGACTTGTTTTGGCCAATCCACTCAGGAAGTGACTGACAAGTGCCACGAAAAGCTCGACTGGAATTCAACGAACCACTAAGTGTCAGGTGATCATGACTTACCAAGAATATCAATAGATGTGCTGATGTGTTGATCAAGGAATTCACGGGATGTTTCACATTGGAACAAGCATCCGGAGAGAAAACACAACGAGAGGCCTGCTCTGAAGAATGAACAATCATGGGGGGGGCAGGGGAGGGGGAGGGAGCCCCCACTAAGGAACCGGATGGTTGGGAACCACCAATCATGGGGGCGGGGGGGGGAGGGAAGGGGAGGGAGCCCAAATAAGCCCCTAAATAAGGCCTTAAGGGCTTAAGGGCTTATTTAGGCTCCTCCCCCTCCCCTCCCTCCCCCCCGCCCCCATAAAACAAGCTTCCGTGGTGCTTCCAGGCCCCATGGCACTGGGGCAGGTGTTATACCCTGAGGGTTTCCATGGCTTTCCTCGGCTCACAAAGGTCTGGCGACTTGGATTTCTAGCAGTTGAGTCCTTCCAACCATTCTTTTCAACCATCTTTCTTAGCAAAAGCCGGATCTGTTTCCCAGGGTTCTTGGTGGTTTTTTAGAAAGAAGGATCCCTGGAAAGAATGGAAATGAAAGCTACCCCTAGAAGATTGATACACACCTACCACACGGAAACCCGAAAAGCCATCTGCCTCATTTTGTGGAAAGCAGGTTTCTTTTCTTTTTTGGGGGTTTTTGGGGGAATCTGCAGGGACCCCAGGCGACACCCTGCTTCAGCCATCCCCTTAGGTGTTGGGTGGTTTTAGTTGGTGAAAGGTGCTGGGGTTTCCAAATTTCACCCACAAGTTACACTCACTTTTGACGGATCTCAAAGCGGACAGCCAATATTATATATATATATATATATATGTATATGTATTTATATATGGGTACCTTTTGTGAGGTTGGTTTAAAGGGGACCAACAGGACAACCCACCAATTTTAGGGGTTCCCCTATTTTACGACACACCCCCAGTACCGTGGTTCTACCCCTGTAGGATACAAAGCGAGTAGCAAAAGAGTGCAAAAAAGAACCGACAGGAGGAAGAACGGGTGAAGTCCACAAAAAGCGTGAATCCACACCGTTTTCAGGAGTGGTACCCTCCCACCAACTAACATGGAAGTGCAAAAAGGCGCTTTCCAAGAGGAAAGTAGTCTTTCTACAGGGGTCTGTGCACTTCCATGTTCGCTGGCCCCGAAATTTGTGGGTTGCCAGTGGCACGGCTTCCGACAGCAGCTCAGCTTCAGCCCGGCGCTTTCGAGGCAGCTGCTGTTGGAGCTAGGTGCGGAGCGCGGCATCCTGCCGCGTGCGGGACCTCGGAATCCCGGGCTTCAGCCTCCAAATTTGGTCCAGTTGGGCGTGGGGTCACCCCAGAAGTGGGACGCTTTTTTCCCTGGTTCCGCTTGTTGGTGGTACCCCCAAAAGGGATTTCGGGGTTTTCCAGTTTGTTTTCGTGGTGTAGGTTTGGTTCCATTTTGAGAGGGTGCCTCTATTGATGGTGGTTTTAGGAGGAAATGAGGACAACCACATTTTTACACTTTAAACACACACCCAAATTTGGGAGTTTCTCAAAAATAGGACTCCCCTTTTCAGATCCCAAAAGGAAACCAAGCACCTCGAGAGCCTCCAACTAATTTGGAGAAACACCCATTTGGAGTCAGAGCGAGCCTCAAAATGGATTTCATTGCTTTGCTGGCTTCCAATTAAAACCCCAAAGAGGGTATCCATTTGTAGGTCTTGTTTCCTGTTGAAGGCAGGGGTGCAAGACGGGTCCCAAGTCCATGTTGCGTGTTTTACCCGGCAGTTCCACCCATTGGGGAGGGACTGACATGCCCGAAATCTGGAAGCTGCGGGGTTTTGTTGGCTGAAAAGCCCCCAGAACGAATCTACAAGTGGCTGTTGGCTAGAATGGGTCCTTTGGTTTCTCCTAAACAGCCGATTAGGAGGGGG
>CAUJNA010003798.1:157500-165000 GCA_963377175.1 Effrenium voratum
GCCAGGGCCAGCGCCAGCACCAGCACCAGCAGCAGCGAGAGATATGTAAGTAAGTTAAAGAGCTTTGTACCAGCTGGTAAAGACATAAATATTGTATCTCCTGTAAGACACACTCTTGCATCAATTTTAAAGCCTACAGCATACATGTTGTCCCAAACAAGGCTTCCAAGGAGAGAGATGTATATGACATGACAACATCATTTATGCTGAGCAAAGAGTATATGTCAACGTCCAGAAATGATTCATATTTTGCAAGATATCCCAAATGCAGGAACTATTAGGGTGCACACTTCTGGATGTGCCAGCAAACAGGATACATTTGATAGAATATACGATCTTCTGCAAGAATTGGATTAGAGAAAAGTGTACTAGAATGAGGATCGCCCAAAACTAAAAGAAGTGTACAAGATAAGATTAGTAATGTTAATAAGAGCATGCATGCTGTACTCATAAAAGAGCAAGGACACAATGGGATCGTCTTTGCCAGAAGGGAATCAGGCCTTAGATTTAGAACTGTTGTCCAACAAGGAAGGCATATACCCAAATACAAACCCGAATGTAAGATTTGGCATACTTGACACTTGAAGGTGATAAAGTGATCACACCTCCGAATTCTGAGATTAGACAAGAAAGGATTAGGAAGAGATATGAAAATGACATAATTAATGTAAAGCAATGAGTGACTCCAGGATATATCTCGACTTTTGAAAAATAGGCGCAAAATACATCCCAGAACCAAACAAGCCGGGCACTACTGAAAAGAAGATCACGCTCACGCCCCGGCATTAATGAGTATGCAAACGTTCTGGTTTTGTAATTGTAGGGGTATTCCAATGCCCTGATGAATATGACTTTATTCTTATGAGGATTAGTATTGAGAGACCGAAGATTCCGAATACAGTTTTTCATCAGTGAATGACTGCTGCTGCTGTTGCTGATGCTTTGGCTGCTGCCGCAAGAGGCAACGGCAGCAGTCATGGGCTGTCGGGGGGAGGGAGCCCAAATAAGGCCTTATTAACTTGACTGCTATTGGGGTTGGATCTTTACACTTTAACTTTTTAGGAAATCAAGGGGTTTTCCACTAAACCCCCAAAGTTAAGCTTTTTGCAGTGGGGTCAGCAGCAACCAAGTTAAGGGCTTAATACGAGCTAGTGAGGCCCTCCCTCTCAATGAAACAGTGCCTTGATGTTGCATGACATTGCGGGTTTTTTAGGGCACCCCCCGAAATTGGTCCTTTTGGTTTCCCTTTACCACTAAAATGGGGCACTCCCAAGAAAGAAAGCCAAGTAGTGCGCTGGTGCGAAACCGTTTCCAAGTTTTCCTGCTTCCGGACCTGCTTCCGGTGCGTGACGTTTTGAAGGATTACACCTATCTGACAAGTCCCAACGAGATGGGGGGGGGCTTTGCTTTTTGGAGGCTTGTGGACGCCAAGTAGACAAAGCAACATGCCACTCAGCGGATGAAGTGGCCCGCTAGGTCCCCAGTAGTGCCCTTTTACCCTTTTTTTGGGGAGGGTTCCCCTACTAAAATAGACTAGAGAAAAAAGGGTACCCTTGTTCTAACCTTTCTACTGGAGGACCTAGGCTAGGGGGGGTACACACCCCAATAGCCTCAAATCTCTTATGTCTCGCCGCGACTCGCATCAGCACCAGGAAGCCACGATTCGATATTTGTCGAAGCTGCCGGCTGTGCACAGCCAGTATTCCTCCAGAGAAGTCTTGGCGGGGCGAAGTGGGCTTCCAGTTGGATGACAGCAAAAGGACGCCAATGTGAAGCTGCCTGTTTTGAAGGGAGTGATGGTTCTGATGCATGGGCATATGGCTGTGGGTCAAAACCAATGCTACCATCTTGACCACCCATTTTAGTCTATTTTAGTGGGGATTGGGATGTTCACTGGGGGTACGATTTGGATTTTGACCCACTTCCATGTCTCAAACAAGTCGCTATTGGGGAAGCCAAGCGGCACCTCACCATCTGACTCTGGGGGTCATGGCCACGTTTCGCTTGGCGAAAAAAGTCGCAGGTGGCCGAGGCTCCGGTGGTCGTCACCTTGAAGAGAGCTGGGGCCTCGAGCGGGGTTTGGGCGGGTTGGGCTCAAGTGAGTGGAGCAGTCTCCCTCCCAGCCGGGTGTCCTTTCTCACCCCTTTTTTTGGTTGGGAGGGTTCCCCTACTAACATAGACGTCCTGCAAAACGTTGGTACCTTTCTCCCCGGTCCAACTGTGGCATGCTTTCATTGGGGTTCTCCGCGGCAGGCCAGTAAGACAAGTAAGACAAGATGGTGGGGCTCACTTTTCAACATTTGGCTGTGGGTCAAAACTAGGGTAACCCCAAAATGGCTTGCCCTGGTACATGGAACCAAAGACATTTTACCTGCGGTCCGATTCCTGGTGTCGACTAATTTTGACCCACACCCATTTTGTTGACTTGAGCTGTTGGAACCATATCATAATATGAACCGGGAACGGGTTGGCCAAAACAAGTCCATACTTATTTCTCAACATTTATTGTGTGCTCGCCTTTCTATTAGGGGCAATGCGCACGTTGAACCATAGGACTCGAGGGGCTTGAGGAGTGGAAGGTCTTCCAGCTCCTTGCCGAGATGCCTTTGGCCCCCTGCGTTCAAGGAGTTGTTTTTTTTTCTTCTTTATTCCCCCTTTTTTCCGGTGCCCCCGGTAAGTTGGTACCCTAAACCCTAACCTCTCTACTGGAGGACCTGGCCTAAGAAAGTGATGGAAACAACCAACCAACTAACCAACTAGAAACCTAACAAAGCAAATGGACCCCCGCCAACCGACTAGAAGTCTAAGGAAGTGATGGAGCGGCTCGAGTTGGTTTTCGAGTCTCCGAGTCACGTCGTCTGCGAGGTGCATCCGCCCACGGAGGTCATCCCCTCGGGCGCCTTCGCGGATGGGGAGCGCCTCGCCGGGGCGCCCAAGCGGCTCCGTGAACTCGCGGAGCGGGTGTGCCATGGACTCCCAGAGTCGAGTTTTTGCAACCAGGTCCCCCAGTAGTGCCCTTTCTCACCCAACTTCTTTTGGGGGGTAGGAGAACAGACAAAAAAAGAATCGGGTACCCTTATTCTAACCTCTCTACTGGAGGACCTAGACCAGAGTCGATTTTTTGCCACCAGGAACTTTAAAAAACCAAGAAGGAAGGTGGTTGCACAATGGGAGTTTAAGTATCTATCATGCAGTTCTCAGACGGGGGGGGAATGGATGAGGGGGATAGGGGTTGGGGGAATCTGGCGGGTTGGAGGTTGGGGTGGAGGCAAAATTGGGGGTGGAGTTTGACAGGGTTTTTGTTAAGAGTTGAGAGGCTTCAGCTTTTGGTGGTGACCAAACAAGTTATGTAAAGCCGAGTGGCACTTGACGGAAACCAAGCGTGCGCACACGCCCCAGCTTGCTTTCAATGTGCTTTGGCTGCTTCTAACCAAGAATCGCCCTGTAAAGCCTAAACACCTACCGAACATCCACAAAATCTTTATGCCCTCAGCCCTTATCTCCCAAACAAATTTCACCCTCTGCACTTGAATCCTAGCGAAAGGCAGCAGCAAGGAATTTACGGGTGACGCTCGTTCAGCCACCCTCATGTCTATATGAGTGTGTCTCTTCTTGGGACTACTCCTTTTGTGCGGTTTTGAAGGGAGTCAAAAGGAGAACAACATGTTTTTCTGGGAGGGCGGGCTTCCCGCAAAAGAAAAGAGACACGCCCACCCATGGAGAGATAGCAATTGACAGGGCCTGCCTCTCCTGAACGGCTCTCCAGCCCAAACATCCCTCTCCTGATCGGCTTTTTGGATAGGTGACTCTACAACACACCGCCCAAACCCAAAAGGGGCAAACCACTAGACGACCAACCACCTTGCTGACGCGGCTCGACGCCGTTTTTTTTCGCTGACAGGCCCTGCCGCTGTGGAGCGACCGCGTGTCAGGGCCGCTGTGGTTCCTGCCGGGGGCCCCGATGGGTTTGAGAGCGCGACGCACTCCCCCAGGTCTGGGTCTTCGAGTCACCTTGTTGGGAAGACCGTCTGGGACCCTCGTCTTCTTCTAGCAATCGGACTCTGCAGCATGGATTTCGCGTTTTTTGTTTTGTTTTTGGTTTCTCTTTTAACCCGTAGTGGCGCAAAAACGAGCACTGTGATCTCATTGTTTGTTGGTCAATCCTTGTTTCGGATGGAGCTCCTCTATGGCAGTTGGCCGTCTTTAAGCTGACGAAGGGCTCGTGAAGCTGACCCAGAAAACCGTGCTCCGCTTGTCGACGCTGCACTAGACAAAGTCTGACTCAGCAATTGCATGAGGCACCTACGCTTCAGCAACAGTTCAGCACCTGTGGTTTGAGCATGCTTAAGCGAGGGTTGGTTCACCGGTTTCGTCGGCGAGGGTGTGCGAAACTTGGGCATTGCAAGGCCTAAATTTTAATCAGTGCCGCTTTCCAGTTGTGGAACCAACGGGTTGCCAGCGGTTTCCCTTTGTCCGCTGGCATGCCGTGAGAGCAACATGAGTCGACGCTCCGGCCAACCGGCCAACCGGCCTGCGTTTTTGGGTGGAGAAAAGAAGGCGTCGACCTCAATGGAGCGGGACGTCTACATCATTTGGACAGTTGGGTTGGACAGTTGGGGGATTTGCCACGAGACTTGCAGAAGATGAGACTTTTTTACATTGTCGTTTCTTTTTTTTTTGCTGATTTGAAAGGCAACCAACGCACCAGTTGGGTGGTGTATGCCAGCATTCATCGGGCTTCGTCCATCTGGTCCACCGAAGATTGTCAATCTGTGAGGGGAAACCCCCTTGAGGCCTGGATGGTGCTCTTCATGATCATTCCCAGGGGTTGTCTAAGTTACTCAATTTGCGTCTCGAGGAGTCCATGAACGTTCCCGGAACCCCATTTCTCTTCTTGACCAGGGCACATGTCAATTTTTCAGGGGAGCAATGCCATGCTTTTCCGAAGTCCTTTGCCTTGTCCACCGAGGATCGACACATCGCTGAAGAGGACGTGTTGGCTGACATGAGATTTCGGGCTTGTACCCCCCTGCCCTCCCCATTTTTTTCTCCACTTGTTCCCTTGGTTTTTGGGGCCCGGTCCCCCGCAACCTGTACGCCACCGACTGGCAGGATAAAATCAAAAGCCCGGTGTGTGTGTGTGAAAGAGTCTGAGCCATTGATTGCAGAGCGTGGACCTGAACAAGAGAACAATTCGACGGCCCCGTACAAACAAATGCCAACCTTTTGCCAGGACATGTCTTTTTGCATGCCAGGTTGTCCTTTTTTCCACCCCTTTTCTACTGAGGCCCTACATATGCCCCACAAATCGGCGTTTGTGGATACTATATATGTGTATACTCCACATGTAAACATACACAGCAAGAAATGGAAGGTGGGTGTGGCCCATGTTCTGCGGGTACCCAAACGATGCCAACCATTTCAGTGGGTCTCCTAAAAGGACACATCTATGGGCGGCTGGTCTTTTTTCGAATTGTGTAAAGGGAGACCAAAAAGAACACCGAAGCAGCTGCACCATTTTTCGGGGCTCCGATTCCTAAACAAGACGAGCCACCCATGTACACAGACGCAAGGAACATAGGTGGCCTGTTTGGTTGTTTTAGGTGAAACGTAGAAAGCGATTCCTCGTTGACCTGGTTATTTCGTACCCAGGGCCATCTATATTCAACCAAAAGGACACCTATGACTCCTTGGAGGTTCGCAGCCATCCGGTTCCTCAGCTTTTTAGATTTTTAGTGGTTACTGGTTGGATTTCCACGTAACCCACAAAAGTTAAACTTTTAGCAGTGGATCTGAAAACGGACGGCCAGTGCTCAGCTCGTTTTGGGCGTCCAAATTCACTTCGCGGGGCCGACCTCGTTTTCGAGGAGTGCGGTGCGAGAGGGCCTCCAGCTGGCCACGGAGGGGCCGGGGACTTTACGCTGAGTTTCAGGCAGGCCACCAGTAAAACAAAGGTTGGGTTCATATTTGGGTGCGGCTCAAAATTGAAGAACTAGGGTTACGCAGGTTTAGTCTTTGGTGCCATGTACCAAGGTGCCACTTTGCTACATTTTTTTGAGCCACAGCCATTTCAGCACCATTGTTTACCATTCAGAGTTGGCATCATCCAAATTGGGCCCCCTTCTTTTCATGGGGGTTGTGCTGTGCGTGTGTGGGATGTGGGTAACAGTTTCGGCAAGAACAGCTGGAGAAGAATATGTTGTTTTTTCAGTCGTTGGGTGAAATTAGATGTTTCCAATCAGACTGAGACTGCATCCCCGGCATCCACTCCAAGCCCTGTAGAAAACAGGGAAAAATGAACAAACGCACGATATTTACGCGTAACGGCCAACCTCGCTTGCGCAGAAACCCCGCTCACTTGATCGCAAACATGGCCACTATGTTTGCGCACCGCCAAAACCTACTCTCAGGGGGGCATTTTTTGAGGGTTCGAACGATGCAGGGGATGCAAGGGATGCAAAGGATGCTGGAAAGCCCAGATGCTGGTGACGCAGGAATGCTTGCTGGTGAAGTTGTCAAGGATGCAGAGGATGTTGGCGGGGATGCTGGCGACCGTCGGGGGCGATTTGAGGGATGCCGGGGATGTTTTGGGGTCCGAATGTTTGGGCTGGCCTGCGTGCAGGTGATGCAGGAGATGCTGAGGAGGAGCTTGGTGCAACAAAGCACGTCAGCGGCATACCCTGCGGGTAGGGTTGCCCTCGCTCTTCGAGCTCGAAGACACACAGCAGCTGGATTTTCTGCCCAGTTGAAGTGCTTTGTTGGCCGGCGGAGTGTTGGCGGACCTCTGGTGGCGCAGTGAGACGATCAGCAAGCCGACCCGAGACATCCAAAGGCAAGCGCGGTGCGCCTCGGAAGACATGCGACCACACCTGTGCATGGCGAGGTTTTTAGCTTAGGCTTAGGTAGTTTCCAGTCAACCCGTGGTGTAACCACCGGCCACGTAACGGACCATCATCATGCGGGGCGCTGAAAGTTAGACTTCTAGCAGAGAAACGGAGGACAGCCGAGTTCCGTGATCATTTTGAATTCACGCCCTCGTGTTCGCATGGTTTGCTGTACTCATGAGGCAAAGGGGAGTGGTTGATTGTTTGGACCAGGTAAACGTATAGGCCGGCCTCGATAGCAATGGCGACGCACGCCTATGGAAGCAATTAGTGTGTAAACGCTCTGAAATTCGGCAGCCTGCAACAACCAGTCCGTTTACAGTTTACAGGGCAGCGCAAAGCAGAGCAATCAGGTCCGATGAGCCAAGCGCCCAAGAATCTTTGTTATTGCTGAGGACCTCGGACGCGAGGCAAAGTCACAAAGCTCCTGTTACGGCTCCTAAGTTTCGCCGTGCAAATCCTAAAGCTGCTTGTAGAGCTCCTCGAGGCCTCTTGCGAAGCTCCTCAAAGCTCCCAAGGCTCCTAGGCCCCCTACACCACGCATGATTTTGATTTTGCAAAATACTTTGAATAGAATCGAACGAGGACACTATGGCTGAGACTTGAAAGAACATGA
>CAUJNA010003798.1:170000-377500 GCA_963377175.1 Effrenium voratum
GCAGATGTACTAGGCTGGGCCCCTTTAAAAGGCCCACATGGAGCTCATGGAGCTCCTTTTGGAACCTGGTCCAAAGAGAAGACATATTTCAAGAAACATGGCCCATTTGGTTTTGCGGAACAAAATAGGTGCATGAAACCAGGTGTTCCTTACTTGATGGTTTGGGTTGGTGGTTTGAGGAGTTGCACCCCTGCTTCTTGTGGAGGTTAATTAGGACACCACTCCAGAATACCACCAAATCACCGATTCGGCTCCAAACCACCCAAAAACAAAGGAGGGTACTCGCACCGAAAGCGGCGGCTTCTATTTGCTTAAGAATATTTGGTTATGTGTCCCTCTTGGTGTTAAAGGGAATCTATCACTACTGGACATATGTTTTATTTTTTTCCAGAACCGAAAGAGCAGATGGAGGATTCCTATATAAGGCCCAGAAGTGGGGCATGTCCATTTTAGATACCCTTTTCAGGTTGGTTTAAAGGGGAGCAGCATTTTTGTGGGTCACCATATTTCGACGCATAGCCTCATTCGGCTTGATGTCCACCAAAGGGTCCCCATCAACACATGTTGCCTTTTCCTTTCCAACCTCTCTACTGGACCTAGGCAAATGGAAGGTGCTTTCACCATCTAGCGCTTGTTCTACTCCTCTGGATTTTGGAGAAGCCCTGTTCCTTCTCTGGCATTTGCACACTTCTACTGGTACCTTCCCCCCATTTCTTCCAGGGATCCTTCTTTTCAGGAAACCATCAAAAACGCAGGGGAAACAGATCCGGTTTTTGAAAGAACGATGGTTGAAAAGACTAGTTGGAAGGAATCAACCCCTAGAACACTTGGCCTCTACCTCTAGGTCTCCCCCTCTACCAAAAACATGGTTGTCGTTCGGAATCATTTTACATGTTTGCTTATTGTGGTGTGGTGGTTGAAATCCAAATCCACTTAGCTGCTAAAATTTGATAATTTTTGCTCCCCAAACGCAACGTCAACCAAGAAAAGGGTGCCTGCTTCCGCCACTGGAAAAGCTTTGCGAGGCGTGGACTTCCTGCAGCGCTTCGAGCTGGACTTGGACCTCCAGCGGGGCATTTGCCCGGTGCCCGGTAAGGACGTCCCATGAAAATTTCGAGCGAGGAATGCTCCCTCCCAAGGTTTTGGTGGAATGATGGCCAGAGATCAGCGCCTAAATTATGTACACCCTTTGGGTCCCCGCCTAGATTACCCCCAGTTTTTCTTTGGTGCATTTTGCCAAGGGCTGTTAGGACTAACTAACTTTTTGCCAACTCATGGGTTTTCCATATTAAACCCACCAAAAGTTGAACAACTTTTAGCAGCGGAGCAGAAAGCAACCGAGTTTGGTGGACGTGGTGGCCACAGATCGGCGCCTAAATTATGTACACCCTTTGGGGTCCCCAATGAACACTCACACCCCAAATGGTTAGGTTCTTGCAGCCCAAGTGAGCGTTCTAACGGCCATCTACGAGCAACATGTGGGCAAGGGTGATGCTGCGTTGCAAGCTTCCTTCCTTTCAGGTATGCTGCACTTAGAGAACACAGGCACTTGGAGTGAAGGCTGCAATTGTGACAGCACTCACTGCGGGGGTGCTGGTCGTTTTCATTTTGAACCAGCCAAAGCAACTGAGGCTCCCCCAAATATAAGGTGACGCAAGGGGCTGAACAATTACCCACATCAATATGTTGTGACCATGAGATATCCTTTTTTTAAGCACATCACCCAACAAGGCGCAGCGACAGATGTTTGAAAAGAACGATGGCTGCACACACCGTGGAACCAATCCCTAGATTTATACATTTCCCTGGTTTCCTCCAGAAAGGAGCAACATGTTGTGCCCGATTTTAGCACGCAGCTTCCTACTTTAAACCAGCACATTTCTCATGGTTCCCTTGGCAAATGGACCCCGCACTATCTATCACAAAGTGGTAATCACGTTTTGCAGGGATCAAAGGCCAATCCGCAACCATGCGACTCGGAAGTTCGAAGTTGACAAACACAGCTCCTAGATCACCTGCAAAATCAACATGTTGCCTCAACCGAAAAACGCTTTTTGACTTGATATGATGACTTTGTGTCAAGGACTTGGCTTCCCTTTCAATGCAGACTCTATTTTCAGCTCGCGCCGCTTCGCGGTTGCCTACTCAAGGCACGTAGAGGTTGCTGAACCAATCCCGCGTCCAGGCAAGCCACTCTTGTCAAGGGTATTTTACCTCTAGGAATCACGGGATGGTTGTTACCCGGTTTACTGTTCCAGTATCTGGAAGCACCAGGAAACAAACATCGGGCTTGCGATTAGAGTCACCTCCACAGCCCAAAGTGGTGGACATGGCTCCGGGACCCATGACAATTCCATGCCCATAGCGTGTTTTTTTTCTTTTTCTGTTTTTGGTGGTTTTGCTGGATCACCTTCGAAAGGAACACGGAAGGCATTTGGTAGGTCTAAAAAAGCACACCAGCCCCCCAATACCCATTTGATATGGGAACACCCCAAGCTTGCGTTTTCCTTTTTGTGTCCCTACAGATCTGATCCACCCCAAAAAGGGCACCTCAAAAACGACGCAGCCATACTGTGGATGGACAAAGTCCATTTCGCACCACGTTGAAGCCATGGTTGAAACCATTATTTGTTGGTATTTACAGGGAAATCATCATTCCAGGGTTTCTGAACGGTGCAGGATTTCGCACATCCAGAAATAATTTGATTTTCCCTGTGAAAACCAACGAACAGCGGTTTCAACCAGGGCTTCTGAACGGTGCGAAATGGATTGCGCTTCTCCATCCACAGACCGGAAAATAATGGTTCCCCTGCAAATACCAACAAATCATGGTTTCAAGCATGGTTTCGAAGTGGTGCAACATGGATTGCGCTTCTTCCACAGACCCTAGGTTCCCCAGTGGTGCCCTTCTCTCCCCTTTTTTGGTTTGGAGGGTTCCCCTACTAAAATCGACAAAAATGAAAAACAATTCGGGTACTAACTTATTCTAACATCTCTCAAATCTGGAGGACCTTGGGGGGGTACATACCCCAATCGCCTCAAACCTCTTATGTCAGCAAGGGGTATCTTGGCCGCGACTCGCATCAGCACCAGGAAGCCCCGGTTGCCCTATCTACTGGAGGACTGCACTGACCGCACTTCAAGTCCCCGGTCGCACTCGTTGCCCTCGTTGCCCTCGGCTCAGGCCGCGCCTGGCCCAGCGGCCCTGAGCTGCCGCGAGGCGGGGGATGTCAGGTGCCAGGCGTTTGGTTGGCTTTGTGAATCCACAAGCACAGCTTTTTTTTCCGATTTTTGTGGGTCAAACTCGCTTCCGGAGTTCCGGGACTCGGACTTTAGCCACTTGTTGGGGGCTAGTCACTTGTTGACTTTGGTCACTTGTTGGATTTGTGTCAGCCACTTCCTGAGTTCCAAGACTCGGACTTTTGGTCAAAAACCTTTTTTGGGTTGGAAGGAAACCAAGCACCATTTGGCTGTGGCTCAAAAAACCGGTACCAAAATGGAACCCTGGTAAGTGGACACATGGACCAAAACCTGCGGTTTGCCCCTCCTGGTTAATTTTGAGCCACACCCATTTGGTTTCACGTACTTCCCGAGGCATCGGTTTGAAAGGCGTTGCGAAACGCCAGTGGCTTGACTCACTTCCTGAGTTCCGGGACTCGGACTTGAGTCGCTTGTTGGGGGTTGGACCATTTTAGTAGCAAACAAAAAGTTTAGACTTTGTTTGGACAATCAGTAGGTGAGGAAAAAGCAAAAGCAGGCCGTTTTCCATATTTTGGAGTCTTTCTGTTTATACATGTTGAACCAAGAAGTATTGGGGTTCCTATGGCTGGCTCTTTGCATATGCCAAGGGTTGCTTCCTCGCAGGGCCTGTTTCGTCACGTGCCTTTGCCTCACTTGGTTTCCGATTCCCATCCGGTTCCTCAAGGTGTTTGTTTTTTTTTTAGTTGGTTCAGTGGCAGTTTCCGAATTGAACCCATCCGGTTCCTTAGGTTTTTAGTAGTTCTTAGATGCTTTAGTGGTTGCCCAACCACTCAACCCACAAGTGAATTAAACTTTTGGCGCAGCTGACTTTGTCGTTTTTTTTTGGGTGGGGGGGGGGGTTCCCGAAGGCCGTGATGAACCCCAGCTAAGGTGCGCCCAAAAACACCCACGCGGAATTTGTTTCCGCCCCAAGGGCGGGGGGCGGAAAAGAGGGGGGGGGGAATGGTGGAAGTGGAGGAGTTGAGACCTGGGTTTATTTGGGTTGCCTTCCTTGTGGTTCCCAGGGAGTCCACACCCCCATCTCACCCAAAGGACACCCGAAAGGTCAAAGCGTTTTTTTTTGCACCAACCAACCTAGTTTAATTTGGGTTTTTGGAAGGTTTGGCAACCCACAGAAAGAGGTACCCTTACAAAAAAGACGAACCCATTCTTTTGCTCCCCTTTTGAGGGTGGGGCTGTAGCAAGCTAATCAAGGCACACCTGGAGGCCCCGTTTCATTTTTTTAATTGTACTCTGACAGATTCTTTGAAGCTGCAACGAGAAACTTCTGCCGGCCCTTCTCGGAATTTGAGAAGCCCTTTTTGGTCGGGTTGGAACAGAAACCGACACAAAAACCCCAAACCCCAAGAATCGGAGAAAATTACCCAACTGCAACCAACCCTAATTCCAAACCCGCAAAACACAGGTCAAACCCTCAAAACCCTCAAACAGTTTCAAACACATGTCAAACAACCCGGCGCGTGGAAAATGGAACGTGCCGCTGCGCTAAATTTGCGCCACGCTCTGTCACCCCCGTCCCACGCCTGCCATGTGTTTTGTCATGTCTGGAGGAAAATAATCACACCGTGACAGGGGGATTCAACAAAACACTGTCATTTACCATACGAAATGAAGGTGCGAGTGGCGAAAAGTAGCACCTTTTTTTGAAGAAAATTGCGTTTCGCCTGCGTTTTGAGCAGCGCCGAGTGGTTCGTTTGATCCCGAGCACAGCATCATCTTCCAGGGCCTCCTCGTCTAACATATGCGAATCATCTTCCACCTCGTCTGACATATGCGAGTCATCTTCCAGGGCCTCCTCGCCTGACATATGCGAACCGGGGCCGCTCGCTGGCGATGGCGAAGGCAGGAGTCCCAAGCTGGAACTGGAGCTTGGCGGGCACGACTCGCTGGAGGACACGATCGCGACGTCACAGTCAAGGTCACAAACTCGCTGATGTGGGCAGTGGTCGAATGCGGATGCGGCATGTGTTCTGCTGGCTGTGGATGCTGCGGGGCGGGTGTGCTTATCATGGGCTGAGCATGTGTTCTGCTGGCTGTGGATGCTGCGGAGCGGGTGTGCTTATCATGGGCTGAGCATGTTTTCTGCTGGCTGTGGGTGCTGCGGGGCGGGTGCTTACTGCTGTCTTTGGATTCTGCGGCGCGTATGCTTGTCATGGTCTGAGCATGTGTTCTGCTGGCTGTGGATGCTGCGGGGCGGGTGTGCTTATCATGGGCTGAGCATGTGTTCTGCTGGCTCTGGATGCTGCGCAGCGGGTGTGCTTATCATGGGCTGAGCATGTGTTCTGCTGGCTGTGGATGCTGCGGGGCGGGTGTGCTTATCATGGGCTGAGCATGTGTTCTGTTGGGTGTGGATGCTGCGGGGCGGGTGTGCTTATCATGGGCTCAGCATGTGTTCTGCTGGCTCTGGATGCTGCGCAGCGGGTGTGCTTATCATGGGCTGAGCATGTGTTCTGCTGGCTGTGGATGCTGCGGGGCGGGTGTGCTTATCATGGGCTGAGCATGTGTTCTGCTGGGTGTCAATGCTGCGGGGCGGGTGTGCTTATCATGGGCCGGTATGATGAGCGTCGAGGTTTTTTAACCGATGGGAGTAACTACACGTACGGTTTTCCACGTGTAGGCTCAAACAAGGATGATGAAACCAATTGTTTCATTCAATCATAACAAACAATAGTAAGATCAAGTCTTATCCAAGAGATACACAAATACATAAACTTTGTGACTCCCAGCCATCCCCTTAGCTTTTTAGCCTTTTAGTGTTTAGTGGTAGTTTCCGTTTAACTCACAAGTTAGTCACTGTTAGCAGGGGATCTGAAAATGGGCAGCCCAGTAAGCCAATTATTTCATGCAATTATAGCAAGCAAAAATGATATGAAGTCTTGTCCAGGAGATACACATACACAAATACCCTTTTGGGAGTGGGGAGGGGGGGGGTTCAACCCACTGGAGGGGGCTTGTTAAGTTTCCCTTTTGGGTGTGGGGAGGGGGGTTCAACCCACTGATAAATACTTATGTTCTTCAAACATCTCAACCCCCCAGAAATTGAAACCAAAGCCACGATCCGAGGCTTCGGCCTCCCAGAGGCGGTGGAGGTAGAGCTGCCGCGGGCTCAGGCGACTTCGCAAAGTCTGGTTGGACATCGGCCCGAAAAAAACACACCTCCATTTGCTTGGGCTCTTAGGAATATGCCCTTTTTTCCCCTTCTTGGATTTGCTTAGGCTTCAGAATATGGTTCATTTCCCCTTCTTGGTTTGAAAGGGAATCTATCACTACTCGGGGGCCGGAGGTTTCGGAGGCTCGAGCCATGTGGTTTTTGGGCCGAGAAGAGAAAGACAGGTTGGGAGGCTCAATTTTCGGAGACCTGAACCAAGATCCGGAGACGTGTTGTCTGGTTGCACTGATAGACCTGCGCCTCATCGCTTTTGTCTTTCGATGTCGGAGCGACAAAGGGATGGATTCCTTTTCCCTCACAGATTTGGGTGTATCTTTTTTGGGGTGTGTTTTAAAGAGAATACACCAGGAAAGCCACTTTTTCTCTTTTTGTCGGGGGGGTCCGCTAAAAAGAGACAGACCCATTTTGATGACTCACATTCTTTGTGGAACCCGGCCCCTGGACGTGCCACTTGGGTTTTCAATCTGAAGTTTCACACGGGATCTTCCTGGGACAAATCCGGGCTGTTTGTTTCACCATGTTGATCATGTTCACAATCTACCCCCTACCCGCTTTGGAGTTCTTTTTGTGGGGAGAGCCTGGTTGTCCATGGCAAATACTTTTTGTTTGGTGGGTTTGAAAGGAAGGCAAAGGGAAAACCATATTTGTTTTGGGTTCACCAACAAATGACACACCCAGTTGGTTTTGTGTCCTCTGGTCCTTTTCCTGAACCAACTTCCTACCCTAGGGTCGAATGGATTTTCCAGAGAGCCATGTTTGGGCAATCTTGGCAAACGAGCGAGCACCTAAGGGTTAGTCCTTTACTCGGGTATTCCATCAATTTCCATCTGAGTTATCTCGCCATTGGCCTGGTCTTTCTCTTGGCGGGTCCCAGCCGTTTGGTTGCTCAGACTTTTGTTTTGTTTTCTCGTCGGTTTAGTGGTTGAGTTCCCTTTTATCCCACAAATGATTCACTTTCAGGCATGACAGGGTACACGCCGCACGACGAGGAGTACGGCCGTGCTTTGCGCAAGTATGAGGTGGCCACTTGCACTCGAATCAAGTGTGGCGGAGAAGATGCGTGGCCTTGGAACATTCCAGCAGACCGGAGGTGGCTCACCATGGGAGGTGTTGGCTGATCATTCCTCTTGCCAGCCACATCCTTGGCTTCATAGGTGTCTTGTTTGGTTGGTTTGCTTGAACGTAGAGGGCGATTCCTGGTTTGCCTGGTGGTTCAATCATCTACCAGGGCCATCTATTGTCAAAGGACACCTATGCAGGGGATCAGAAAACGGACAGCCCAGTTTTGTGTTTGATTTATGGTTCCCAGCCACGCGCTTCCCGACTTTTAGAGCCGTCACATATGTGTGGCTCGTCTTGTTTTAGGAATCGGAACCCCCAAAATGATGGGTGGTTGGTCTTTTTTGCGGTTGGTCCCCCAAAGAAATATTGGTTTTCCTTTGCAAGAAGACAGAGCCAGATCCCACTAGAAGCTGAGTTGACTGAAAGTTGGCGACCCAAATGGGCTTGGCTCAATAATAAAGAGCCAGGGTTACGGTTTTAGTCTTTGGTTTCATTTACCTTGTGGTGCCATTTTGGTACATGTTTTTGAGCCATTGCCAATTACCTACAGCAACCCATTTGGCCTTGCAAAAGCCCGGTTCCCCCCCAGTGAACATCAACCAATCCAATCACTAAGCATGGTTTTTGTTGGGAAACATTTTACATTTTTGCTTATGATGGTTTAGTGGGAATCCCCACTGAACTGCTATAATTTATATGTTTGCTCATCTTCCAACGTCAACCGAGTAAAATAGATATTAAAATGAGTGGCAACTGGCACCTCAACCAACCCACCCCCTTTGGGCGTCGCCATTTCCGGAGCCGCGAGGTTCGAAGAGCACGGCCTTCTTCTGATGGATGCGCAGCTGCCAGGGCCCTAGGGCTGCTGAGCTGCTGGTGTAAAGCTATGTGGGTGGCTCGTCGTTTTTTTAGGGATCGGAGCCCAAATTTGGTGTCGGCTTTCCCTTTGGTTCCTGTAGAACCACGAAAAAAAGCAGGGTATGTTGAGAAATATGCACCCATATAGGTGCATATTGAAGAAACAAAAGAAGAATTTCTACCAATCACAATACAATATAGTAACATACACTTAATTTGACAAGGACTACAGTCACAAGATTAGATACTTCTGAAACACCAGGGAAGCCACGTTTACCATTAACAACCCACTACACATAAGTATTATCATAATTCAAATAATGATACTGATAGTCCGCAGAATAGATGACTCTGTATTTTCCAGATAAGATAGTATTTAAGCATATGCTAAAAAAGAGAAATAGTTTCGTCCCTCAACTTGATTTTAAACGTCTAGAGCCGCATGAGTACGACAACTCCATATGTATATATGTACATGTTATATATACACATGTGTGTTCACACAAACCAAGTATACACATGCGCGTGGGTATAATATATATGTATATATACATCCATTTGCTGATGTGTCTATTGATGCGTATCCGTTGGCCATTAGTGATTCCCCTTTGGATTCCCTTTTAAGGGTGACATGTTGATATTTGTATCGTATGGCATTTTCCACAACCAAGATCCAGTCCAAAGCCGCCGGGTTCCGCGGTGAAGAATACCATCTGCATATTTTCTGGGGTGTTCACTTTGGGGTGACAGGAGGTTTGCTCTTGGCTTTGGAATCCAAGTCTTATTTCAGCTTGAAATGAATGTCCAGCACTCCCCTAACTGGTTTTTCCGATCTTCCAGCAGAACAGGTTGCCCGAACCCACCGCCCTGTGGCATCGATCTGATTTAAGCGGCCCAGTTTGAGCTCCAACAGGCCGTGGGATTCGGATCCCTCGACCTCCCTTTTCTCTTGGGCTCCAGCCGGATCCTTAGCTTTTGAGATCTTAGTTGGTTTCGTGGGGGGTTCCATTTTTTTCTCCAGAATCTTTTGCGGATCGGAAAACGGACAGCCCTTTTCAGGTTCCATGTTGATTTGGACAAATCAGATATCCACAAGCGCCCTCCAAGCTTTTTCAACCGTGCCGCCGGCCGAGCGCGGCGCTCGCTCGCGGCTCGCTCGCGGCAGGCGCGGCACGGTGTGCAGTGGCAACGACTTCCCTGGGCCCCCCTTGCGGGCCTTGCTGGAGCGGGCCGAAAGTCGAGCTCAAAGGGAGGGGGCTGGAAAGTCGAAACTAAAATCTCAGGGTTGCCTTCAACTTAGAAGACCCACTTTTCTTTTCTTGCGGGACTCGGACTTTGTAAACTTTTTGGGGTTCCGTTTTAGTGGTAGATTCACTCCCGTTCCGGGACTTGGACTTTATAAGCTTTTTGCGCTTGGACCGTTTTAGTGGTAATTTAGCCAAAACAAGTTGGGTACTTTTTCGCGCCAAACCAACCGGAAGTGAGAAGACGGCCTTTTGCTTCAGGTACAATCCAACTCAAAGGTTCCTGGCTCTGCAAACAGAATGTGTGTCTTTTTCTTGGCCTCCCTATATTCCCTGTTAAAACCACCAAGAAGGGGGCAATTACTCCACACAAAGCAAACAATGGCTGGTTTTTCAGCTGGTGGTTTCCCTTTGGCAACCACCAGAAAGGGGGTACCCAAAAAAGATCGACTCAGGTAAGGACTTTTCCCGGGAGGTGTCTTCTGTATGAACATGGGACATGCCCGCTGAGAATCAACCAGCCAAGTGGGTGAACAGAACCTGCTTTTGCCAGATTCCCTTGAGACAATGCGCGCTAGGCCTCAGTATGCCCACTTCGGAGGTCTCCTTTTAGTTTCCCTAACTTCCAAAGCAAAAGGGCCCTCCCCCATCGACCATGGGACCTGTGTTTGTTCCGTGCCATTGTCGATGAGCGACACCCACAAAGGGGAGTGGCCATTCAACGAGGGAAGGCGCTCAACATGGGGGGGGGGAGGCGGCCAAAGGATCTACCTGGTTGATTTGCGCTGGGCGTTGGGGCGGGGCACTGCCAAACCAGCGCACCCTTCATGTAAGAATGTGGCCTTGCAAATGGTCCCCGCAAGCGTGCAGCGTACGAGGGGCTGCCGACGTATTGTTTATGTTGCTCCAACTTACAAGAAGCGGTGCTAAGCAGCCAAAACGGAACACATTATATTTCGAAACAAGCACCATTTGTGTATTCTGTTTAGTTTTGGTACATGTTGTAGTGTATTTAGCATATATTATTTTTTGTCTAAGCCATCTATCGATACTTGTTGTTGTTTTTCTTACGTGATGACGAACTATTGCAATTGTGTACATATGTATAAATATACATATATATATATACATATATATATAGAGAGAGGTGCACATAATTTCTACCGACTACTTGTCTCAATAGGCGTTGCACACGTGGGATATATCAGGGCACCTACCCCACCCCCACGCCCACCCCCACCCCACCAAGGGTTGAACACACCCCGCGCGGCTTTCCTAGGACCTCGGCCAGACTTACTCCGCCTGCAACTGGAGGGCGGCTAGCCAGGCAAGCGGCAAGCGCCCAATTCAGAAGCTTTCGCGGGGGTTTGTTTAAAGGGACCAACAGGAAGTCCCACTTTTTGTTTGGGCCCTCTATGTGTTGGCCTTGTTTGTTCCTTTTTCTCACTTGCTCAAAGCGGATCGACCGGATCTGACCTGTTGTTTTTTTTCCCTTGTTGGGTTCTCATTTGTAGTCATGGCCTCCAAAAGCTATCCTTTTCATGCTGACCGAGTGGTGCTTTTTTAAACATCATACTTTGGGCCAGCGTTTTAAGTGAGCTTCTTTTGGTTCAAGCGGGGTGATGTTTAATCTAAGGGGGAAATATGGGAACCCTGTTTCTGCCTGTTTCGCCGCCTGCTTTTTTGTCGAGAACTTGTCCCCGCATGAAACATAGGCCCAACTAGTCATAGGGCCGTGAGTAAGAACCAGTTGGATTGAACTCTTGAAGGCGGGTGCTTAGTTTGAAGCGAGACATGTAGGTTTCTCTCAATCGGATACCGAACTTTGCGGCTGGTGTTCTTTTTAAATTTGATATGTTCGCATTGAAGATATATAACTTTGGGCATCTCGCTCCAACTTAACATGTAAGTGTGTGTGTATATATATACATATGTATATGCTCACCCCCCCCCCATGAACTACATCTGGGGCACACGTGTCTGATTCAACCAGGTCTGAAGGATCATTTGTTCATTTGTTCATCTGCATTTGCTCATCTGTGTTTGCAGCCACAAAGTACAACATGTCAAAAACAACGTATAGGCATCTGCATCTGTGCAAGTCATGGGGGAACAACTGATTGTGTCGACTGAGCCCTTTGCTCATAGCACTTTGTTCCCTGGCTACCAACCCACTTCATTCTGGGCATGTGCAAACACCCTTGTGTACTCAACGTATCCTGTGGTCTTTCAGGGTCCAACCATTTTGTAGGGGTTCACATGTTCGGCCCGGGGTGGTGTCTCAAAATGGGGATTTCCGGCCCATCAATCTCTTGTGGCTGTGTTGGAAGGAAACGCTGGCCACCTCAGCGTTGCCCTCAAAGGTTTACCCCTGGCTGTCCCAGACCTTCGCTGACAGGTGGGCGTCCCATGCTTGGAGGAAAGAACATGCACACACGATTCTCTTATGATCACTTTTTTTGGTTCAGCCAGTCCTTCACAGCCCCAGTCTACTTATTTGAGTGCCGCAATCTCAAAACTTAGGGGGAAACTAGCCTTGCTTCAAGAACGATGGAGTCAATCCCTAGATCTGTGCATTTTCGTGTCGGGACATACCAAGCTAGTGGAACAATTGAGGCGGCCCATGGAGGAAGGGCTCTCAGAACCCTCTCAAGGTTGCGGTCGAAAGGGTGCTCATAGATCCTTTCTGGGGGTAAAGGGCCCCCCTCTGCTTGTTATAAGTTATCAGTGTTCATGCCATATTTAAATCCAACTCTGAGCCCTGGTACTTCAAACCTCAGGAACCGTCTGGCAGGTTCGCAAAGTAGTGTCCAGATCAATCAATCAATCTGGATGTTTTTGTGTGCTTCCCCCCAGGAGTGTGTCGGGGTTCTGCTTAAAAATGGAATTGGCGGAGGGAGATGGTTCCTGGAATTCATTTCTGGTCCTATGCGACACCCCCACCTCCTTAATGTAGGCAAACATGTTTTCCTCTAAATGTGACACCCCTCCCCCAAAGCCTGGCCGCTTTGCTCGCAAAAACCCCCCTCCCTTAGCGGGTCGCAAGCTGAAAAAGCAGCCCCGGAAGGTTGGGGTCCGCAGCGGGGATCCCTGCATCCGCCGCGCCGGGGAGTGGTTGGACCTGGCCCGCGCGCCCAGCGAATGCTCCCAGCTCCTTTCGTTGGTCCCACTCTGGGTTTGCTCGCACAAAGGTTGACCGGACACCGACTCGAGATGCGAACATTTGTATCATGGTAGGTTGGCTTGTTTGCTCCTTTTGTTTGTTTCATGTTTGTCCCGTGCTTGTTGTTTCTTCTTTGTAGTTATTCTGTTTGCGCTTCATTTTTGTCAGTGTTTGTATGTACTTGTTTTTGTTCTTGTGTTTTTTTTTTTGTCATTGCATTTGTTGCGTTCTTTCGGCGCCTTTTTGTTGTTCGCTGTTTGCCTCATGCTGTTTGCAGAAGAACATGTATGTGTTGTTTTTCTTCTTTCGACAGGGTGCGTAGGCAAACACCAGCCATATGTTGCTTGTTTTTTTTGGTCTAGGTTCCCCAGTAGTGCCCTTTTACCCGGACTACATCTGGGTTCTGGGTTCCACGTGAATCCGCTGGGGAGCATGTTTGGCGTTGGGACCTGTTAAACATATATCAATTTTAGGTCCACGAAACATGGTGGCCATGATCTAGAATTGCCATTTTAAGTTGCAGGCAAATGCTGAGGTGGTGTGTGGGAGTGTGTATTCCCCATTTTGAGAAACACGAACCCAAGGTGCATCTTGTGTCACCTGGCGTTCTTTCGAAGCAACCAACATATGTATATTATTTGCATAGTCTTGAACAAAGGGTCCCTGGAAAGATCATTGGTGTTTCTTTTTTGTCGGTGCTTTTTCTTCGACAAGGAATCCATGGACATGCACATACTGCTAGAACAATCTATTTTTCTGTTGTTTGGATGTCAGGTGGTAGAGCAAATGACAATTTGCTTGGTTAGTCCATTCATTTGGGAGAGCATGAATCAGGAACATTCTCTAAGAAAAGAGCAGTCTGCAGAGCACCCGCAGTGGACCTGCCTTGGGGGGGAAGACCCAACCAAGAAGGTTCCTTCCTTTTCGCTAAGTCATGTATGGTTTTGGGGGGTTGATTCTATGACATTTTGCCTTTGTGGGTAGACAGGAAATCATTTATGAAGAGGGGGCCCCCGCTTTTGTCCCAATTCAATCCGCTGAAGTTACTGCTCTGCTGTTGGGGATACTCCTTACGCCAAGTTTTCCTCAGGGGCTTGGGGAGCTGTCAAAACTGGTTGGACCCCTGCAAATAGTCGGTTGGTCATGGTGGTGGACACCAGAATCTTAAAGCCCATTTCTGTGATCCCTTCAATTTGATGAAGCACTCATGAGAGCCCACCACTTTGGTATCAGGGGCGGGCTGCGCTGAGATGGCGTTTCTTCAGGGCTTGGCAACCGCGGAGCAGCCGACAGCGGTCAATCTAGGTCTTCTAAAATTCGATGACATTTTGCTTTTCCAGTCGGCAGTTCAAGCACTTGGATATGACCCTGAAGACAAAAGTGGAGCTGAAGACGTGTCCCAATGTATTCCCTCAGGGATAAACTGTGTGTGGGCTCCTCATGGTGTGGCGAGAGTGATTGGTGCCTCTATCCTTGGCATTGTCAGTGACTCTTGCATTAAAAGGGAGCCGCCAGCGCCTGGTACGGCGCGAGGGCGAGCTATTGTGCTTCCATTTTGTATTTCTTGATCGCGTGTGACGCAAGGTCCACATGCATGTCATCAAGTCATAAGTTTTTGGGGTGGGCACCACAAGAGGGTCGTCTGCAATGGCCAAACAACAACACAGAAAGGGCTATTCTCCAGAGCATGCGGCGAGGTTGTCAAAATGAGGCCCCTTTCTGGTATCCCCTTCAAGTAGCGGCACAAGGCGGCATGGGCTGACATGAGACGGGCAGCTTTTTGGCATCAGGATGGGAACCCCATGGACGTCTTTGAGGCCGCAGACCGATCTCGGCAGTTTTGGAACGGGGAATTCTGGTTCCACCATCGGGGTGTTTTTTTTTGTTTCTTTTCGGGGGGACCTTGCAAAACAAGTGGTGTCCCTTTGGTTTCCCTTTAAATGCGTACCCTTCTTTAAAAAAAGAAAGAAAGAAAAGGACACCCAACAATAACCTGTTGATGTCTTTCGGTGAAGATGACGGTGTCCAACCGAAACACGCCCAAGACGGCAGTTGCGAAATCAGCTCTTTGGGGTGGATATGCCTGGGTGCAACTGAAGGTGAGTTGCCAGTTCCCGTGGGCTGTGGTCCTGTGGGACTCAGTCTTTTCCTTTTGCTTGCAGGGTGTTCCAACACAGTGTTCGCGCTTTCATCGTGATAAGCAAGGACTGTGCCGAAGCGGATTCCTGTTCCAGAATATCTTGACACCAGCAGAGTTTCAAGAGTGGTTTGAGTTGTTTTTTTAATCCTTCCAATATGTCCTGCGAGAGGGCAGCACGACTGTTTGCGAACGATAGTGGCTTAAGCGCTCCCAACAAGTAGTTGGCCCGTCCCTCTTTGAGAGGAACGAGTGCGCATCCCAGCATTCCAACTCAAGCACTGCAAGGAGGTGAACACCTCCGCAAAGCTACGAACATGCTAAGATGTACATTTGGAAATGCAATGCGTGCATTTGACTATGGGGTCTTCAATGCGCTCAATTTTGTGGGGGGTGAGGGTATGGGTGTGTCTCTTTTTGGGGAGTCCCTATTGGTTTGAAAGTGAACCAACAGGAGGCCATATGGCTGGAAACTAGAAGCCCTCCATACCCTAGAAGGGTCTGGTTCTTTTTTTTGGACGGGTTCTCATACGCAATTGAGATGACAATATGCCGGCAGCGGGTCACCTTGCTTTTCTGCTATAAGCATCATTTGACGAGGTGTTGGCGTCACAAGTGTTGTCATTTTTCTGGGCAGATGACGACTCTGTGGCGCCTGTGGGTCAGTTTCACATTTGGGCGTGGGTCAAAAATAGGTACCCTAGATACCTATGTTGGAACCCTGGTAAATGGAAATAAGTCTGAGGCCTGTGGTCCCCTAGTGGTTAAATTTTGGCCCATACCCATTTGGACCTACAGGGAAGCAGCATGACAGCAACCTCACCCGGGAGCTGGCAACCTCGAGGGTTCTTGTCTAGGTCCCCCAGCTAGGTGCCCTTTTTAACCCCTTTTTTGGGGGGAGGTTTCCCTACTAAAAAGTTGGTACCCTTATTCTAACATCTCTACTGGAGGACCTAGTTGTGTTGTGGGGTCCATCTCTTAGGTTAGATTACTCTCACCCGCGCGTCTCTGCTCACCCCCTACCCAGCGCTTTCCCAGCAGGCTTCGGCATTTCGGCTGCCCCGGATGATCAGGTTCCTCTTCAATTTCTCAGCCACGGCAACGGAGGGTAGCGCTTCTCCCTAATAAAAAACGTCCCCCTCCCCCCCCCCCCTCCCAAAACATAGAAAAAACACACTGGGGGGAGTTTTATTCTCAGGGGTCGCCGGTTTGGGCCGATCGATCCGGAGTAAAGGAATCGAACTCCCAGAGCTCGGGGACCCAAGGAAAACCACCTCCACTACAACACACACACACATCCAATGCGTTCGGCTTTCATGAACCTCACGGCCGCCGGTGGCTCGCTTCCACGTCCACTTGCGAGGCGGATTTGGGGGTGGAGCTGCCCGGCCGCGTCGGGGGCGTGCTGCAGGGCACGCGGCTTTGCAGCACCAGGCGACTTCGCGAAGTCGAAAGCAAATTGCAGCGATGGCCGGTGTTCGCGCTCAAAAGGGGTCTCAGGAAGAAAAAAGTATATATGTCATATATGATGTCGTGTTAGACAATCAGTGGTTGTTTTTTAATCCGGATGATGGCTCCGGAGATTTTGTTCGCCGCGGCTCTTTTTTGGGTTCCAAAAGGGGTGGGAATACGTACTTCTGGGGCCTTTGAATGATAAGGCTAAGGAAGCATGAAACAGGAGCCGAACACAATCGTGGCACACCCTGTCCAGAAAGTCTATGGGCAATTGCGGGAAGTGCGCTGGATGCCCTACATATTACAAGTAAACGAACAAGACCACCTCCTAATTTGCCGTACTTTAAGTGCATGTTTTTTCCGGGCATCCGCATCTCTACGCTTGGACTTGGGCGCAAAAGTGGCAAAAGTGGCCAGTGGATGTCATCAGTTGGGGTTGGGGATCCGAAGATGAAAGTTTGGGAAGCCTTCGGCGACGCAACTGCAGAGGGGAATGCGATTGCATTTGGCGAGAACCGAAGGGAACACCACCACTTTGGAGGGGTCCCCCAAAAAGACTTTGGTGTGGTTCCGGTTTTCCCGAACAGCTGAAAGGTATTGGGTTGATTGGTTGAGATAGGATCGTTTGGGGTGGTTTGGGGCAGCTTTCAGGGAGGGGAACGGGAAATCTCACTTCGTCCTCATGAAAAAGTGTCACCCCCACGCCTGTGGATGAAGATTGGTCTCGAATGCCGGCTCCAAGGTTTGAGCCCTATTCGTGAGGAGCTTGTTCTTGGGGAACTGGACGTGGCAGTAACATAGGCGAGTGTCCTATTCAGGGGTCATCATGTAGCAAGCGGCAAGAGAGCCTACCAATGGTGGCCAAACTGTCAAAGGCTGTCCTCCAAAAAGTCACTCCACGTCGGGTTCCAAAAGGATCTGAATAATGTAATTTCACGCTCCGCGCACCGGCCCCGCGTGCCAGGGAAGACTACCAGGGAAAGTATTTTACGAAAAGCCGAGCCGTGCGCGATGGATGGTGGATGGCTGGATGGACTGATGGTGGGTGGGTGGATGGGTGGATGGGCGGATGGGCGAATGGGTGGATGGGTGGATGCATTGATGGCTGGATGGATGGATGGATGGATGGATGGATGGACGGACGGGGTGGAGGGGGCTGGATGAATGGCTGGATGATTGGATGGATGGATGGATGGATGGATGGATGGATGGATGGATGGATGGATGGATGGATGGATGGATGGATGGATGGATGGATGGATGGATGGGTGGGTGGGTGGGTGGGTGGGTGGGTGGGTGGGTGGGTGGATGGCTGGACGGGATGGACTGGATGGACGGGATGGACGGTATGGACGGGATGGACGGGATGGACGGGATGGACGGAAGCCATGATGGCATGGATTGATGGATGGATGGATGGATGGATGGATGGATGGATGGACGGGATGGACGGGATGGACGGGATGGACGGGATGGACGGGATGGACGGGATGGACGGGATGGACGGGATGGACGGAAGCCATGATGGCATGGATTGATGGATGGATGGATGGATGGCTGGACGGATGGTTGGTTGGTTGGTTTGTTGGCTGGTTGCGCATTTGCGGCCTGCGCGTTGCGCAAATGCGTGTGCGCGGTGCGCGGGCAAACCGCGCGCGTGCGCGTCATCAGGAATGTCTTGGGGAAGGCTGGCCCCAAAACGCGGGCGATGCAAGGGATGCAGGCGATGCGCGAAGCACAGAGGCTTCCGAAAGTGCCGGCGATGCTGGCAATGCAGCCGGGTTGCTGCATATTCGCAATGTTTTGGGCCTTCCGCCAGCTCGGCCTGACTTTGAGGTCGGGGTGTCTGGGAGGGCTGGCGGTCTAATTGTGTGAGGTGCGGTTGGGATGGTCGGGTGGCGGGGTCGGGAAATGTTGTCTTTTCGCACCACAATTTTCTTGGGGAATCAAGAGAGGGAGAGGGAGAGGGAGAGGGAGATGGAGAGCTGCGAGAGGGAGAGCTGCAAGACGGAGAGCACAAATCTTCTGGGCGGGCGCAACCCCAGGCTCATGACCAAACTGGTTGCGCAATTAGTCGTCTGCGATTCCTAGATGGTTGTGCCACGGATCATTGCAGCCACGCCTTGTGCTCGGTCCCTGCGCCCGGCGCGCAGGTCACCCCAGCGTTTCAAGACGGTCTTGCGCGGCGGCGCCTGCTGGTGGCAAAGTTCTCGCCCTTCTGCAGGGTCCACGGCCGGTGTGCCAGCGCAGCTGGGCCCTCTTCCAGAGCTCTGTGGCTCGCAACATCTCGCAAAACTCCTGGCGCTGTCCAGAAACGGGTCTACAGCCTTGCTGGAGACGCCAGTCAAGGAAGCTGGGCCTGACTGGAAGTCCAGTCCCGGGCTGCCCAGGGCCAGCTATGACATCTATGTTGACGCATTGGCGCAGTTGTGCAGCGTGTGGGGGTCAGGGCTGACCTGACTTGCAGAGTTGCGGGTTTCATGGCCTGCTCATCTTAAAAGAGCTGCAAGACAAGCAGCAAATCCACTTGTGCCAGGGCCATGCATGTCCTCAAAGATGGGAATGAGCCTGATCCCAAACGGAGCTTTAGGATCCCAAAGTGCCCAGAACCAAGAAACACTTGAACTACGCACCCCTGCTGCTTTATATTGTCCCATGGGTTTCCCACACCGGGTCGACGGTTTGCTCCCATTTTACATCCTTGCCCTTGACTATGGTGGTTTTAGAAAAAAGACATTCAAACCTGGGATGAGGGTTTAACCTTCAGTGGGTATGGGTCAAAATAAAATGCAGGGGATGTTTTTGTCCTTGTTTCCTTTGATAAAGTTTTCGACAACCAAAAAGTTACCCCTAAGTTACCCTATTTTTCCTATTTTGGGGTTACCCTAAGTTTAGATCTCTAGAAGCGAGTTGCTTCTTTTGGAGAATTCCGTGAGAGGCTCTTCTGGCTTGCGGAGTCCCTCCCACTGCTGGAACGCCTAGGCGCCGTGCTGTGTGTGTGTGTGTGTGCGCGTGTCCTTCTTTCCTTTTAAGTGCCAAACGTTTCAGGAGCGTTCAAATGACTTGTTTCGTGAACTGGCATGCAGCTAGGGACGCTAAGTTACAACTGGCATACCTCATGTGTACCAGTTTCCACTGCACATGTGTCGATCATCACACGATTGGAGCAAGTGGCAGCGCTTGCGCAGAAGAAGTTATGTGTCAACCATGCCTGTGCAGGTGCTGACAAATCAGGTCAGCTGAGGCGAGATATGGCAAAAAGTACCATATGGATAACACGTTCTCACCCACCATTCTGTGAATACACTAGCAACACCACTCACTTGGACAAGTGGCAACGCAGCCATTATTTGTCATTTATCCTCTGACTATTACAGATGGACAGGACTGGAGTTTTGGAACAACTGTCCAGGCACCCAACGAACCATCCATAATTCAGGTGATGAACTGACAAAATTGTTGGCAGTCTACTGTTGTTTTGGGGAAGATGAGAAAGGGGACGGGCGCCAAGTTTCAATTGTCCATGTCCCCTTCAGGAGCATGTCAATATGTTTGTCCGGGGACGCATCCAAGTGATTACGTTGGTTTATCTTTCCCTTTTTGGTTGACTGCCAGTCAACCCAGCTAATATCCCACTAACATGGCACCTGACAGGGGGTCCTTCAAGAGGAAATCGATCTTCCAAGTTCCTCCCCACAGGTACTACGTTAGTGGGTGGAAGGGTACCCAAAAAGATCCACAGAATTCGGGGCATCCCCAAGAGACTGGATCTCTCGTCGCATCTTTGACTTGCTGTTCCTCCATCCTCCATTCCCCTATTTGTCGCCATGTCAAATGAACTGTTTTGGTTCCTGGACCTTCACAATATCCTGAATGTCTACCTCTGATTAATAACCCCCCCAACACAACTTGATTAGGAACTGCGAGGTGTTGCTCACAGATCTGTTGTGTTTCAATTGACTTAGTATTGCCGGAGCCTCCTTTTGAGATTGGATTTGGGTTTCCAGTTGGTTTAGCATTGGTGGATTTGAGTTTCCAATTGGTTTAATATTGCTGGGGCCTCCTTTTCAGATTTGACTTGAAGGATTTGAGTTTCCAATTGGTTTAGTATTGCCGGAGCCTCCTTCTGAGGAGCCTCCTCCTGAGGAGCCTCTTTCTGAGATTTGACTTGAGGGGTTTGAGTTGTTAATTGGTTTTGAGATTCGGCTTAAGGAATTTGAGTTTCCAATTGATTTATTATTGCTGGTAACTTTTTTTTGGCGGGGGGCAGCCAGGAATCTTGATTTAGGGGGGCCCCTAAATCATGTTGTTTTCAACCGCCAAGTTTTACCCCCCCTTGTAGAGTTGATTAGGCCACTTTGAAGAATTTGCAGTTTGAGAGCTGTTTGTTTTGGGATTGCTACAGCTAGATGGTCCACAGGGAGCAAGTGCATTTTACAAGGAAAGCCTTATCAAACAAGAGTTGAGATTGGATGGCCTGTTCTTTTCTCTCTTTTATTTTTTTTGGGGGGGGAACGAGGAATCATTATTGAAGAGTTCTTGCAGATCTGAAATTTGAAGGCAGGCAAGGCACATACTGACCAATCAGACCAGCTAGTGGAAAAGGGGAGATGATGCTAGTGTGTGTGTGTGTGGGTGTGTGGGTGTGTGGGTGTGGGTGTGGGTGTGGGTGTGGGTGTGGGTGTCGGTGTGTGGGTGTCGGTGTGTGGGTGTGCGTGTGCCGCGTGTGCACGTTGGCGTGGGCGTGTGCGTGTGCGTGTGCGCGTGCGCGTGCGCGTTCGCGTGCGTGCGTGCGTGCGTGCGTGCGTGCGTGCGTGCGTGCGTGCGTGCGTGCGTGCGTGCGTGCGTGGGTGGGTGGGTGGGTGGGTGGGTGGGTGGGTGGGTGGGTGTGTGTGTGTGTTGTTTGGCGTGTTTTTGCGAGTGAGTCTGGGTTAGCAGAAAACAAAACAACTTTATTTAGGGGGTTGAATCAGACCTAACCCACAACATAGCTTGATTCAGGGGAGCTTGTTTTAATCATAGGTCGACGTTAGAAATGGGTGACTGCCCCCAAATATAAAGGCTTGGTTTGGTAAGGTGCATTGCCTTTAAGGGTGGTGCTTCATTTCCCTATGGGAGGCGTGCCCAAAGCCACGGCCCCAAAAAAGCGCCGAAGGCCAACCGAGCAGTCCACCAGCTTAACCGCGTGGTTTTAACCAGACCCTTCGCTTCCTTCCATCTGCGTAGTACTGTGGATGGACAAAATCCCTTCGCGCCACGAAATGAACCCATTCAAACCAGCACGCTTGCTAGTATTGACAGGGGCTTATCATCCTGCAAGGGTTTTTTATGAGGTGGTGCGAAATGGATTTCGTGCATCCACAGTGTTGCTGGTGCTCAGCCGGCGAATGAGTGGGCTTGGACATTTAGTGGGTTTGGACCTTTCGTGGGTTTGAACCTTTAGTGGAGCTTTTTTCGGTTTCGGACCCTTCTTTTTTTTTGGGGGGGGCGGGGGCCGAGTTTGTTTTCCTAGGTTTGGCGGGCTGGGTCGTGAAAGAGTCCCCGGTCAAATAAACCCTTCCACGGGGGGGGGGGGGGTTTGGCGTGGTAAACAGCGAGTCTCTTTCTAAAAAACCACCAAAAACCCTGGAGAAACAACGATCGTTTTTTGAAAATAATGGTTGGAAGGAATCAACCCCTAGAAGAGTCTACCCCCTTTTTTGGTGGGAGAGGGGGGGGGGGGTTTGGCGTGGTAAACAACGAGTCTTTGGGTCCCTTTTTGTTCGGTCGCCGGCAATCCATCTGGATCCCTCGCGCCCGAAAGCCAGGCTTCGGGTCGCAGGAGCCCCTGGCGGTGCTGGGCCTGGACACCGTGGGCCGCGTGAGGCCGGCGGGAGCGGGGCCCGGAGGCCCCCCCAAAACGGGGCGCTGGAGCTTGGGGCGGCGGAGATATTTGTGAGACTCATGTTGCAACAAGTGAAATAGATCAATGTGAGCCATCAATACCGATTCGGGTAGATGAAGGTTAAGGGACAATTCCAACTATAAGCTGCGGATATCCGCCTTCTTCGTTCTTGAAGCATGGTTCTGGACAAACCATTTTAATACCGGGTTTTGATTGTGACTCATGTGTCTGCTGCAACAAGTGAAATAGATCATTTCGGAGACTCAAGAAGAGAAAACAAGTGACAACCCATCACCCAGTGGTCGAGAATATGTTGAAAGAACATGTGGAAAAGGTGTTCCAGTGCAGCTTAGTTTTAAAGATAGGGACATCACTAGAGATTGCCAGGATCCGGCAATCGGAATCAACGGATCAGGTAGTTGTGTTTTTGCGGCTCAGCAGCAAAGAGTGAAATCGCCCAGCGACATAGCAAGTCGGCGTTTTTGATAGGGGGGGTCAAAATGGTGGACCCCTGTTGGTTGGTAAGAAAAGGAAGCCACTCAGTTTGGGGGACGGACCTATTTTGAGAAACAGCCGTAGCACAAGATCAAGAGGCAGATTGCTCAAGATCGGCAGATTGGGTCTCTCGATGATTGCCGAGCATTGCCGAGGTTGAGTGATCATTTGATTTTGTACAGGGTTCAGGCAGTCCATGGGTTCTTTTGAGTGTGTCCTCTTTTAGGGGACCCGCCCCCCCCAAACCGCTTTGTTTTTTCCTTTTGGTTTCCCTTCATTTTCCCTCAAAACAGCTGCCCTCAAAAAAAGACAGACCCATGTGGACATTTCAGAAGGGACTCACTCATTTTCACGCCAAAACAAGGAGACTTCCGCCATGACCCAGAATGACTGTGGGTTCGGACCATTAAAATGCAGGAAACAAGAAGTTGTTGGGCTGTCCACTCAGGAAGTGAGATGACCGATCCCACGAAAAGCTGATCACTTTTAGCCAGGGACCAACAGCGAGCTTCGGTGGATTTAGCCTTTGGCGACTCAGCACCGATTTTTGTCTTGCTGCATTGGCCCGAAGACAAAGTCGGCATCAGGTAACTACAAAAACCCAAAGCGTCATTTTTTCGGACGGCCCCACGTTTCCGGTAATTCACAAGCCCATCCCGGCCCACGAACACCCCACCCCCCCCTTCCCGCTTCTGCGGTGGTACTTCCTCTTTGCATCGGCCAGGCTGGCCCTCTCTGCAAGGCACAAGCGCCTCTGGCTCCCAATGTGAGGCAGGCGCGCGCAACTGCGCAACTCACAGCCCGCGGCTTCGGCGTTCGGGGCACGTGGAAGGTACAGCTTCGGTAGTTGCAAGAGGGGCGAAGGATGTGACTTCCCTATGCTCAGAAGAAACCATTCAGTTGGAGGGATGATCATCTCAGGACGACCATGACGCAGATTGGAACATGGCACCGATGTCGCTGTCCCTTTTGTCTCTGGCCAGACCGTCAGTTGTCCCCCTGCGCGGCTTCCTGTTCGCTATGAGAACTGGTGGGGCAGGACTTTGCATGTGCGGAGGAAATGCGCTGAGAACCAAAAACCATGCGTGCCTTGGATCAAGCTTTCAGCCCATTCCCTCTGTGCGCAGCAATTCGCGTGGGGATTTTCCGGACTTCTATGTGGCGCATGGCAAGAGGTGTTTACCAAAGAACCAGCTTAACAATGTTCCAGCACCCTTCGCTCAGCGAAAGCAAAAGTTTCGATCCGCGCAGCTCGATTCGTGTGGATCGGGATGGCCAATTTTCAAACCGATTCGCCGCTGGCGCCAGGACTGAGCGGCTTGATTTCCCCGGCGTATACCAGGGAAAGCCGCTTGATCCGAAAGGCGTGCGCACTCCCACACTTTTCCGTCGGCGTTTTGCCCAAGGCAGCCGCAGTTTCGAAGGGCGGATGGAGCTCGTGTGGAGCCAGCAGGTTACAGGGACAGTTGCTCCAGAAGAGACAAACAGATGTCCGGAGCTTTTGCGCACTGCCATATTCCAGAAGGAAATCGTCCGAAAGCCTAGTGGCGATTTGAGAATCCATAGTCAACTCTAATGTTCACTTGCAGTTTCAAGGCCCGTCTTCTTGGGTTTGCCCCTGTGCATGGGTCCTTCCAAGGCATAACCTCTCCGCCTCCGAGCTCCATTCTCAAGTTGCCCTTACCCTTTGGGCTGCAATCAAAACCCGAAGTGAAGGACAGGTTTGCCATAGCCAAAAGACGTCCCCAGACCCCAGACCCTCAGACCAAACGCCAAATAAGACACATGACAGTCATATATCCGCATTATTTAGGGCTTGTTTGCCCCTTATTTGCTCTATTCGTTGGCTTGAAAAGGTATGCTCCAGGGGTCTGGCAATTTGAAAACGGTAGCGGCAGGTTGCCTTTTTGGTTCTTGACATACTTTCTGCCTTCGCTCATGGAGGTCAACCGCTCGCGAAAACCTATGAAGGTCCAAGCTTGAGTATCCAGTTCTGATTTAATCAGTCTCTCGTGCTTGCAAGGTACTCGTGTTGGATGGTTTTGAAGGGACACCGCCCAACTTGGGACGTCCTACTATTTTGAGACAAACCCATTTCGGCTTTTTAGAGTCATTGAAGAAGACCAATGTATGGAAGGGGAGCAGCATCCGCAGTTGGGGGAGCAGCATCAGGGAACCAATCATCGGAGACTTTCCTGATTCCAGGTTCTGGATTTACTATAAACGACATAAAACAACTGCAGGTAGTTTGCGAGAATCTCCACTTTCAGGTTTGTTGAATTATATTGAACACGCTCGCAAACATCAGTTGTTTCCTCTATATATTTCATGTTGTTTGGAATTATCGAACAACGATGTTTCTATAAACATTTGGCTGCGGGTCAAACAAATACTACCAACATGGCACCTTGGCAAATGGAACCAAAGACCAAAGTTCCTGCGGTTTGCAAACCAGTTGAATTTTGAGCCACCCCCGATTTGTTCAGACCGGGTTCCGCTTGCGGCGCTCTTTTTAAGGCTCGGCCGGCGGCACCGAGGTGCCTCGGTGCCCGCAGGCCTGGGCGCTGCAGACGCCTCTCCATCCCAAACTCAGAGACTCCCAGCTCCATGCGCCCGGGTCCGGCCCAGTACAGGGGGCACATTGGATCTCTCTCTCTTTCCTGGGAAGACTTGGACGCGAGCGTCAAGAGGCAAGAGAAAAAAGAAGAAAAATGCCGCGGCGCTGTTTTTTTTCTTCTTTTTTTTCTGATTTGAGAGGGTCGAAGTATTGAAGCATTCTTGGTGTATAGCCTGGGGAAAGGCAAAAAACTGAAGTGTGTTTTTTGGGGCCCCAGTTCTTGTTTCAAGCGAATTCTAGTTCACCCAGGGCGATGGCTGTGGTTAAGACGTGAAGGTGGGACTGGCCGGGGTCGGCGTCTTCTTTTAGGGGCGCCATGCGTTGTTTGCATTTGACTGGGTCCCTTGTGAACTCTTGGAGGGAGTGTCAAACTTATTGTTTCCCTTCGAACCACCACTTGGAGGGTAATTTGAGGACGTCACTCCAGCGGAAGTTGTACGGGGCGAATGTCATTTGCCTGAACAGTCAACGCACCTCCACTAAAATCAACAGAATTCAAGGGCTAATGGGCACGAAGGCCCTTGGCTGGGAAAAAGAGAGGCTGAGGCCCCTGGCTGAGGTGTTGGTTTGCTCGCGAGGGCTTCGATCGGATCACTTCTCTTCCATTTTTCGCCAAAGGTCCAGCCAGGACGTCCCCCAACCAAGCGCTGGGGTCATTTCGGCCGGTTCCTTTACTTGGCGGTTGACGGGGATGGTCACCCACACGACAACAACGGGATTCTTAAGAACCGTTAGAATGAGTCCTTTTTGGGCACCATGACCCAATCGGCGAAATATGTGCAGAGTTTCGACCGTGGCACATGTGGTAGTATGATGGGTCAAAATCCAAATCGTACCCCCAGTGAACATCAACCAATCCAACCACTAAAATAGGTTCTAAAACTGATGGTGAATTCACCTACCAACCAAAGTGGGATCCCAAAACGGTTTTGACAACCACAGCCATACAGTTGTTTGGGAATTCCAGCTGAAGTATTGGGGCAAGTTGCCAGGCAGTGATCATCATGATACCAGTGCGAATCAGTCTGGGTTCACTTGCCTTGCTGGTTCTGAGCAGGGAATGAGGGAAATACCCCTAGGCTCATGCACCATTTGTGGCTGTAAGGGAATCTCTGGGTTCTCTAGGGGTTGATTCCTTTTCCATTATTTTCAACTTTCAACCATCGTTCTTTTCAAGAAACAGCCATGTTTTCCCGGGTTTCTGGAGGTTTTTTAGAAAGAAGGATCCCTGGAAAGAACGGACATGGAAGGTACCCCTAGAGGTTCACTCTCAGAACCCCGAAATGGATTTCCCCAAGCAGTCCCGAACGCAACTGCCAGGACGCATAGGCACGGACGTATTTTTAGCATACTGATGCACGAGCTCCATGTCGCACCTAGGAAGATCCTCGAAAGGAATATGATTCTCCGGAAAAAAAAAGCCGACGGATGTTATGGCCTCGACCCAGGGTGTCATGCCGTGCGAAGGGATTTCGTCAGTGTCAGCTCGGGGACGGCCAAGAGGCACTCTTCAGGGGCGGGCGCGTGTTTGGAGCTGTGGCCATGTCCCGATGCGAGCGGTGCGATTATGACAAGTCCGGGTGTTGGGAACCGTTGGAGGAGTCCGGAATAAAGGAAACCGCCAGTTGGATGGTGTTTTTTTCAAGATCATTCCATTTCTCATTCCCCTGCTGAGCACCAGCAAGTATTTTTTCCTAAGCCAATGTCAACACTGTTTGAACCAGCCCGAGTTCCGCTTGCCAAGTTCAGCTTCCCTCTAGTTGGTGGTTTGGAGGTGTTCTGGGGTGGTCTCTTTACAGATTCTCCACAAGAACCAGGTGTGCAACTCCCCAAATCCCCGATCCAAACCACCAATTCAGGTCACTATCGGCAGTGGGCTCGAAAGTATTCCCCCTTCACCAGGGCCGATTTGCCGACGCCGATTTGGCCGATTTGGCCGGAGATTTTGCCCTCACCCAACCTCGAGAAAAAGTCACCCGCCTCAGTCTTTGTTGGCTCAGAAAAAGATCCCCTGAATTGTTTTTTTTGGCGGACAAACATCGATATTTCCCAGAGCGGCTCGCATGGAACCTGGCAAAAGAGGGATTTGGATTTGGAAACCAGGCATCTCACCCAGCCAGACTTCAGTGACAAGAGGCTCCTTCGTGGCTGGCAATGTTCTCAGTGGCTTACTTCCAAGCACCAGCCCAGTGAAAATAGGACCTGTGGGCGGCGTCCCTTCAAACCGCCCAAAGCCGAACCCAGGAACAAGAACTAGCCAAACGGAGGGGTAATCAAGAAAGGCCGCATCCATATGGGTGTATCTCTGTATCTCAAAATTGGTGACCCACAAAATCGTGGTTTTCCTTGCAGTGTCACCCAACCCCAAAATCGGGTGCCCTCAAAAACAGGCAAACCCAGACCCAATCACCCTGGGGTTGAGTTACCACCAGTGAAACGGGGGTTCATATTTCACCGCCATTGTTTGCCGAAGCATTGTCATCATCCAACTTGGGTCCACCGTTCACAAAACGGGGGGTTGAACCTTACGGAATGGGTGTTTTTACGGGTTCCGTGTTAAACTCTGCACTGCTCCATTTTTTTTTTACCGGGGGTTAAACTGGGTCAACCTTTCTCTTACTGGGGGCAAGGAACCTCAGTTGTCTTGCTGCTTCGGGAGTAATCACCCATAAGGACACTTGGATGTTGGATTCGCCATTTTTCAGTGGACACCGCCACAAGACCCATAGATTCTCAGTTGCCCAAAGCCGACCTTACCTTTGGGTTTTCTTGTTTTGGTCCATTTGGTCCCAAAAGGTTTTATCACCTTTTATTCCCAGGTCCTTTGGGCAACTGAGTATTGCCTCACTTCCTAAGTTCATGAGCTTTAAAAACTTTTTGGGGACACCATTTGAGTGGGAAATATACAGTTTGGGCTTTTTATGGGCCATCCACTCAGCCACTCAGCCACCCCAAAAAACCGAAGGGGATAGGTTTCGTTGTCGCCTCGATCCATGGCCCGGGAGCGAGCACTCTCCTTCGAGGCTCACCTCTGAGCGAGGGAGCGGTGCTTTGTGAGTCAAGTGAGCGAAAGAGAGGGTGCTTAAAGTGTTTTTTCTTGTTTTTCTTCTTTTTTTATCAAGAACTGTTGCAGGCATTAGGGGGGTGTGATGTGGAAACTGGTCAGCTGGCCAAAGTATGTTTTTGAACGAAAAGCGGGTATTACAAGAAGGGGGCGGGTGTTGCAACCAACAGAAATCGTGGGAGGGGGGAGTCCCCGTTCCACGAAGCACCCGGGTTTGAACATGAATGTTACGGTTCTCCGCCGGGAAGTGTCAACCATTGGGCACCCCCCACAAACCCCACACAAAAAGCGTTGAGCGATCTAATATATGGGGGTCGGCACTATGGTGAGCTCATTTCTCCAACCTCTTTAGCTTTGCAAAGTTGGTAAATGTACAATCAGTGGGTTCCGGGTTTGCCTTGTTGTTGTCTCCTTGTCGTGCATGTCTCTATAGTGTGTATATATATATATATATATTTGTGGTACCCCCCCCCCCCCCTCCTCGGGGACCTACCTGTTTACAGAATTCACTGGTATGTGCAGTGTTTTCTACCCTTTTTTGGGGCTGTGGGGAAAGCAATGAGAAAGACTCATGTCCAAGGACATTTTGGAAGCTTCAGGCTCGATTTAAACCGATTTAAACCGATTTAAATTTGAATCTTGAATCCAGGCCCGATTAAAGTTTAAAGCGGCTCAAGTCGGTTCAAGTCGAGGCCTGGATTCAGGATTCCCTGGAAAAGTTTGGCCTGGATTCTTGAATCTTGAATCCAGGCCCGATTCAAATTTACATCGGTTTAAATCGGTATAACTCGAGACCCAAATTCAACATTGCACTTTGCGCGGCTGTGCTCTGACTCAGTGTTGTGCAAGCGTCCAAGTCATGATTGTTATTTGAATCTGTTTCAATCTGTTTCAATCTAGGACCATTTTAAAGGTTGGAATCTTCAATCCAGGCTCGACTGAAATTTCAGTCGGTTTCAATTGGTTTCACTCTGACCTGGACTCGGGTTTGCAGAGAAGACTCGTCTAGAGAATATTTGTTTCCTTGATTCCTTGAATCTTAAATACAGGCGTGGATTCTTTTCTTGTCAAATTCTCTTAAAGCTCTAATGAACTGTAAGAATATATCGGAAAGGAATGCTATTCAAATTCTAATTTTCAGATATAATTCCCAGTAGGATTCTGAACAAGTATTTCCGTATTTAGTCCCAATTAAATCCTGTTCAAAATGAATTGAACATGTAGAGAGCGGTCGTTGGTGGAGATGTGAATTGAGTAGGAGAAACGCTACAACACACTGTGTTTAACGGTGTTTTCGGACCATGGTAGCGCTAGGACTAGAATTTGGGACCTCTGGATTCTTTCCTTATGAATTCTACTGAATATATTTATCTAAGTCGACCCAAATTCTATTTCAAATTAAATACAGTTCAAGAAGGAAATACTCCCGTCGGGATTTCGATTTGAATTGGAACTCAACTATTGATTGTTCTATGTCAAATTAAATGGTACACAAGATTGCCTTTCCAAACACTATAAGAACTAGAGTTAAATGGTCTAGTCCTAGTTTGTTCCTAGTCCTAGTTGATCTAGGCCTATTATGGTCCCAGCTTATTGAAGTAATTAGAAAGCATAAAGGACAATACCAAGGAAGTCCCTTATGAATTTTATCTCATATGTTTATCAAGTTTTATGTAACTGCCAACTGACCAGTAGAATCTTAAATAAGGAACTCATCTATTCATTTGTGCATGTTAAATTGGATTCTAAATATTGGCTATTCTGTTTCAATCCAAATGTTGTGCAGGACTTTCTATCCAAAGAATGTAGTATTTGACAGCCACATACTATAAGAAGCAGAGTTAAATAGTCTAGTCCTAGTTTGGTCCTAGTTGAGAGATCCTTGGTTATAGTGTGAGGTTGCTCCTAGTTTACTGAAACAATTAGAAAGTATAAAGGACATTACAGAGAAAGTCCTACTTGAAAATCAATTATTATAAGAATCAGAGGTGGATCGTCTAGTCCTAGTTTGGTCCCAGTCTCAGTTGAGAGATCCTTGGTTCTGTCACCATCGAAAATGGGTCAACTATTCTTTTAACGGGGGTTGAACCTTAGGGGATGGGTTTTTATGGGTTCCATGTTAAATTGGGGAGTAATCACCCAGGAGATAAGGATACTTGGATGTTCGATTCGCCATTTTTCAGTGGACACCGCCATTTGGGTGCCAACTACTAACAGGTTGTTAACCCCACTGAACGGGAGACGAATAAGTGGCTTATAACCCTGGTTATCCACAACTTACCCGAGGGTTCAACCCCCATTAACAGAAAGGTTGACCCAATTTGGCTGATGACACTCCTTAGGCAAGCACTTTTTTTTTCCTGAACCCAACCATTGTTTTAATGCTGGTAACTGAACTGCAGGGCTTACCCACTTGGCCGAAGATCCAAGTAGGCCCCAATCCCTCATTTTGTTTGCAGAAGCTTCTGTAGGGTCGGAGTCCATGTTTGCTGCCAGGAGCTGAACTCAGTGCGCATCCTGGTGGCAGGCACGACAAAGAAAAGGCATGTGTGGCAACTTGCCAGCCACGTGGCAAAATCACCTTGACTGCGGGTCCCTAGATTTCTCTTAGCTCGTTGAAACGTCACCTTTTGGGCGAATTAAAAGCGTTGGTGAGGAAATATATGGGGAACATCACGAATTGCATCATGATATTGCATTTTGGCGCCAAATGTAGGCCAGTGTCAGATTCGGGGCACGACCTCTGAAACGACATTGTTTGGGTGTTTCTCAAAAAAACTGGCTTTTGGTTGCAAAAAAGTAGGGTCCCCTAAACATGTCATTTTGATTTGGGCGAAGGCTGAGAGAGAATTATGTGTTTTATTTTCCCGCTCACTCAGCCCGTGCCACAGCCCGTCAGGAGATGCGGCGGTGGGCAAGCGGTTGCCCCAGTTTGCAGCCACAAGCCACTAACCTCAGTTGTACAAACAGAATCGACTGATATCTGGCCTTCTGATTTTCGTGGTTTCCATTTTTAGGCAAGGTCCCAAAGGGTGATTGCCTTGTATTTCCATTTGGGCAAGTAAGTTGCCCTTAGCCACACCCTTACCACACAGCTTAGAGGTATTTATGACACGTCCAACAGTTGATCTTAGCCTTTTGCACATGTCTTTGAGTTTAGAGGTATTTCTGCAACAACAATCAAGCAAGATGGCTTTAGGCAAGGGATCGACGAAGCTCTAAGTTGCGGAGGGCTAGGGTTTTGGACAGGACGCTCAGTCTAGCGGGCAATCAAACAAATTGGGCAGCCAACATCTTGGGCAGGCATGGAAGCGATTTCGCTGGCCCTGCACTCGGTAGAACGAGCCGTGAGGGTTCCTGGTCTGGTTGTGAACGAAGCTTAGCTGGCACGCCGACGTTTTAGGCATGCCAGAGTTTCATTGAACGCAGAAAAGCGATAGTGACATGAAGAAGAAAAAGACAGAAGACAGAAGACATAAGAGAGAAGAATACTGTAACTTGTCAAAATACATTGTATCCTTTTTGTTCAGTTTGGTTGAAAATAAATCGATTAGTGGTTTCACTTCCGTTCTTATTATTTGCCAGTGGCACCCTTGCTTGTGTTTCAGGGTCTCCTTTTCCGGGAAACCACGAGGAAACTCGCCATTTTTAGGCCTTGTCACGACCCAAAGCACCTGCCATGCTGAACGCCTTGGGTTCCTTTGCCCCCCCCTCCCCGACTCAGGACACAGCTCTGCGAGCTGATTTGCGCAGGCGCCGGATGCCCGACTCGGTGGGAATCGAGCCCTATCCCCGACCCGTCGCCATTTCTGCGACTTGGGAACTCCCTCCATCCGGGTCCTTCGTTTTCTTCCTAAAAGTTGGCTTAGTTGCGTGTCCATTTAACCCACAAGCTAAACACTTTTACATGGTGCCGTGCTTCCATTCAACCCACAAGTTAACAGGTCTCACCGGTACTGCTCACGCCGTGCTGTGGAGACCACAACAAGTCCGGCGTTCCCCATTGAAAAGCGACCAAAAAAGCGGGCTCCTGCTGTTGGTTTGAGACATGCCCGTGTTTCATGTTAAAGTTCACCAATTTTAGGAACTTAGGCAAGTCCAAAGGCAACAGAAACGTGCGGGCTCGAGAGACGATGCCAAATCCCCACGCTCGCTTTGCAAAACAAAAAAACACTCAGCAACCACGTCTACGTGTTGAGCCCAAATTCCCTGCTCTTCTGGGGTAGACTTAGGATACATTTTACATTTTACCAGTGACTCCACGTGAAGCAAGCAATAAACTATACATTCTACAATTGGGCCTAACTCGAATTATTGTGTGGCCGTCCCTTTTTTTTTGGTGAGCGAATGCGGAGATGAACACTGGGCCAACAAAGGCGCGACCTCACCACAGGGGCTTTGTGTGGAACGGCCCACTTGGCCGTTCCCAGCGATACGGTCCGACTTCCAAACTGTTTGAGAGTTTGGTGTTTATGTCATATCCCACTAAAAGCTGAAACTCGAAGAATAAATTCCACCCCTCGCTTAATATCTGAGTTGTGTTTCTTCTTTTTTCAACCACGTCTCCTTTTGAATCTTGTCCAAGCAATTCAGCCCTGATGTAAACTGGGCTCAAGTTCCAGGGACTGAACGCCCTTGTTCAGGGAGGGATGAGAAGGGCGTCACGACCTTTCCCACAAAGACGGGCTCAATCATTTGGGTGCCTCACGTCAACTGACCGGGGGGTAGTAACGGTCCCGCTCCAAAGCGATGCAGCGGCTCAATCATCCATTAAGAGCATGCTTTGTATTTCCCCCTGCTGGTTTTAAAGGGAATCGATTTCACTACCGGACATAATTTTGTATTTTTCCAGTGGACGTATTAGCAAATGGAAGATCACGTTCCCGGTGGTTATCTTGGAGAAGCAAGTCATCACCTTCGCGAGCACCGTGTTCACAGGTTCAATCGCGCAGTGTCCCTTGTAGAAGGGCCCCAAACGGCACAGACCTTGTCTTGGCAAGGGAATCCGTGGCCTCCAGTTGCTGAAATGAATCTGTTTATTTCCCCTGTTTCTTTTTCCTTTGAAGGGGAACCTATCACTCTTGGACGTGGTTTTATATATATACTTTTTTGCAGGGGCCTTTTTTGCTGGGAATCCGAAGGAAACGGTTTCGGCCCAGCCTTCGGAGGTAGAGACTTGCGATTCCATCCGATTTTCCATGCGATTTCGGCTTTCCGGAGCCAAAGTGGCTGGACTTTCCCACAGGTTTTGCATTTTGCCAAGGGCTGTTAGTTGACTAACTAGCTTTTTGATCCAACTAATGAATGGGTTTTCCGTATTAAACCACTAAAATTGTTTTTTTTTTAGCAGGGGAGCAGAAAGCAACCGAGTTCCCACTGGTTTTATGGAGCTTGTGAGGGGTGTCCCGGTTGTTGGAAGCAAAGGAGAAGTTCTCTCGAGCAGCTCACAAAAACTCCTTTGAATTCAATTTGCTGAGATGAACACTTGATTTATTTTTTCCCCCTGGTCTTGAAGGGCATCTATCACTGTTGGACATATTGTTTTGAGAAGGGGGACTGTGGCGGTAAATGGAGGTTGACTCTTCTGGAACCTCGGAACTTGCCCCACTCCAAGCCCACAGGCGGATTGACTTCGAGAGAGCTACTCCTGTGGGGTTTGGTCAACATTTCCAGTCTCTGGTCCATTTGGGGGGACTTGAGTCTAAGGATGTTCCTATTACAGCCTGGAATCACACCCTGTCACCCAAAATAATCCTAACTAAAATAAACAGGTGTTATAGGGAAATTGGCTGGAATAGGGAGCTTCCCCAGCGGGCGTACTCCCCGGGTGTAAGAGGAAAGCCCTTCAACTGAGGAACCCCACAAAACGCTGGGAACTGGCTAGCCTTCGGACGTTCTTTTGGGGGCAATATGTTTTCTTATGACCATAAGTCATGCGGCAGCCCATGCGAAAAGCGCGCGTGCGACTCGCTGGCTCAGGGGCAAAGCTGCTCGCATGTGTACATGACCGTGGTGCAGACGGGGGGGCTCCTGAAGTTGTTCACCCAGCAAATCTCGGTCTCCCAGGGCGCCCTTTGACGCTTTTCGGGGGGAGGGCTCCCCTACCAAAATAGACTGCCGAAAGAAGGGTGCCCTGATTCTAACCTCTCAAATCTGGAGGACCTAGTGCGTGTCCTTCGAGCTCCAAACTCAAAACGAACGTCTTCTTCCAACAGGACGATCTCAGACTGCGCACACTCAGCCCGACTACCCCTACCCCGATGTGCTCACCAGCCTAGATCGCTTGAGCCAACCTACGCGTTAAGTTGGCAAGCTTTACGCTTTGACAGATAGGTTCCTTCATGTCAGCAAAGGCCCAACTTGTCGAAATTCTGTTGGCCCATCAACTCAGGCCACGCAGCAGCAGAAGTGCCAGCTGTTCATCGCTTGCATGCCGGAATTCGGTGTCCCATGGCTTGATTGACGGATCGTCATGGGGGACAAAGCCAGCGATTGCGTGAAGGTGGCGATCAGATGTCGACCGCCCAGCACCAAGGAGATTCTCGGCCAAGAAACTGGAAACAGCTGGCGCCAAAGCTGCTGCTGGATGTGGCATTTGTCCAAAAGATAGAAGTGGACTATGTTGGGTTTTGGAAGACCACCATGAAAAGCCCCTTGTCCTTTGTCCACTGGAAAGACGCTACGTGGTTGGCCAGGGCTTTGCCCAGCTTCTAAAATAGACGAAGCTTGGGGCAGTTTGTTGCTCAGAGGTGCGGACAACCTCAGGGGTCCCTATATTTCCAATTTTGGCTGTTTTAAGCATCACTTTTTTGGCCCGTGAAAGGTGAGTACCCCTTGGTGGGGGTGAGGTTTTAAGGGGAAATATAGGGAGCCCTGTTTTCTGTGTCGTGAATTTGGATCCACGACTCAAAAACCCCGACGGATCCGGCTGAGGATCAACAATGGCGAGGAGAGCATCGTGGAGATGACCGAGGCGTGGAGTAGATCTGGGTAAACCAAAAACAAAACTTGGCGCACCACTTGGTGGTTCCTTGGGTTTTTAGGGTGTGTAGTTGGTTTGTCGGGTTTCCATTTATCCCAGTGAAGTTTAAAACTTTCGGCAGGGTCTGAAAACGGACAGCCCAGACCAGTGTGCTTGTTTGTTTGCTTGCCTGCTTGTGTTTGTGGTTGTGTTTGTGTTTGTGTGATTGCGTTTGTGTGTTTGTGCGTGTATGGGTTTTTGTATGGAGGAAGGAAAGAGGTTCTCCTTGGTTCCCCTTCAAACAAGTAACTTGTGCTCCCCAAAACAGCATGTCCGTAATGATGCATGCAGAATATCGATAGCGTATCATGTATATACATGTGTTTATATAAAGTAGTATGGGGTATAGTCTGCATTGAATTTTCATGATATAACATGATATCAAAAATACTGAAATGATAGCACTATAGCACCATGCCAGGATACAATTGATCATTGCACATTGCATAAAGTCAATAATTGTTATGACCATTGTCTTGACAATGGTTATGATGGTGACCAATAGTTGCAGAAGAACAGTAGAAATGACGGTGCTAAGACAACAAGAGAGCTGACAAGTTGATAAATGCATACTCATATTTTAATGTGTACCACCTACGTCGTACGACACTACTTCTTTCGGGACTGGTGCTGCGCCTGCCACCAAATCCGTACTTGACCTCGCAAAAGTGCTTCGCTGCCACGAAATCTGCACTTGACCTTGCGAAAGCGCTGCGCCTGCCACGAAATCTGAGAGCGCCAGGACAGCAAACTGCTGCCAGGCAACATGTACCTCAGCTCGTCCTTGCGCCTGCCACGCGAAAAGTGTGCGCACCCATGCCAATTTTCCCGGGTCCGAGCCCGACTTCCGAGACCGCTCTGAGCGCGGTCAGGCGTCGCGACCGAGGTAGCTATTGGCCTGTCGGAGACGCCGAAACACGCAGATGGTCGCTCTTTTTCTCGGTTTCTTTTCCCACGCCACAGGCGCATGCGTGTTTGCTCGCATGCATTCATTCTTTCTTTATTCGCATACTAAATCAGAGTTGGCAATGCTAAACTAAGTAATGACGGAGAACCTGAGAGTAAGTCTTGGCAATTATATTTTTAGAAGTGGCAGTGCTAAATGAAGTACTGGATTCTGAGAGTATGGCTTGGCAATACCAAATGAGAATTGGCAGTACTAAATTATGTACTCGCAATCTGAGAGTACGTCTTGGCAATACTAAGTTTTGAACTGGCAACGCTAAATTAGGTACTGGGAATCTGGGAGTACTCTTGGCAATACTACTTTAAGAATTGGCAATGCTTTACTCAGTAATTACTTGCAGGGAATCTGAGCAAGCCTTGGCAATAGATTAGAATGGGCAATGCTAAATTAAGTGTTGGCAAGTTGGAGGCGAACCCAAACCCCTAGGTTTTGCACGGAAGAGAACCCCGGTGACTATGTCCACTGTTCGGGGGGGGGGGGACATTAAAGCAGACTCTGGCAGGCATGCGCAGTGCTGAGCGGGTGCACTTGAGAGGGTTTTGTTGAATCATGTGCGAAGCAATTGTTTTGGAATTTCCGTTTCGTAGCTCGAGTGGACATGCGGCGAACACGTGTTATACATCGATGCTGTCGACATGCAGAATTCACTGGTCACACCGCGTTATAAGGTCAAACAGACACTGTGAAAAAACAAAAAGACGAAACAACAACCAACAAAAAACATGTTTCTTTAGTCATGCTTGTTGTGAGAGAAGTGTGCGATGTCAACGATAAAACCAGCACGACATGTATGTATCCGAAGGTTGCGACTGTACGCGCGCCCAGCTTAAAATACGCGTATCTCGTTTTACATATACAGCATATACATATATATATATACACATTATACATATTAACACTCATAAATACATATATATATATATATAGAAATAGTGTCACCCCCCCCCATGATCCACCTGCATTGTTTGGCACCTTCAGAAACCATGGTAATGACCATTGTTTTCCTTAGTTTTCTCTGCAATACCACATATATATATATATATACAGAATATATATAATATATATATATATATATATCTACATATGTTATACATGTTAACACTCATACATATAAATCAGTATATATATATATATATTGTCACACCCCCCATGATCCACCTGCATTGTTTGGCACCTTCAGCAACCATGGTAATGACCATTGTGTTCCTTGGTTTTCTCTGCAACACCACATATGCATATATACATAATATATACATATACAGAATATATATATATATGTATATATATATACATATCTACACATATTATACATGTTAACTGATATATGTATGTATATATATATATATATTGTAGGCTTGTGGCTAGACGGCCCTCCAATCCGCCCGCTCTCTCCGGTGCCTCTCCGCCCGAGCTCGAGCCGCTCGCTGGGACTCGCGCGCTTTGGAGGCCTTTGGCGAGGAGGGGGAGGCGGGGCAGGTGGTGCTGAGCGACCCCAACGCCCACGACGAGCCCGGGAAGTTCGCCTTCGCAGCGCGGCACATCGAGTTAGAGTTGGAGTTCGAGTTCGGCGCCCACATGACTTGTTTTTTGTTTCTTCCTTTTTTTCCATGTGTGGTTTTGGATTTGAAGTTGGTGAAGGACGAAAGCATTGCTTTTTGGGTTTTCATGGCGACGGCTTTTGGTTGCTTTTTGTTCTTGGGGGCTCCCAACGTTTCAGGTTGGTTCATGGTGTTTGTTTTGGAGTTCAAGGTGAATGATGAAAGCTCTCGTGCTTGAAATAGCTTTCACGGAGGGTTCCAAGGGGTCCAGGGGTAGGGCGAAGTTGCCGTCGCGGATATCACCGAGCTCGAGCTTTGAGATGGACTGGAAACCTTCCCTGAACTGGGTCTAGGTCCCCCAGTGCCCTTCTCTCCCCTTTTTTGGTTGGGAGGGTTCCCCTACTATAGACTACAAACAAAAGAAGTTGGTACCAACTTATTCTAATCTCTTCACTGGAGGACCTCTCCTGGTGGTTTTTTGGGGAACACCTCCAAGTTGGGTTCATGGGGAAACACCAACTATGAACTGGGAAGGGTGGGGGGAGCTGGTCGTGGGAAATTTGGGATCGTGCATGTGTCTTGTTGGGAAGCCTTTCAACGGAGGCAATTTGGCGGAATTAGTTAGGGACTTAGATTTGTCTCATGGGGACCAGTGGCAAGCTTTGCGCCTGATTTGCCGCAAATCACAATTTCAATCTTGGAGTTATGATTTTGACCTTTTCTGGGGCTATCAACGTCAGTAGTTGGATTGTTTCCCTTCAAGCCACCACTTAGGGAGTACTTTGATATTGATAAAATGCGGACCCCTTCTCAATGAGGTGTGGGCTCTCTGTTTGGCGGCAAGCACCAGAAACGTGAAGGGCGCTTGCAGTAACCCCCATTCCCTTGCACCCGAACTATGCAAGATAAATGGGTCAAAACCAATGGTACCATTTTGGGGTAGGTGCACTGCCCATTTTGGTCTATTTTAGTTGGGATAGGGATGTTCACTAGGGGTACGATTTGGATTTTGACCCATGGCCAAATATTGGCTTAGATTTTGTCAGCCTGGTGGACTGAGTGGTTGTTGATTTCCAACCAGATGTTACGAGTCATGAATTGAATAATGGATTCGAGGGCAGGGCATGTTGCGTGAGGTACCCCTTAAGCGGTGGCTAGGACTATGAATTGGTACTGGGGATTGAACCCCACTTCCTTTTGACACCTACATGGGAAAGGTTCCCCCCCCCCCCCCCCAAACCTCCAAACCTTTCAATCAACACCACATGGGGAAGAGGCCCAACCTCCAAAGGTCAGGCGGTCGCTCCGTGCGGTCCAAATCCTGTCGCTTAGTGCGGCGCAAATCCTGTCGCTTAGTGCGGCAGTCACTTTCACCTTCACGGGCCCGTTGAGCCCGTGGCCCGTTGAGCCCGTCGGGCCTGTTGGGCTTGTTGGGCCCGTTGGGGCTGTTGGGCTTGTTGGGCCCGTTGGGGCTGTTGGGACCGCTGGGGCTGTTGGGACTGCTGGGCCTGTTGGGACCGTTGAGCCCGCTGTGCTCGTTGGGCCCGTTGGGCCTTGCGTTGGGCTTGAGCCCGTTGGGCCCGTTGGGCCTGTTGAGCCCGTTAGGCCCGCTGAGCCCGTTCGGACCGCTGAGCCCCCTGCTCTGGCTCTTCGTCTTGGCTCGCTTTACTTTTTCTTTACAAGAACTTACATGTGTTTAGACACGTGCCAAAAAGTGTGGTTTTACCTGCATCGCGGAAGTTTGCGGAAGGTTCGCGGAAGGGCGAGGCGGAAGACCGTTTGTGGAACAAGGAAGATGGGGTAAACTCTCATGTATATAAGTATGTTATGTTATTGTATTTTAGGCTATATTGAGTCATGTTATGTTATGTTATGTTATGTTATGTGTGTAGTGTTATGTATTTTTGTATTGTAATATAGTTTATTGTAATGTAATGTGATGTATGCGTGTGTGTATGTTATGTATGTTATGCATCGCAAGTATGTATGTTCTGCATGTATGTATGTAATGTATGTACGTGTGTGTGTATGTATGTATGTATGTGTGTGTATGTACGTACGTGCGTACGTACGTATGTATGTATGTATGTATTTGTGTTATGTTGCGCTATGTATGTATGTAAGTATGTATGTAAGAAAGTTGTATGTATGTATGTAATGTATGTTGTGGTATGTATGAATGTATGTATGTATGCTATGCTCTGCTATGCTATGCTATGCTATGCTATGCTATGCTATGCTATGCTATGCTATGCTATGCTATGCTATGTATGCATGTATGTATGTATGTACGTATATGTGCATGTATGTATGTATGCATGTATGTTTGTTTGTTTGTTTGTTTGTTTGTTTGTTTGTTTGTTTGTTTTGTTTTGATGTATGTATGTATGTATGTATGTATGTATGTATGTATGTATGTATGTATGTATGTATGTATGTATGTATGTATGTATGTATGTATGTATGTAGTGTTATGTATGTAATGTAATGTAATGTAACGTAATGTAATGTAATGTAATGTAATGTCGTGTATGGTATGTATGCTATGTACGTATGTATGTATGTGTGTTATGTGAGTATGTATGTAATGTATATATGTATGTATGTATGTGTGTGTATGTGTCTGTGTATGTATGTATGTATGTATGTATGTATGTATGTATGTATGTATGTATGTATGTATGTTTGTATGCATGCATGCATCATCAGTCTGTGTATGTGTTAATGTAATGTAATGTGTGTACTAGATGTATTGCAACGCAGTTCATGCGTGTACTGTAACTTAATGTATGTTTGTGTTGGGCCCGCCGGGGTCGTTGGGACCGCTGGGCCCGTTGGGCCCGTTGAGCCCGTTGGGCCCGTTGATTCCGTTGAGCCCGTTGGGCCCGTTAAGCCCGTTGGGCCTGTGGGCCCGTTGGGAGCTTTGGCCTGTTGAGTTCGTTGGGCCCATTGAGCGGGTTGGGCTTGTCGAGCCCATTGAGCGCGTTGGGCCCGTTGATTTTATTGAACTGACCGGCTTAACACCTGGGTTCTGACTGCACTAAGTGACGGGTTTTTTGCTGCACTAAGTGACCTGTTTAACACTTGGGTTCTGACTGCACTAAGTGACGGATTTTTTGCTGCACTAAGTGACCTGCTGACCACCTCGGTCCTCCAAAACACAGGCAAGCTGATTTTTCGTTTGATGTCGGCTTTGTGCCCACCGAGGAGGTGGGGTTTTGCTTAGGAGCTCTACAGCGAACCACCCGTTGCAGTGTTCCCCCACGTGACACACCCATGTCCCATCATGACCTGTTTTTGCCTTGAAAGCAGAGGAAGCAGATTTCAGCAACAACATACGACAAACATAACACACATGATTGTCTTGTGAACGTGACTATGCTTGGTGGTTCCATCCCGTTGTTGTTCTTCTTCTTTTCTCGGTTTTTGGGGTTCCATTTAACCCACAAGTTAAAAGCTTTTAGCAAGGGATCAGAAAACGAACAGCCCAGCATGGTTCGGTTTGGATTTGAACCCCTGGTTCTTGTTGATGGTAAATGGGAAACCCCTCCTTACCCACCAAGCTACTTGAACCTTCGTTCTTGTAGAGGGCAACAAGCCCTCCGAAGCCACCAAATCACAAATCCAAACCAAAACTTTGGGAGTGTGGGATTTCTCTCCAAGGACATTGTCTTTGGCCTCTCTGTGGCGCAGTCCCAGATCTATGAGTCAGTAGGTAGGCCCGTGCCTCGGCGAGATGTCTCAAGGGACGTGAGAGAAACCCGCCATTGCCTGGGGCTTTCTGGGATGTTCAACTCGCGTGTCTGTGTTGTTCTTTATTGTTTTGTTCAAAAGCAAACGGTGGAACCGGCGCTGACTGGTGCGATCTTTCTAGGTGCTGCACTGTGTCATCCTCCTTGTAGTGCCACCTTTCACCCTGTGAGTGCTGGACATCCATAGTCACAAAGTCGTTAGCCACAGCTAGGTTGCAAACCCCAAGCCGGCGGTTAGCGGGCATACCAAATAGAGCGCTGAGCTCTCAAGTAGAACCCAGAGCTTTTGGGAGCTTCCATGTTCGACTGAGGCAGGGTAGTCAATCAATATGTGTTTGTAAGTATGAGGGTCTCTTCTTAGGGGGCCCCTCAAAATGGTGGTTTTCCTTTTTGGGTCCCCTTTAACACCACAAAAACGGTATTCTCAAGAATCTGACAAACATATATATATATATATATATACATATGTATACATATTTCTGTATATGGCGCGCCCTCCCCAACACCTACCCTCAAAGGGAATGTGTACATGACATGTATATATGTATCTACATATATATATATATATGTATTTATGTATGTGTATATATAGACACACGTAAATGCATATGTCTAATTCTTAGCGGGAGCTTTAGAGAGAATGAATTCTCCACATGGAGTGTGACCCCGAGGCCCTGCAGAAGACCTTCGAGGGCTACAACGGCACCATCTTCGCCTATGGCCAGACAGGCAGCGGCCGCCCGACCGCATGGGTACAGCCGGGGCCGGCGGCGTCAGGAACCACCCGTCAGGTTGGTGGGTTGGAGTGGTGGTTTGGTGGCTTGGGTTTTTGGATTTCAACCCATGTTAAAGCGTATCCAACCAAAATATCAGCTTCTCTTTGATTGGTGGTTTGGATTGAGGTTAGGGAGTGGTGTCCCAAAACCCCCCCCCCTCACCCCCCTAAGGTCGTACGGAGGGGGGCCTGTAATTAGAAGCTTCCGGCGGATCCCGGAGATTCCTTACCTGGCTGTTGGTCAGCGCCTTCGTTCAATACGACTTTTTGTGGCTGGGTAAATCGCAGGGCCTGGCTGGGTAATCGCTTTCAGTCACGCACTAGGAGCTGAGCCTTTTTTTTTGTGATTTCCTGGGCCAAGCCGGATTGTGCAATTACGGGGGGGGGGGGGGGTTTCTAAATACGTTCTGGGATTTGGCTTGTGCAAATACGCGAAGGTTTCTAAATATGAGGTCAACATTATGGCCATGGGCAATGAACATCCCAATTCCCACTAAAATAGGTTCTCAACCAAGCATTGGTTTTGACCCACGGCCATATATTTTGGAACGCCCAAGCTGTTCACTGGAATTCTGCAGCCTGGTCTGTTCAAAGGCAGTCCGCCAGATCCTTACCTTTAGTTACGAAGGTGGTTTGCTTCGTAGTGGGGAAACCACATGGGGATGGATTGGCATTGGCCAGCAAGGACCATTTTGAACAGCCCAGTAAACAGGATCTACCACTAGGTCCCCCAGTAGTGCCCTTTTTAACCCTCTTTTTTGGGGGGAGGGTTCCCCTACTAAAATAGACGTCCTGAAAAAAAGTCGGGTACCCTCATTCTAACATCTCTCTACTGGAGGACCTAGTTCAGTTTCAAAGTACAGCCCTTGAGGAGATGGGATCCAGACAAAAACATGGTTGGAGTTTAGAGATGTTTATGACATATCCCACCATTTTGCACAGCCCAGTAAACAGGATCTACCATTCAAGCCCTTCGGAGCCATCCGAACCGCGCTCGCATTTGGTTTGCTCCATCCCGGCCATAGGGCCATACTGTGGATGGTTGCGAACTCCATTTCGCACCACTTTGAAACAATGGGAACCCCCTGCTTGTTAGTATTTATAGGGGACTCATCATTCCAGGGTTTCTTTGGTGGTGCGAAATGGATTTCATACGGTTCCTTAGACCTTTAGACTGAAGTTTAGAGCTGGGTTTGTGGCAATCGACTGGATCAGACTGTTTACCCAAGGGTATGGACCCTACAGGGTGTGCTGTCCTTGTTGTCCCTTCACCAACCCAGGGGCCCATTTCTCCATGTATTTTCAAGACAACAAGTAAGTGGAAGCGCCCATGCCAGTGCTTGGGGCAGTCCGGGTCTTCGTTGGTGCCTTCCGTGGAGAAGTTTTATCCAAGGCGTTGATCTGGGGAGTAGTCTTCCAACATCATGGTGTCCTTTTGATCGGTGAGTTTGATTCGAAATAGATGAGTTCCACCGGTATAGATGGTTGTTATGCCATCCGTTTACCAGGGAAACGCAAACTATTTTCCAGTTTTGGTCACCTATGTTTGTTTGGTTGGTGTCAGTACTCAAAAAGGAAGGTCAACCCCCAGAAGGAGTTTGGGTTTTGTGCTGGTGCTTTCCGTTGATCTGAGAAGTGGCTTTGTCCAAGGCAAGAGTTTCACGATGACGGGCGCTGCTGGAGATTTGCGGGGCATCATCCCACGAGTGAATGAGGAGAAAATGGGCCGGGCCGACCGGGAGTGCCAACAGAGCTATGTGAAGGGCACAAGATGGAGTGTCCCTTTAGTTTCCCTAAGCAACCGACCACAGGCTAATGTTGACCCCGGATGAATAAACCCCTGTTTATTAATATAGGGGTGCTTTTCCCTGGTTTTAGTGGGGATTTAGACCACTTTTGGAGGGGTGTTCACCCCCATATTAACAAACCGGTTGGTTTATTCATCCGGGGTCAACATTAGCAACTCCAAAGGAACCACACCGTGTCTAGCTCACTTCCGATCGGAACGTCCCGTTTCGGACTTGAGGCACTCGGGTTTGGAGCAGTTTGCTTGGCTCCCAGCCATCCGGTCCCTGAGCTTCGCCGTTTAGTGGTTGGTGGTTTCCATTTAACCCACAATTTAAGCTAGCAGGGGATCTGGAAACGGGCAAGTTTCGTGCTCTCTTTTAAAAAAAAACGAAGAAATGGATGTGGCTCAAAATTTCATAACTAGGGTTGCGCAGGTTGTAGTCTTTGGTTCCATTTACCAAGGTGCCATTTTGGCACCTTTTTGTTTGAGCCACAGACAAATGGTTACCTTGGCCGATCCAGTCGATCCGATGGCTCTCACACCTCTCAGGCGGTGTCACTCTTTGAGGCGATCGGAGTGGGACTCAAAGAAAGCCCAGCCCCTGTTGGGGTTGGTCGAAAAAAAGCCAGCCGCAAAGCCAGGAGCCTTGGTCAATCACGCCCATATATATATACATACATATGTATATATGTTTGGTGGGGAGGGCCTACTGTACTTTGGATGTTTTCAAGGATTGGGAGGGGGGTACAAACCAGTGCTCAAAAACAACATTGTATTGCCAGACTCAAGCTCACCTGTTTGCTCTCTTGCCCTTTTTGTGTTCCTTGATTTTCCCTTGAGAGCCTGAGTTTGGCCCCTCCCCCGAACACCGACCGAGCTTGGATTGGGCCTCTCGGATCCAATGCCACCGGATCTCTTGGAGCCCAAAGTGGCGCGAAAAAGACAAACGAGTGACATGCTCCTTTTTTGGGGGTAGGGCTCCCCTACTAAAATAGGCTACAGAAAAAAGGGTGCCCTTATTCTAACCTCTCTACTGGAGGACCTAGTGCTAAGCCCTATGCCTTCGTTTAGTTTCACAGTACAGCACTTGGGGAGTTTGGATCCAGCCATATATGGTTCCTTTGGCTTTTAGAGGGTAAATGTGTTTATGACATATCCCACTAGAAGCTTAACTTTTGGCAAGGGATCAACGAACCACCAAGGAAAGTGTTGCCGTTCCGACGCAGTGTGTGTGTGTGTGTGTCTCTCTGTGTCTCTCTGTGTCTCTGTGTGTCTCTGTGTGTCTCTGTGTGTCTCTGTGTCTGTCTGTGTCTCTCTGTGTCTCTCTGTGTCTCTGTGTCTCTCTGTGTCTCTCTGTGTCTCTCTGTGTCTCTCTGTGTCTCTCTGTGTCTCTATGTGTCTCTATGTGTCTCTGTGTGCCTCCGTGTGTTTTTGTGTGTCTCTGTGTCTCTCTGTGTGTCTCTGTGTCTCTCTGTGTCTCTCTGTGTCTCTCTGTGTCTCTCTGTGTTTTTGTGTGTCTCTGTGTGTCTCTGTGTGTCTCTGTGTCTCTCTGTGTCTCTCTGTGTCTCTCTGTGTCTCTCTGTGTCTCTCTGTGTCTCTCTGTGTGTCTCTGTGTCTCTCTGTGTCTCTCTGTGTGTCTCTGTGTGTCTCTCTGTGTCTCTCTGTGTCTCTCTGTGTCTCTCTGTGTCTCTCTGTGTCTCTGTGTCTTTCTGTGTCTCTCTGTGTCTCTCTGTGTGTCTCTGTGTGTCTCTCTGTGTGTCTCTCTGTGTGTCTCTGCGTGTCTCTGTGTGTCTCTGCGTGTCTCTGTGTGTGTGTGTCTCTGTGTGTCTCTGCGTGTCTCTGTGTGTCTCTGTGTGTCTCTGTGTGTCTCTGTGTGTCTCTGCGTGTCTCTGCGTGTCTCTGTGTGTCTCTCTGTTTCTCTGTGTGTTTCTGTGTCTTTGTGTGTCTGTGTCTGTGTCTGTGTCCGTGTCTGTGTCCGTGTCTGTGTGTGTGTTTTCTTGGATTGGTGTCCCTTGGGACGCCTAAAGGACACCCGACGCTAGTTTACGGAATCTGTGTGTGTGTGTCAAGGGACACCAAAAGGACACCGGAAGCCATTTTAGGCGGGTCCATTTCCCTGTTCTCACATTTATGGGATCCATTTCCCTATTCCCTATTCCCGTTTCCAAAAGGACACCCGGAGCCATTTTACGGGAAATCCGTTTCCCTATTCCCCCCACATAGCCTTATCTAGCGAGATCCTGCAGCCTTCGGGCGCTGGCCCCCCACCTTGCGAGGCGAGGCACCGTTGGTGGAATCTGCTTGTTTGCATGCCCTTTCAGCTTGGTTTGGGCAAAGAGTTCCACTGGTTTAGATGGGTTTTAGGCCATGCATCTACCAGGGAAGCCCGTCTACTTGTTCAAAAGGTCACCTTATGCTTGGTTGGTTGGCTTTCAGAGCTAAGCGTGCGGTCAGCCCTGCAATGGGGACGTGTCTACCCTTTGTTTTGGAGTGGGCAGGTTGCGCGCGAGCCGCAGAACATTGGTGCGGATTCACCTCCGTTTCTAGCTTGGTGAGTGCGGCCCAAGAGTTTCTTGTTTGTTTTGTGCAAATGATAGCCACAACCAGGGAGCCTACGTGTCCTGTTGAAATTTTGGACGATGGCAGTCAATGAGGGGTGCCTACAATTCCCTTTTTGGATTGCTTTAAGCATCACCTTTTTGGCTTGGCAACGCCTGTGAGAGTTTTTGGGAGGTCTCCGCCTAGATGGGCAAACACACTACCTTTTGAGCGACTCAAAGATGCACAAGCCAACAGTTAAATTTATACCTTCGAAATGAGGAGGCTTTTCAATAAGATGTGTCATCATCCAAATTGGGTCCTAAGGCCATTCTTTGACTGGAAATCGGCAAGGAATCCTTCGGGACCCTTCGCGGCGATTCAAATTGACGACCGACTTCGCCACGGAAAACCGACTAGGTTCCTAGTAGTGCCCTTTGACCCTTTTTGGGGGGAGGGTTCTCCTAGGAACCCTACTAGAATTGACAAAACAGGAAAAAAGTCGGGTACCAACCTATTCTAGCCTCTCTCTAATGTTGACCCAGGATTAATAAACCCGTCCCATTAGGGGGGTGTTCCCTCCAAAAGTGCCGAATCTCCACTAGGAATTGGACACCCCCCGATCAAAATCCAGCAGTTCTACTTAGATCCGGGGTCAATACTCGAGGAGCTCTTCGCCGAACCCCCCCGCCCCCCCAAACCGATGAGCTCCGATCTCTGGAGGAGCTCTTCGCGCAGATCGCCGAGAAGCAGTCCAGCTCGACGTGCAGATTTCTGGTCATGTGCTCGCAACCCGACCGAAATAGAACCCCCCTTGGGGGATGTGGAAAACAATCAGGGAGAGACCCTAAAGATTGGGTTCCTTTCGAAAATAGATGAAAAAGGGCGACATCAAAATAGATGAATCTCCTTTTTGGGGGCCTCCTAGTTAGGTTCCATGTGAAAGTAAGCGGAGGATTAGAAGAACTGCTGCTTTCGGCAGGTCCTTTAGGGTAGCCCTGTGTTGAAAACCCGGATGTGTGGAAGCAACGTAACTTGGTAGGGAAGGACGGACACAGACGCTTGGCCCAACTCTGACAGAGAAAGGGCGATATTTGAGTGCAGTGAAGTATGACACTAAGATGTCATGCCGATGTTTTAAAACAAACTCACTTGCCCAGAACCAGTTTTTTTGCCTTTTGGTTTTTGAGGGTTTGCCAACTTTGAGTGTCTGCATGCAGTAAACATATAAGGACCCCACAAGAGTGTAGGATTCATCTTATACCAAACTTGTCGTGGGATGTTGGGTTGACCACACTGCACTAGCTGTGCTCATATATATATATATATGTGTTGTAGTGACTCTGCTTGCTACAGCTCATGAAGCCTCCAGGCATGTTTCACCTGAGCATGCGCTCCTCCCAGAAAAATGCACATATGTGCCACAGAGGAAATATGAAGCAGACCAGAGCATCTCTTGGTGGTTCCCCGCCATCCGGTTCCTTAGGTTTTGAGAGGTGTTTAGTTCGTTTGGTGGTTGGGTGTCCTGCAAGCTATTCACTTCTAGCCGCGGATCTGAAAACGGACAGCCCAGTCAGAGTTGGACCGGGAGATTCTAGTCTAGACCAAGTATGAAGCAGACTGTATGAGCATCTTCTTGTTTGTACCAAGCTGGGCTGGGGACCCCCCAACCACCCCCCTTGGGAAAAGCCTAACATGGATGATTTTTGGAGGTGTGTTTGTTTGTGTGTCTGTGTGTCTGTGTGTCTGTGTGTCTGTGTGTCTGTGTGTCTGCGTGTTTGCGTGTCTGTGTGTCTGTGTGTCTGTGTCTCTGTGTGTCTGTGTGTCTGTGTGTCTGTGTGTCTGGGTGTTTGTGTGTCTGTGTGTGTGTGTGTGTTTGAGGTCCGAATTAGGTTCTTCCAAATTTACAACGAGATCATTTACATGGTTCCGGGTAGACAATTTTAGTTCCGATCGGTTTTGATTCTGACTCAGTTGAGGAAACACATCCCTCAACAAAATGACGTAACATGTGTTTGTTTTTTTGGGGGGGTGTACATGGACCATGTTTGGAGGTTGCTTTGGGGGTGGTGTGGGACACGGCCGCGAGTTCTTCTTCGAGATTCTAGTTTAGACAGAAGATGGACCCGAAACTGGAGGTGTGTTGGCCGTACGTGTGTGTGTGTGTGTGTGTGTTTTGTGGGGTGTGTGTTTGTGTATTTGTGTGTCTGTGTGTCTGTGTCTGTGTGTGTGTGTGTGTGTGTCTGTGTGTGGTGTGTTTGGGGGTGGTGGGGGCATGTGTCTATCGCCCAAACCAAAATTCCCCAAACAATCCCAAACAATCCCAAACAATCCCAAACAATCCCAAACAAAGTGTGCTGTCCCATATCCAGTGTTTGTTTCCTTGTGTGTGTGTGGGGGTGGGGGTTGGCAGCGGGGCTGGTTGAGGTTCTTCGAGATCTACAACGAGATCATCTTCGACCTGCTGAACCCCGTGGCCGACCGCACCAAGCTCGGCGGAGGGCTGCAGATCAAGGAGCATCCGGTGATGGGCATCTACGTGAAGGACCTCACAGCCACTCGGCCGAAGCCATGTTTTTTTTTGTGGGGGGGGGGGGTCTCCAAAAAGATGGGTGGTCGTAAAATGTGTTGAAGCCAGGTTTTTTTAAGGGTCTCTAGAAAGATGGGGTGGTCGTGGTCGCAAAAGGTGTTTTCTTCCACTTGCTGAAATTAATATGATTTATACTTTCCCCTGTTGGTGTTAAAGGGAATCTAGCACTACTGGAAATATCTCAAGCAAATGGAGTTTTAGCTTAGGGTAGGCTATGTATATGGGTGGCACTTTAGTACAGAGAAGAGGTTATTTCCCACCATGTTTCTGTTTCAACGGCTGAGTGTACCAGTGTGACCTTTGGATCTGTGCTTTTGTTGAGGGCCTTTTCACCTTGGTAAGGGAATCCCTTCGGAACACAAGAGCTGGGGTCGCCCACATATGAACCCCTGATAAGCCCCAGTTTGCCTTCAATTGTGGCCTAGTTGTAGGAGTCCAGACCCCAAAGGGCAAAATCATGAGACTGACTGCGGGAGCTGAGTTCAACCTCTGGTTGCCATCTTCGAACGAAGTGCCAGAATCCATCGATCAGCCAAGCTGACCCAACAGGACACCAAAAATTGGGCAGTTTGCAGCAGCTCGGGACCTGAATTAAAGTTGACACCCCTTGATGTTTTTGGAACATCGGCGCCGGCAAATCTTTGCCTCGTTTTTCGTTTTGGTTCCGCATGTTGGGTTTGGTTCTTCTCCTTCACCCATTTTCCGCTCCAAAAGGGAGACGCTGTTTCAGGGGTCTTCGGCTTTTCCCGGCACCGGCTCGGCGTTTTGTCGGATCGATCCAAGGAGATCGTGGCGGAGGACGTGGGGAAGGTCGAGACGTTGCTGGAGAACGGCAACAAGAGCCGGGCGGTGTCCTCGACTCTGATGAACTCCGTCAGCTCCAGGCACAGCGTGGGAGCTGTGTGGGCCGATCACCAAGTACCCTCAGAATAGCAAAGTGTTCCCCTCCAAGGGACACCCCCCTAGTAAACTGGGGCTGATTCATCTGGGGCCAATCTTACCCTACTGTGGATGGTTGCGAAATCCATTTCGCACCACATTTGTTGGTATTTACAAGAGAATCATCATTCCAGGGTTTTTGGGGTGGTCCAAAATGGATGACCCTCAAAATGTGGCCAAAACACCTTGCTCCCTGCGCCTCCAAAGGCCTAAATCCTCCCCAAAAGCGCCACTCCCCCTCCAGCCCCCCCCCCCAAAAGAAAAAGACAACAACAAACGGGGCTTGGACTGCAAAATGGTCGCTTCAGGTGGCTCATGTTGTTTTATTCTTCTTTTTGTCTTTTTCTGTTTTTGTTTCTTTCGGGAGGGGGGCGAAGTTACTTTCTTTTCTTGCATGTGTTTTTATTTTCTGTCTAAACGTTTGATTTGTTCGCTAGGGGCAAACGCTGGAGGTGTCGGCTCGTTTGCAGTTGCCAAGCTATACAACCTTGTGATGGGGGGACGCAAAAGTGAAGAGAGCGCTTCAGCGTCCATGCTTTCGTAAGTGCGCAAGTTGCCGCTTGCATCGTCTTGTTGCTGCACACGATGGTAATCGGTACTCTGCTTGCATTCCATTTGGCCAAATCATCGCGACACTCCTGGAGGGAGGTTGCGACGTCACCCATGAATATATGTTTTCTCCACAGGATTCCTGTATTTTCGGAGGGTGAATTACCAATTAGTTGTAAGTTGCCAGGATTCTATGTAATGGTCGCCGAACTACATGGGACATACAGCCCTCTGCGCAGGTCGCAGCCCATGGAAGGTAACTTTCATGTGACGGGGAGCTTAGTTCACTCCACAGCGGCAGTGGTCGAACGGGGGCCCGAAGCTTCGCAGGTCTCACTCCATTTTTACCATCAAGATTCACCAGAAGGACGAGGAAGATACCTCCAGGCAGGGATTCAAATCCATAGTCCCGTTCGCGCGAAGTGGCTGCCTCACCAGAATCAAATCTCATTTTTTGGAGTTCAGAGCCGAGCTGTTTGGGCACCTTCTTTCAAAACATCCATTTAGCGGAAATTTGAATATGTCATAGTTTCCCTTCTGGTTTTAAAGGGAATCGGTTTCACTACTGGTCATATCTTTCTCATATTTTCCAGGGGGCGTACCCTCAAATGCACGGACATGTTCCAATAGAAACGATCCAAAGCGGACTCGTCCTTGGGAACTGGCCCCGTTGTCACCGCGCAAATTTTGCGGGGGCCCTCAGAGCATCCACGTGACATCCTCAAGCTTGCCCGGTGGATTTTTGGGGTCCCCAAAAAGATGCGTGGTCTTAACATGTGTTCTTCCACTTGCTGAAATGAATATGATTCATATTTTCCCTGTTGGTTTTAAAGGGAATCTATCACTACTGAACATGCTCTCATTTTTTCCACGGGACACGGGGTTCCCGTATTGGTCCTGTTTTTAGGAATCTTTTGGTACTCTTTTTGATATTCTACAGGGATTCACAAAATGAACATCCAAGCCGGTTTCTAGATGGGCCCCAAAAGTGAATGGATTGAGAACCTTTCAAAATGTTTTTCACTTGGGCCATTTGGGGTCTCCTCCAAAAATTTGCCATGCTCTGTGATACCATGAGAACCCCCGTGAAAGTTGATTAGACAACCAAGACCCTGGAGCTCTCCAAATTGCCAAGCCACAAGTAAAGTGGGGTGTTGGGTTGCGTCCGGTGGTTGTCCTTCCAACCGGAAAGGGGCACAACACACACCCACCTCCGGCGGTGTGTGTTTTTGGGTCCAGCTGACCATAGGAAACCCAACCCCATTTGGGTGTGTCGTAGAATACGGCCACCCTCAAAATGGATTTTGGTTTCCTTGCCAACCTCAATCTTGGTGCCCTCAAAACGGCCCATCCCATTGGACCCCCACCCCGCCCCCCTCGAAGAAAATGCCCCTTCCCCCCCCCCCCCCCGCCAAGAGCAAACAAAAGCACAAAAACCAACAAATTAGGGGGGGGCAACCGCGCCAACCGCGCGGCGCATGCCTCGCGAGGAACGTCTTCGCGAAGCTGAACTTGGTGGACCTCGCGGGCTCCGAGCGGCAGAAGGGCACCGGGGCCTCGGGGCAGACGCTCAAGGAAGGCGCGAACATCAACAAGTCCCTGAGCGCCTGGGCGCCTTTCTGGTTGCGCCCGTTTTGCCCACTCTATGAGATGGTGGGCGAACTCCGGAGAAAGCCAACCCCATGAAAGGAGATGGAAGCAGCATTTCCAGGTTTCTTGGGTGGTGCGGGCTCTTGTCCACGTACAGTAGGTGTCCTTTTTGCTTGTTTTGGTAGAACATAGATGGCGATTCCTGGCCGGGACCTGGTTTCAGAGCCTACCAGGCCAGGGCCATCTATTGTCCTCAAAGCACCACCTTGTGCGCACCCCCCGAGTTCCTGGATCTTAGTCACTTTGTGGGAAGAGCGTTAAAAGTCTTGGCTACTCCAGGAAGTGCGAGCACCGGGCGCCCAACAAAGGCGAGGCCCAAAAAGGCCCGTTTTTTTAGGTTCAGTTCCTACCCGGTTTCGTGAGGTACGACCGACATAAATTTGGACAATTGCCACGTAGAGCCAAATGTCAATGGGTTTCGGGTGCGGCTCAGCGAGCCCAAATTCCCGTCCCCTGAAGGTCCTGTGCACCTTGTTAGGTCCAGCTCTTGTCCCGCCTCGTGTTTTTTTGGTTGGCTGATGTGCCAACAGGTGCCTGGAGTGTTTCGGAAAACAAAGCGAGGAACCCGGCAGAACATTGGGATGCCCACTGGAGTGAATCTTTTCAAAGTGGCGGATTCAGGAGTTCTACTAATTAGCTCGCATTCGGATCCATTCTCGGGTTTAAACAGAGGATCCTGCGGCACGGACACATCCTGGGTAGTTTCTGGTTCCTCGCCTTCGAAAAGCCAGTCACCGGATCCCTGGCGTACGGACGGACCTCATCAAGATCCCAGATAAGCTTCGTCCCAAAAAGACACTTGTCTAAGCACCCAGGGGTTCTTAGATTCTGGCAGCTTCCATTCAGCATCTAAGAACTTTTCAGGGGTTTTGGATGGGCAGAATCGAACCCATGAATGGTACTGCAAAGTTTCTTCTGGCAGCTTTTTAGGGGAGGGTACTCCGCTCGGAACATATTCTCCAATGTGTGGGTTTCCAAATTTCGACGGTTGCCTTCTGGTTCTTCTCTTTGAAACCACCCAAGAGGGGGGGCCCCCCAAAAAAAGACGCCCACAATGTGGGAACCCGTCCTGGGTAGGATCCTTGGGGGTTTTTGCTCCCGGGCCAAGGTGCACTGGGCAACGTGATCAACGCACTGGTGGAGATTCTTGGCCGAAAAGTCCCGGATCCAGTGGAATGGTTCGTAGGCGAAGAAGCAACATGCCGGTGAATCAATTGAAGGGCAAGCCCAGACTTGCAGATTTAGAGTGAGTCAGTGAGTCAGTGAGTCAGTGAGTCAGTGAGTCAGTGAGTCAGTGAGTCAGTGAGTCAGTGCAACCAGATGCGCTAGGCGAGAGGCGCCGAGCCACTGCCTAAGGCGCCACCCCTCCTAAACGTCATCACCTCCTCACTTAGAGTTCAAGCTAGCCAAGCGCCCCTCAGGCTCGGAGACCCAAATAAGTGTAGCACAGGGGACGCGCTGCCTAGTCAGGCCCGCCACCCCGCACCAGGTCGCAACCGCGACTGCACGGCAATAAGGGCATGACATCCTCAGACGGCAGTTTTCCTTCATCCGCCGCAGCCACACACTGAGCCTCGTCCTAGCGTGCCGCAAAAGAGGGGCCACTCAGAGGAAGTAGTACAGGCTGCAAGATGAGCCATCGCAGCAAAATGACACTTGGACTCAGCCTGGCACCCAGAAGCGACCAAAAGTCATACTAGGTAGAAGCACAGACGCGCATACACATACATACATACATACATACATACATACATACATACATACATACATACATACATACATACATACATACATACATACATACATACATACATACATACATACATACATACATACATACATACATACATACATACATACATACATACATACACATACATGCATACATACATGCATACATACATACATACTTACTTACATACTTACTTACTTACATACTTACATACATACATACATACTTAGATACTTACATACTTACATACTTACATACTTACATACTTACATACTTACATACATACACATACATACACATACATACACATACATACACATACATCCACATAGATACACACACATGCACATACATACATACCCACACATACACATACGTATACACACCTATACACATACGTATAAACGCCTATACACATACGTATACACACCTATACATACGTAGTACACGTACATGGACACGTACATACATACGCGCATACGCACATACCTAGATTTATCCTGCCCTACACAGTGATACCGTTGCATACATACGAATGGACGATGTGCTCACGTGTGGACGTGCCGTTTTTACGTCTAGTCATGGATACCGAGGGAGAAAAGGGAGGCCCAGCGCCATGTTGATACAGAAAACTACATGTCTGACACTTTGGAAGAAGATGGGGCCGCGCTGTGCAGCGAAGGACAGCGAACGGGAAGAAAGTCTTCATCCCGTATCGCAACTCCAAGTTGACCCGCGTGCTGCACCTCAGCCTTTGCATGGGGAAGCCAAAAAAAGCACCAGCGGGATTTTGGAGAGCCGTTGGCCCCGGCAAATGGTTTTGTTTGACAAGTTTTTCTTTAAGGCAATCTCAAAGGAGGGGTCTTTTTGACCAGGCGACCCCCGCAAAAGCCGTGAGTTGCTTTTCGCTATCTCAACGGAGGGGTCTCTTTGAATAGGTGACAACAAATGGAGGGGTTGCCACGACTTTCCTTTCAACCAACTTTTAGGAACATGCAGCTGCTTCTGTCCAGATGGGACACTTGCATGTCCCTGGTCGTGCCATGTGCAGCGTGGCAATGTTTTGCCTTTCCGCCGGTGGGCGGCCTTAAGAAAGTCTACCAACTTTCTGATGCGAGGCCTATGTTGCCCATGCAGGTTCATGGGGTGTACTCCTTTGGGTCCCATTTTGGGTTCATGTGTGCCGAGGTTCATTCGGAAGGCCCACTAATTTGGACAGCCCACTAGACATATGTCGCGCAAGGCCTTTCACGGGCAAGCGGAAGCGCGCTTCCGGCAGGTGAGTTTGTGACCTCACTCGATGAAGGTTACTTGCGATCCGTCTCAGGATGTTTCAGGCTGATTGTTATTGCTCACCCACAGAATTCTTGGTAGTTTGGCGTTGTGATGGTGAGGACGAGAATGGGGGCCACACTCAGATTACCCACAAAACTCAGACCCGCAATTCATCCAGGCCCTCTTGAAAAATAATACGGGCTACTTGGGTTCGCAGCATCGACAGTTGGATCAGCGATTCTTTAGAACCACAATTCGGGAGAGATACCCAAAACCGATTCCTGCTGGCCATTTCAGGAGGTGGTTCTACTACAGGTCGAAGTAAGGAGCATGCAAACCTGAACCATGTTGGAACCAAAATCAAACGACCTCCAAGCAAAAACAGCTTCACCAACTTGGAAGAAAACTTGGCTGACACGGCCAATGTTCTTTCTACCTTGCCCATGTTGGAACCACAGTAGTTGGCAAAACTAATTAGTTGGACCCTCTTTATTGCAAATCGAGGCAAGAGTCCCTGGGCGGCAACTCCCTCTGCACCATGCTGGCCACACTGTCGCCCGCAGCATGCAACTACGAGGCGCGGAATGCGTATTTCGTGGATGGTCGGGGACTCCCAAAATTCTGCCTGGCTTCTTAAGGTTCACCCCAGAAGTTTGGGGCAATATCCCCTTTTACAGCTAGTTTGAGGGTCCAAAACCAAATCCTTGATATCCATGAGCCACAAGCACACGCCAGCCTGCAAACGAGCAAGTTGGGCTCTTGGGAGAGATCGGCACTAGATGGCATGGATGCTTGACGCTTGTGAACAACGGGATCGCTTCCCACGTGCCTGGCACGGACTTTGTCCGTCAGTTTGACCCGGAGGGGAGGTTCAACTGAGTTGTACGGCGCATCTCGGCTTGAAACCTTGAAGATGCTTTGGGCCAATTTCTGATTTCAGATTGGTGACTTGCCATTCACTCAAGTATACAGTATCCTACGACCCGGAAACGAGGGTCCCATAGACAACTAGTATGCGCTACATGTCTCCTTTTTCTCAGTTGTTCAGTGGCAACCTTTTTCCCCTTTTTTTGGTGGCTGCCCCACCAAAAATGGTCTTCCCCAAAAAGGGTTCCTTTTTTTTCCCAGGGTCACTGAACAACTGAGTTTTATCTTTTCAGGGACCAACTTTCTCGCCGGTCGAATTTGGGGTGCACTTCAATAGCCAAGTGTAGACCTCGTTGGGTTGTAACGCACACGCGTTGCGGGGCGTCCGCCCAAACTGCGCCTCCGACGCCGAAGCGCCGAAGCGCCGAAGTTTTTTCCAGGAGACGATGTCCACGCTGCGGTACGCGAACCGGGCGAAGGCCATCAAGGTGTCCGCCACCAAGAACGAGGAGGCGTCCCAGGCACGAGCAGAGATGGTTTCGGCGTTTCGGTGAACGAAATCGGAGTTCTGGTCCCTGCAACTTGCCCCCATTAAAGGAATGGCCCTTGGGACCCAAGAACTGGTGGAAATATGAACCCAACAATATTGTCTTACTTGTTTTACTGGCCTGCCTGAACCCCAATGAAAGCATGCCGATGCTTAGGTAAACAATGTGGGTTATCTGAGCCTGTTTGGGGGTAATTTACAAGAAATTTACGAGACATTGAAAGCAAGTGGTTCCATGATCATACCTCCTGTTTCGTTGGTGTGATGACATGAAGGGCACAAAGGACATGTTTTGAGATTTTTCCGATGAATGATGCTCTCTGCTCGACGACAAGATTGCAGCCAGCAGCTGCCGAGTAAGAAGCAGCATCATACGCCTTTCCGCTTCTTTGTAGGCGTGCCTGCAAAGTGCTTTCGCTTCAATCTCCGAATGGACCGTAGCTAGGTCCCCCAGCCAGGCGCCCTTTTACCCCTTTTCTTGGGGGGAAGGTTCCCCTATTCAAAATAGACTACAGAAAAAAAAGGGTACCCTTATTCTAACCTCTCAAATCTGGAGGACCTAGATATGTCTAAACAACTGTGTTGTTGGCATTTTTTTTCAGCTGAGAGTCCGTTGGGCGATTTCGATAAGGGCTTATGGCTCAACACGGGGCTCCAACGGGTGCCAGCTGGCACCGAAGAACCATCATGGCGTGTATCCTAGAACCCGCTTCTTAGAACCCATTTAGAATGGCGTTCTTTTTGCTTGCTGTTGGTTTCTCGCGAAAAGGGGAACCAACTCCAAGAAACGATGGCTCACGCACCCTCCCCCCAAAAGACATGTTCGGTTTTTGTTCTTTCGGTTTCACCAAAACTCGGGGTACCAACTCCAAGAAAGACGAGCCGCCCTTGTAGAGGCCCCCCTTTTTGCGGTTCCATCCGTCAATTTTCGTCTGTTTTTTTTGCTTGTTGCATGACCGATGTGGCTGGGTGTTCATCCGCCCCAAAATGGAGGCATAAGTTATCCGGGGTAGACGTAGGATACCTCAAAGGGAAGCAAACAATAGAATATACATTCTATAACTGGGCCTAAGTCTAATCATGTTATGACCCATATGAGCCACAATCAAAACCCGGGTAAGTGAAGGTTAGGGACGATCCCAGCCACCCGGTTAGCTGCGGATATCCGCCTTCTTATTTCTTGAAGCATTCTGGGATTACGACCATTTCAATACCGGGTTTTGATTATGACTCTGTTAAACTTTTTGCATGGGAGCGCAGTTTTCCTTAGCCACTGAAGCTTGTGGGGCAATGTTTCTCCCATTTGTCACCCATGTGTCACCCATTTGGCCCTTCATTTGTCACCCATTTGAGTGTCACCCATTTGTCCCTTCACCCGTTTGTGAAACCGATCGGTTTTGCTCGTGACTCACTGGGAGGTTCTCCATGACTCACTCAGACTCGAAGCAAGTCACCGGCCCAGGTCTCCAGACTCAAGGCGGAGGTGGAGGAGCTCAAGAAGACGCCCAGCCAGCCCTAAGCGGAAGCGGTTTTTTGACACCAGAAAAAACGGGTCCTTAAGGTTCAACTGATTTCCACTGGAAAGAAAGGTTGACCCAGTTTGTAGGACAACATGTTTTTTTTCCTCTGAGCCCAAGCATTGTTTTAATGGTGGTAACTGAATCCCAGAACTTAGCGTTTCTTGCTGGTGACCATGGGAGATGAAGGGAGCCTCAAAGTAAAACCAGAAAAAAAAACAAAACCAGCCAAGCACAAGAAGCTGAGAGGCAACTGGGTCCCCCAGCAATTAGCGCCCTTCTCTCCCGACTTTTTCTGGGGGGAGGGTTCCCCTACTAAAATTATCTAAAACCTACTAAAATACCAAAATCGACCACTTTGAAGAAAATCTATACTAAAATGCTACCTATACTAAAACCTACTAAACTGGGAGGCCTCGTTCTACCATCTCTCCACAGGACCGGCACCGGCCAGTCTTCCGTTGCTTTGCGCCGCCCAGGAAGCTGATGGGCACCGGCGCCGGAGGCTCCGCCGGCCGCGGTTTTTTTCAGGGGTCGTGGGGAAAAAACCGGGGGCGGGGAGGAGAAAATCTGGGGTGCAGCGGGGGTGTTTCAGGTGTTCTTGAGCGGGGGGGGAGTTCTTGAAATGTGGGTGTTCAGGCGTTTTCTTGGGGTTCCTGGCTGCCTTTTTTGCCTGATCAGAAGTGGACCCGTTTCTTTTCGATGGTTTGGCCTCCAAATAGCACACCCATCGTCTTGGAGTTGCCCCTCTTGAGGGGATCACTGTCCAACGAAACCCACAACCCCTTGGTTTTGTAATCGGAAAAGTACAGCTTTTGAAGCGTTGCTTTTGTCCCCTGTGGCTGCGTGTCTTTCCCTTGCCTTAGCTTTGCCCGACTAATCGGTGGACCGCCTTTTAGATGGGCAGAACTTTGGCTCACCTTCGCCCGTTTGGACGTGTGCATTTTTGGAGGGTACCCTTTCCTTTTGGCTGTCTTTTGAAGCCAGAAGGAACGCAGGCGTTTTGGGTGCTACCTGGGTTGACAACAGGTAGGTGGAAAAACGGGTCGCCCAATCGGGGTCGGAGAGCCCGGTTTGGTTTGCAAAGGAAGCTAAAGAGAGAAATTGGCGAGTTTTTGTTTGTTTCTTTGGCCTTTCCCGGCCGTCCCCTTAGGATCCTTAGGCTCTTTCGCACCATTTGTTGCAGCGAGCAATGCCGATCGGGCCGGCCATGTCAACAGGGTCCCATGAAGGATGCATTTGCGGTGTGTCGGTTTTTTGAGGGTACCCCTTGTTTGTGGTTCCAAAAGGTCGAATAAAGAATGAGTGAGTCTCTTCCTTTTGTAGTTACAGCTGGTAAAGATTAATTGGAAATTCATCAGAGAAGATATTACTCGGCATGTCTCTCTTATTGGCTATGTGATGAAGATATGTAAGGTACGCAGACACCTAAAGATATCAATGCGTGTCTTCCAATATAGAATCCTTGGAGAAGTTCCAGATTGGTATCTTCTCTTTAATGTGTGTTTTGCGTGTTGTATCTCGATTATCTTCGTCTCTTCATCACTTCATATCGTCATCAGAGAATGATTCCAGGATCTACTTCAATGACAGAGAAATAGATGATGGGATTGAACGGTCGGCAATTAGTCACTGGTTCTCTCCCTCATTGAATCGCTCTTGGTCATCCACGTCCATTACTCCGCTTCAACATAGTATCGGAGAAAAAATGCTGGATGTGGATGTGAGAAATAAATAGATAAAAGAAACACATATTACCAAATAAGACGAGGAAGATGTCCAAGAGAATGAAAGAGATAGAAATGAAGGAAATGCAAGACTTAGACTGGTACCTCTCTCTTCCTATGTTATACCTTTAGAATTCTTGTCTTTTCACCATTTCTTGTCTCTTTACCCATCGCCCGTCCCCATTCATATTCTTTTCCTGTCACTCCATCTCCCACCTCTTTGTTCCCCCTGTCACAACTTGAGAATTAGAATTGGGAATGGGAACAAGAAAGGAAAGGAACGGATGAACTCGCAGGCTTATCTCATCCAGTGTATCTGCTTGTTCATCAGTTTTGCCTTTCCGTCCGGCGGGGTTGGGGGAGGGGGCTTCCCCGGGGAGTGGCGCCGGAAACGCAATTTGTCACCCTCATCCAAAATTTCGGGATCCCTTATTGCCTAGGTCCCCCAGTAGTGCCCTTTTACTCTTTTTTGGAGGAGGGTTCCCCTACTACTACAGGAAAAAAGGGGTACTCTTATTCTCACCTCTCTACTGGAGGACCTAGTTGCCATTACGGTCGCTTCTATACAACGATTGTTCCCTCATTCAGAATCCTGCGACTGTTTCGAGGGTCGCTTTAATGTCAAACTTGTTTGGGGTTGGGAATCTGGCTTGGCAATACATTTGAAATTGGCAGTGCTAAATCAAGAGCTGGGAAACCGAGAGCAAGTCTTGGCTACATTAACAGTGGCAATACTGAATTACGCACTGATCTGAGAGTAAGGCTTGGGAAAGGTTGGCGCCCTGAAGATTTTAGGCCCGGCCGAAGGGGCCTAGCCTTTCGGGTTAGCCCCGTGGCCCTTTGGGTTTGCGACCTTTTTCCCGACGCCCATTGTATTTTCGCCGGGCGGCTCACCTTTTCTTCTCGCGGGTCCCCTAGTCGGCAACTTTTGCGGGGGTTAGCACCCCCCATTTTATTGCGTGTAAAAGGTTAGCCCCCTCTCCGTTTTATTTCAAAAAATTGGGGGTCCCAACCCTCAAAGGAACAAGACAGGAGGATACAATAAGAACCAACATAATATGAAGATAGAAATCATTGGTAGTAAGACAGGAAGATACAATTTATAACATTGCAAAGCAAATGTTTTTTTGAACCCTGTTCAAGGCACACCAATCATTTCTGGGTCAATGTTTGGAATCTTTGCCCTTGGCGAAGATGATGGTAAAACAACATGTCAATTCTACTGTGGATGGAGAAATCCGGGACTAGTTGCCGCCTGAAGCCAAAAAATATGTCGCTCACAATTTTATAGGGAACTCATGAGTCCTCACCGAAATTTGATCTCCACCAAAGGATTCCCTGAGGGTGTGGTTCCTTTTTGCTGAAGGGCACCCCATATTTTTGGTTCAAATTTTCACGCCAGGGGGACATCCGAAGCCATGACTTGGGTGGTTTCAAGACCTAAAGGGCCTAAAGGAACCCGAAGCCATGATGAAGTTCTCAGTTGCTCAGTGGCACCAATTATTTTTCCCTCTTTTTTGGTGGCCCCCAAAAATGGTCCAAGCCCAAAAAGGGTTCCCCTTTTTTTTTGCAGGGTCGCTGAACAACTGAGAGTTCCTAACAACTCGAGTCATGTGAATCCCGGGCGCCTTCGCTCGATGGAGCATCGCAGGGGCTGGCGGCTCCGCCGCGGAGCGGGAGGCAGAGCAGAAGTTCCAGAAGCAGCTCAAGGACGCCAACCGCTTCCCCTAGGGAGGGTTCGGTTCAACACCATTACAAGACAGGTGTTGGGACCCAACTTTGGATGATACCAATCCGGTAAACAATGTTGGTTATGAGAACCCAACCATTGGTTTAATGGTGGTTTGATCCCCAGGCAGTTCCATGAGTCGCGACCAGCGTCGCCCAAGCTCAAGGTAACATGGGCTTGTGCGTGTGTTTTTGGCGTTGGTTGTGTTTTTGGTTTCTGTTTGTGTTTCCCTTTGTTGTCTTTTCTCGGTGTTTCAATGCTGACTTTTGTTTTTGTATTTTCCCCCAACTTGGGCAAAATTGGCTGGAACAAGTGGGCAGTTGTGTTGAGCTGGAGTATGTGTGTGTGTGTGTGTTTGTGTTTTTGTGTTTTTGTGTTTTTGTGTTTTTGTGTTTTTTGTGTTTTTGTGTTTGTGTGTGTGTGTGTTTGTGTTTGTGTTTGTGTTTGTGTTTGTGTTTGTGTTTGTGTTTGTGTTTGTGTTTGTGTTTGTGTTTGTGTTTGTGTTTGTGTTTGTGTTTGTGTTTGTGTTTGTGTTTGTGTTTGTGTTTGTGTTTGTGTTTGTGTTTGTGTTTGTGTTTGTGTTTGTGTTTGTGTTTGTGTTTGTGTTTGTGTTTGTGTTTGTGTTTGTGTTTGTGTTTGTGTTTGTGTTTGTGTTTGTGTTTGTGTTTGTGTTTGTGTTTGTGTTTGTGTTTGTGTTTGTGTTTGTGTTTGTGTTTGTGTTTGTGTGTGTGTGTGTGTGTGTGTGTGTGTGTGTGTGTGTGTGTGTGTGTTTGTGTGTGTGTGTGTTTGTGTGTGTGTGTTTGCGTGTTTGTGTGTTTGTGTGTTTGTGTGTTTGTGTGTTTGTGTGTTTGTGTGTTTGTGTGTTTGTGTGTTTGTGTGTTTGTGTGTTTGCGTTTGCGCTTCGTTTGCGTTTGCGTTTGCGTTTGTGTTTGCGTTTGCGTTTGCGTTTGCGTTTGTGTTTGTGTTTGTGTTTGTGTTTTTGTGTTTGTGTGTTTGTGTGTTTTTGTGCTTGTGTGTTTGTGTGTTTGTGTGTTTGTGTGTTTGTGTGTTTGTGTGTGTGTGGGTGGGTGTGTGTGTTTTTTTTTTGTTGAGTTGCTACTCTGATCACCTTTGATTTAGGGCAAGCAAATGAAGAACCACAACTTCGGCGTCCAAATTCCGATTTGAAGCGTAATCATATAGGGTTTACACAATTACACATGATTCTCTTGAGATTCTGACTTCTGGTAACGCACCGAATCTACATCCCCATATGCCTGGACCCGGGTTCTGTTTATACCTGGATGCGGCATCTCCGATGGTTTCGAAATCTGAAGGTGCCTCCCTCTGATTGAAAATTGGACGCTCCCTCTGATGTTTCGGATCCGATGGGTCTCCGATGTGTTTCCTCCAGCGTTTTGGGGGTCGATCCATCCGCCCAGAAATCGGCGACATGTGGTTTGGGGCAAGGGACGGAACCCGCAGGAAATCACCCAGTGGCAGCTCCTCGATTTTGGAGACTGGGAAGGCCCTGTTTGGGGAAAGAAGAAAAACCTCCCAAAATGGGGAGGATGTTCCTTGCGGTTCCCTTTAAAGCCACTTTTGAAAAGGTACCAACTCCAAAGAAGGACGCACCCAACTTGTTCTTGAAGGGGGTTCTATTTAAGATCAACCTCGACCGCGAGGGACTGTTGACTCTTTCCCGGCTTCAGTGTTCGCAGAGTCTTGCGGATCAAACCCGAAGGTTAAGGGATAGCTATAGTCCCCGCAATAGGTACGGCCGCCTTCTTAATTCTTTACATGGTGGGTAGACCATTTTGAAACCAGGTTGTCATTAAACCAGGTTGATTGTGAATCAGGTGAGCAGGGCTCAAAACCACTTTGCATTGCGATTGAAGGGTGGTCATATGGGCCCCCCCGCGTAAGGCAAACATGTGGAGTACGGCCGCGTAAGTGTGTTGCGCAAGTGCAAGTGGCGTGGTGGATCGCATGATCTACGGTGCTCGCGTAAGCTCGCGTAAGCTCGCGTAAGCTCGCGTAAGCTCGCGTAAGCTCGCGTAAGCTCGCGTAAGCTCGCGTAAGCTCGCGTAAGCACCTTTGCCCAAGACTTCCTTACGACCTTGATTTCAGGAGAACGTTTTGAACACCGCTCAGACGTGTTTTTGTGTGACTTCTCCCGTGCAGTCAGAGCGAGTACCGAAGAATGAGCAGCGTGGGTTGCGTTCTCCATGTGATCCCACCGGCTAGGGGTCTGGGTTCCTGCTTTTTGGAACTCGCCTGTGTTTGTAGCCCGCTCCTTTGCGACCCCCCCCTTTTTGGCACAACTTGCGTTCTACTCAATATGTTGGCTTGTGCTCCATCCGCGAAGACAGCGATGCGCCTTCACAGATCCGTCGAAATGTGGCACCTGTTGATCAAGTTGTCAACGCGTGCGCACACATCCCCATCCCGTGCCCTGCCCCACCCCACCCAGCACGTGCCACGGACATGCCTACCCCAGCCACACCCACCCACCCTGTAACTTGTTCGTCTTTTGCCGTTCACGCGATCAAGCTGGGAGTCAATTTGCTCTAAAAAGAGTCAACAGCCTCGCGCCGTTACCCAAAACAACTACCACAAGATGCCCTTCGATAGGCAGGGAATGACCGTGAATGGAAAAAAAAAAACGAGAAACAAAAAAACAACATCCAACCTAGGGATTTCTTTTAAGGAAATCCCAAAACGGTCATTCCCTACCAATTGCACCAGCGTGGTGGTTTCCGTTTGACCCACTAAAAGTTAAACTTTTCGCAGGGGATCCGAAAACGGGCAGCCCAGTTTTAAAGGAGAGCTCCAAAACGGGATTCCTTCCCTACCGACCGCTCACCAGCAAGTTTTTGGGTAGCGGCTGACTCGAGGAGATGGAGCACATGCTCAGCAGCAACTGGGACGAGAAGGCCCGTCTCAGCGAGGACCGGGGTTTGTTGGGAGAGGAGCGGGAAGGAGAGGAGCGGGAGCCAGAACAGTTGTCCATAGCATTCTCCCAGTGTTCCAGTGTTCCAACAAAGTTGTCCATATTGTTTTCCCATGTTTTCCATATCTCATTGGCAAAACAACACCAGCCAAGCAAAGCCAGCCAAACACCAGAAAGTCCCGTTTTGCCCACATGTTCCGTGTCTAACACCAACTAGGTTCCCCAGCTAGGTGCCCTTTCTCCCCACTTTTTTTGGGGGAGGGTTCCCTTACTAAAATAGACTACAGGAAAAAGGGTACCTTTATTCTAACCTCTCTACTGGAGGACCTAGGAGAGGAGCGGGAGCCAGAACAGCTGAAGAGGTTTGTCCAGAAAACTACCATATGACTAAAAAAGAGCAATCCTCACACAACACATAAATTTGGTCCAAATATATGGTTGTGACGAGTGTGTTTGGAGAGCACCCCTTTTTGCCGTGGGTGTTGAAGGGAAACAAGAGGGGAAGCACCCGCCTTTTTTGGGGGTGGTTTTAAAGGGCAGCCAAAGAAACAAACGGGCATTTGAGGTTCCACCTGCAAGAAGGTGCCCCGAATTTGTCTTGGACAAGTCCCACTCAGGTCAAATGTTCCATGTCTTGTTTTTCCCTTACTACAGGGTCGATAGGCCCAGATAGGCTCTGGGATGCTTTGGAGCAGCTTTCAGGGAAGGTTCCGGAAATTCGTTTTCAGGGGGTTCTGGGGCTGTTGGGCATATCAGCTGGGCTTTGCTGGGATGGTCTTTCCTGTTCACAAGGAAATCGGAGGACGGCAACCACTGGTAAGAGTTTGCCTTGTATTTCCAAGTCATCTGAGACAGGTGAGGGGTTGCCTGTCAAGGAAACGGGTGTTTCCCCCTAGTGGTCGATGTCCTTGTTCAACCCAGCCCAAAAAGGCTCCCTCCCCCCCCCCCGCTCGCCTCCCCCCCACTTGTTCGAGCACTCCCACAAACTAGACATAGGTGCCGATAAACTAGGTCCCCCAGTAGTCCCCTTTTACCAACTTTTTTGGGGGGAGGGTTCCCCTACTAAGATAGGCTACAGAAAAAAGGTGCCATTACTTTGCCTCTTTTATAGCAAGCTCAACTGGGTGATGCTCATCGCTCATCGCCATCGGTTCCAACTAGCTGCCTGGATGTCACGGTAAGGTGCCTGTCCATGCTCTGCCTGTAGCAAGTCGACACATGGTCTTGTCAGTTTGGGTGGCACGTGTTCCTGATCATACTCAGGATGTTTTCTTGACATTCCATTCGCAAGCTCTTCACTTCTGGAACTCGCCTCTCCTTTTCCTCTCTGGAAAAAGTGCACTGGGCTTCTGTCAATGGACCTTTGATCCAATCATACCTCATGTATTTCTCGAAGGGGTATGTAAATGGAGCTGGGTTGCGACTGCCAGGCCCTTTTTGGGTCCTCAGGCACAACCGACACCAGGCCGCCCGCCCCCCCCCGTCCCCTCGTCCCCCCCCCCCGGTCCCACGAGTCGCCAGCATAGGAGCACGAGCGCCAGATGCAGCGCTTCCGGGAAGAGCGAGAGAAGGCGGCCGCGGCGCTGGAGGAGGAGCGCTTGAAGCGCCTAAGGCTCTTAGAGGAGAAGCCCCCTGGCCGAGGAGAAAGAGGAATTTGGCCTCCGAAAAATGGGTAATGCTGAGCCCGGATTGTCATCAACCAACCAGTTCAGTTTAATAGGGGTGTGTTTTTCTGGAGTTGGTGCTCTTTTGTGGTGGTTTCAAGGGAAACTAAGGAGAGAGGGCAATGCTGCCCCCCGAGTTTCATCAACCAATAGGGGGGTGTCCATTTCTGGGTGAAATGTGGGGAATCATCACTGGATGGGGAATGTTATTGGGTATGTCTTTTTTCTGGAGTTGGTACCCCTTTTGTGGTTTAAAGGGAAACCAAGAGGAAAGCCACTCTTGGGTCAACAGACCTCATATTCATCGACCAACCAGTTCAGTTTAGGAGGGGGTGTCCATTTTTGGGTGAAATGTAGGGAATCATCACTGGAGGGGAAAACCCCTTGATGAATAAGCAGCGGTTGATTAATATGGGATCAACATCATGTTCTTTTTTTTTGAGTTGGCGGACACCAAGAGGAAAAAAACACAATTATTTTCTGAAACGTTTCCTGGGCGAATCGTTCGGCTCCAGCGACTCGTCCGGCTCCAGAGAGGTTGGTTTTCGTGGATTTTTAGTTGGTTTGCTGGCTCTTGGTGGCTCCCAGCCATCCAGTTCCTTAGGTTTTTTCAGCCTTTTGGTGTTTAGTGGCGGTTTCCACTTAACCCACAAGTTAAGCTTTTAGCAGGGGATCTGAGGGCAGCCCAGGGTTGGGTTGCCGAATTTAACCCACCAGTTTTCAACTCCGATCCCTTACAGCCCAGGTTCGGAAGCGAGTCTTCGCTGTCCGGTACCACAAAACTTGTGTGGTTGAAGGCAAAGCCAAGAGGACAACCCACCCGTTTTTGGGGGGGGGGCGGGGGTCCCATATAAAAGACATGCCCAAGTGAACGCGAAGACGCCGTCCGAGTTCGGACGTCCAAGCCAGTTCGTTGGACGCACCATGGCTCCATGGTGGATGTAGCCAACAAAACCAGGTGGATGGGAGTGGAAACAGTTCCAGCCAGAAATAGGTGCGGATGTCCGGCCTTGGAAGTCTTTACATTTGTTTGGGTAGGGCCGTCAGGTCTTGGTACTAGCTTCTGATCTTTTTGGGTTGAAAGGGAGCTTGCAAAGGTTCTTCTCAAATACGCGAAAAGAAGGTGGTTGCACAATAGCCCCAGCTCCATCAGTTTCAGGCGGAGCTTCCACTGTTGGACACCCCCTCCCATCCCCCTCCCCCCCCCCTAACCCAACCCCCAACAGCTCTCATCCCATCCACCCAACTCCTCAACCCCTCCCAACCCCCTCGCCCCCAACCCCTCCCAACCCCAATCTCGCCCTACCCCCAACACCCCCAATTTCCTGGCTCCATCCACCTCATCCATCCCCTCTACTCCCCTCCGCTCCCCCTCCCACTGTCTCCCTCCCCCCCCCTCCCATCCTCTCCCCCTCCATCCACCCCCCTCCCAGCCACCCAACCGCTTCCCCCCTCCCCCAACTCCACCCCAACCCCCTCCCCCACCCAAAACCGCGAGCGTCCCTCCGCTCTGCTCCCAGGAACGACCTGGAGCTGTCGCTCAAAGGACTGGTGGACCTCGCCGCCTCGGTGAGCTGCGCGCCCGCAGTGCTCGCGGAGAGCCGGCAGTGGCTCAAGAGCCACCGCGCGCTGAGGCGCGCGAGCGGGCGAGCTGGCGAGACGTGCACGGCGTTTGGGTTGGTGTGTTTTGTTTATTTCTTTTGGGCTCGTCCTTTTTGTTTGTTTCTTTTCTTTTGGGTTCGTGGTGGTTTGGTGTTGGTTGGAGGTTTTTGCGGGGTGTCCGTGTTTTTGCTTTGTTGGTTTGTTTTTTTGGTTGTTGCTATTGTTTTTTGAAGGGGGTGTGGAGGCTTTGGGGGGTCGGAGGGGTTGGGGGTTTGGGGTTGGGGGTGTTCTTGTTCCTTCTGTTTTTGTTTTGGGGTGGGTTTTCGCGAATATGGGCGTGTCTACATCTTGGGGAGCCCTCAAAATGGTGGTTTCCCTTTTGGTGTCCACTTAAAACAGACACACCCATTCTTTATGGGTTGCAGTTTAGGATTGGGTGGGTTGAGTTTGGGGGTTGGGGTTCGTCAAAACAGGGTGCCTCGCTCAAGGTGATGGGTCCGTCTTGTTTAGGGGACCCCCCCAACCCACAAAAAGACAAACACATGTTTTCCCTGGTGTCCAAAGAAGAAAAAACAAGCAAAAAGCAACACACCCATGTGCTGTGTCTTTTTGCTCTAGGGAAACGGTCCTGAAGATGTACACTTTCGTGCCGGAGAAAAGCAAAAAAAAACGCATCGTTTCCTTTGGCCCGCCTCGTCATTTCCGGCTCAGCGCCCGGGCGCCCCGCACGCCGCACGCCCCGCGCGCACCGCCGGCTGCGTTCGCCAGCGGGGTCGGGTTCCGGTTTGAGGATGTTTCAAACCACCTCTTGTGTAGTGATGACCCCAGATGTTCATCGACCAACCAGTTTAGTTTAGGGGGGGTGTCCATTTCGTGAAATGTGGGGAATCAGACCGCGGTTGCAGGGAACACCCCCCTACTAATAAACTGGGGTTGGTGAAAATATGGGGGTCACCACTGATCAATTCTCTTCTTTTGTGGTGTCCCGAAAAAGAACAAAAAGAGAAGAAAACAAAGAGGTTCAAGCTCCAGTTGCTTCACAAGTTGCATTTCCACCCAAGCACGACGCATGTCCTAGGAACTGAGCAGGGGCCCGGTTTCGTTTCCGCGAAGTTTGAAGCCGCCCAGGCAGGACATGGAGGCGTTGGCGCAGCAGCGGAACCTGGTGCACGTCTTCAAGCACGGCTTCGAAGAGGAGACAAAGAGTCATAGAGGATTTCATGGAGTGAGAGATTATTAATCATCCTACATTATATTTCCCTTTTTTCCTGTTATCTATAAATTGAGATTCCAGACCATTCAACATATGAAAACAATTCCGCGAGGTTTGGGGTGTTAGGGCTTGGAGTGGCCAACCTGGGGGGGGGGTCACAATTTTGGTTTGTTCAACAGAGTTGGAGCCTGAGTGGCTGGTGGATCTGTTTTTTGGCCCCAAAAAGGCTTCAGCTAGGTGTCCTTTTGGTTTCCCTTTAACACCAACAAAAAGGGGAAGCCTCAAACAAAGGAACCAACCACCTGCTAAACCAGGTCACCTGGTGGATATGAATTCTGACCACTTCAAGGACCCCTTACACGACTAGGGCCCCCAGCTAGGTGCCCTTTTTAACCCCTTTGTTGGTTGAGAGGGAAACCCCCTACTAAAATAGACAAAAAAGAAAGGAGGGCTATATATTTTGGGTTTTTTTCCCGTTTATCTTTGGGGTTTGTTCCTGGATTTGGCCTTAGTTGGTACCCTTATTCTAACATCTCTCAAATCTGGAGGACCCTCACACGGAATTCCTAGCATCGCTTCCCCGAGCGGTTCAGGACCTCAAGCTCTGGGGTGAGGGCGCAGAGTCCGAGGACCTCACCCTGCAGATCACCGGCATCGGCAGGCGCAGAAGACATCGTTCGAGCGCTCGGTGATGCGAAGCTTCGCCATTCGGGTGTGTCGCTTAAAGGGGAACCTCCAACACACCGCGCCAAAAAAGCGGTACCAATTCGGCCGTGGTTGTCAAAACAGCTTTGGGATCCCATTTTGGTTGCTAGGTGAATTCACCACTTAGTTTAGAACCTAATTATTTTAGTGGGGATTGGGATGTTCACTGGGGGTATGATTTGGCTTTTGACCCATGGCCATTTAGGTGTGTCGCTTAAGGGGGAACCTCCAAAACATGGCTTCGCTTAATCTTTTGGGTTTCCCTTTAAATCCGCCAACATCGGGGTACCAACTTCAAAACATGCGTCTCAAAATAAGCACACCCGCCGAAAAAAATGTGGTTTCCTTTAGTTTCCCTTTGGTTTCCCTTTGAAACAGTTCAAACAAGGGTACCCTCAACAAAAAGACACACCCATTTCTCACTCGAGTTCCTGTACTCCGTTTGGGTTTCGACCATAGTGGCAAACACACAGTTTGGGGGCGTTTTTCCCGGCCATCCATGGAAGTGACCTTTTTGCTTTTGTTGGATTCCAATTTTCAGACAGATGGCAACCCAAAAGGTGATCACCCCTTATTTCTGGGTCCAAACTGATGATATTGCGGCTATGCGGGGGTTGTTGATGTTTTGTTTTTTGAAAGGACCAAGAGAAAAAGGACTACCTCTTGGTCCGATCCCACCTTTTGAAGGTGCTCAGTGGACAATACACCCCATTTTCTCATTGAGATCCGGAGGCCCATGCAACTTGGGCACCGCTGGGTTGTGGTAGCTTTCACGTGCCAAGGGAGATTTGCTTGGATTCGGTTAAAAGGGATTCGTTTGGATGTGCTTGATTTATAAACTTGGCAACATTGCGGATGAGCGAAACTCGCCAACAGTTGCTAGGTGGTTTATCCTTTAGTCATCATGGGGTTTCATCCATCCCAACTGGTGCAGGATATCGTCCAGCCACAGTATAAGCCCACCGTAGAAATGACTTGTTTCCCCTGAAGAACATAGGACAGAGTTCGCCCCCCTGGTCGATGTGAGAATTTTAGAGCTCCCCCCCCCTAGTCCGTCCCAAAACCATTCACTACCAGAAGCTTTGACCCAACCTCATATGTTTTATGATTTGTCTCAAAATAGTTTCAACTTGGGTTTCCTCATGAAAGGATCCCAAAAGGGGGACACTCCTACGGGTGAGAATTTTGATTAGGGATCGGTAGAAATCAATTATCGGTGAGTTGTGTCGACAAGCCACTTTCCAACTTCCAACTCTTCAAATTGATGGCCGGGTGAGTCTGTCTTTTTTTTGAGGCTACCCCTTTTTGGTTGAAAGTTGGCTTTAAAGGGACACCAACAGGACACACCACATTGTTTTGGGGGGCGTCCCCTAAAAAAAAGGCACCAACACCACCATTTTGGGGGTCCTCAAAAAAAGAGACTGCCCCAAACAATTACCAAAGCCGTTTGCTCCGAGCCGTTTGCTTCGGGCGCAGGTCTCTGCCGAAGCTGGAGAAGCTGCGGAAGGCCATCGAGAAGCTGCTGCAGCTGGAGGGCGCCTGCGATAAACAACAAAACCACCGGGCGGTTGTTTCCCTTTTTTTCCTGTTTTTTTGTTTGCCGGGCTTTTTTTGCTTCGTTTTTCGAAAGGGTCCAAGCCCAAAGCTGGCTTTCGGAAGACAAGGAACCCGATTTGAATGGGGGGTGGTTCTTAGCGGGGGTCACCGAAAAGCTAAGCCCGAAGCTTCAAGCTCCACGAAAAGAAGGCTGGACCTGAATTGGATGCAACTACCGAAGAGTTGAGGAAGGGGGGGTATATAAACCCCCACTATTTTCAGGTTTGAAACCCAGAGTAAGGAAATCTACTTGGATCTTTGTGCCAAGAGTATATTTTGAGAGACTCAGTGTCAAGAGCACTTTTAGCATCCAGGTGGGTTTCCTTCAAACCCGCATTTTGGAGAGGCAACAAATTGAGGATTCGACTTGCCCCATGGTCATGGCATCTGAAAGGGGGTCCCCATATTGGCATTTTTCCTTCCAGGGCTTTCGGTGGGGACCCAACTGTCAAGGATTTCTGGTGGCTGAACGTAGGGGCTGGGAGAATGCGGTGAGTGCCTCTCTTTGGCACGATTTCTCGGCCATCTCAGCATAGGCCCTGTTTGTCGACCCAGGGGACTATCAGCCATGGTTGGTTTTGGTTGGTCACAAGGGTGCCGACCAACTGTACACCTTTGCCAGTCGCAACTTAAAATTGTGGTCCTGTGAAAAGACGACCATGGGAAATGTGCACCCTTTGCGAAGAGCAGTTTCCCAAATGAAGCGCCTCCCTTGAAATGGTTGTGGTGGATTTACACCTATCATTCCATGCTCCATTTTGTGGCGAACGCTGGAAATGTGGAATGAAGCAACATTTGTTTACGCCGCCAGATCCTATCTTGCTTAAGGACAAAGGGAAAACAGAAGTAGATTGTTTGTGTTGCTTGATGGTTTACAGCTGTAGACAAAGGGTTAACGACAAAGTGGCTTCCTTCTCACTGGAAGAGGAACCAACTTGGGCGCCACGCAAGGTCCCCTTGTTCGGCTTACCTTCTGCCCCCTTTGTTTCAAAGTTGAAGGGCCTCGAAACTTCTATTGCTTAAGAATATGTTTTATTTTTCCCTCAATTGTTTAAAGGGAATCTATCACTACTGGATTTTGTTTTTCTCCAGGGGCTTAAGCAAATGGAAGGAAAAGAACATCGTCTGCACGCGTTGCTCAAAACAGATGCGTACTGCAAATCAAGCTACAGACAGGGCTCCCCCGAGCTTGTTTGCTGAACGTGAAGTCTTGTGGGTTGGGTGCTCCACGTCAATCCGTGAGGGTCGTAGAAACTAACCGCGGTCCACCGCTGTACGGGAGTCCGCTTTGTGCCAAAATACCCTGGCAGTTCATGGAACACAAAACACCAGGATTTCTAGAGGAACCCCCCTCCCCCAAAATGGGGATCCCCTACAAAATGTCAACTAGGGAGTCTGCTCGGGAACTGGGCTGTTCCAAGGGCGCCAATTTTGTTCCTCAACTTGAAGCTAGGGGCGCGCCTCCAGTCATGAATTCTTTTCAGGGACCCTTTCAAATCTTTGCAGGAAACTCTCAGAAACAGGGAAGCTGGTGTTTTTTTTTTTTGAGAAAGAACTATGGTTGAAGAGAATGGTGGGACTCAACCCGTAGAGCGGGACCCAGGATGCTGGTGTTTCAATCTCGGGGAACCGAAATGGCCAGGGTTTCTCAGGGCTCCTTAAAAGATACATTTTGCCCAACTGAAACATGGCTTTTTCCAGCAAAATAAAGGGACACCACCTTTTACAAGGCAATGTTCAGGTGTATAAAGTAAGGATCCCTGTTTCTTGTTGGTTTCAAACTTGCCCACCGAGTTCGAAAAAGGGTCTACAGTCTGGACACCCACACCCCACTCAAAGGTTCCACTTTCCGCAGATGTCATTTCTGGCTTTCAGTAACTTTCAGGTTCATTTCTGGCTTTCAGTAGTAGCACGCGCCATTTGGCTTGGGCTGGTGCGGGTGGGGGCAAACTTTCGGGGGACTCAGCGCTAGGGTTTCCCAATCGAGAGGCAGGCCGAAACTGAAACCGCTGGATCCAAGGCCAATGCGTGAGCGAGGCCTACGACCTCAAGCAGCCCGGCCATGGTCGGTCGGGCTCATGTTTTGTATGGGGGTCTTGTTGAGGGAACCCCTTTTGTTATGGTCTTAGGGGGAAGCACCCACAGCTTGGCAGAAGGGCAGGGAAGAGAAACACACACACGCACATGACCATCAAGAGTTGGAGCCACAGGACCATTTGCTGAAATGAAGATGCGTTTTATTTTCCCTGATTGGTTTTAAAGGGATTTTATCACTACTGGAGATATATATTTTGTATTTTTTTTCCAGGGGTCTTCTTTTTTTTGAGGGAACCCCCTTTTGTTGCGGCTTTAAAGGGAAACACCCACAGTTCGGGGGTGGAAGAGCCACACACACACACACCCACCCACGCACGCCCGCCCGCCCGCCCGCACGCACGCACATGACCATCAAGAGTAAGAGTTGGAGCCGCCCAAAAAGTGGCTGGTGACCAAATAGGGTGTCTGACTAAACATCGCAGCCGTATACGAGTGTGTCTTTTTGAGGCTCGGTACTCTTTTGGGGGTTTCAAGAAGAAACCTAGGTTAAACACCGAAGCCCGGTTTGGAGTCCTTCTATTTTGAGGCAAACCCACATAATAAATAAGGTTGGGTCGCAACGACTAGTCTGTTGTTTTGCAGTGGACCTGGGGGAACTCCATAAATTTCCCACATCCAGAATGGTTTTCGGTTCTCCTTTTGGTTCCCTTTACCATCAAAGAATCGGCTACCCTTCTAGAAACACAGACCCATACGAAGGGCTGGGTCCCCCATTTTTGGCTGGTAAAGGAAGCCCAAAGGAAGACCATGGCGAAGTCCATTTTTGTGGGGTCCGATTCCTATTCACGACGGGCCAGACATCCGGTTTCTTCCTTGAAGCCGGGCGGGTCCAGCCTCGACGCAGGCAGCAGCTGAAGAAGGCGGCCAACGACCTTGCGAGCTTTCGACCCAGTGCCTGGACGTTTCGTCCAACAAAATTTGCTTCGGACATTTCTGGGGACGCATCTCTTTTTTCTGCGTTTTTTAAGCAAGAATCGGAACCCCCTCCCAAAAGAAAGAAACATGACATGAACATGAATAAATGCGAAGTGGTTTTCCTCTTGGTTTTCCTGGGTTTGAAAAAAGGGGCACCCCCCAAAACGACACGCATTTGTTGTCTTCCCCTGTTAGTTTTGAAGAGCATCTATCACTGCTGGAAAGTATTTTTTGTTTTTTTTTTTGCCCCGGGGTAAGCAAATGGAGGAAGTTCCAGTGGATCCGGCTTGCAAAGTGGCGCCCTGCAAGGCCCAAATGTTTGCGCTGCAAATCGATACTCTTCCCTAAGAGCCCCCAGGTTGTCGCCGGGCGACAAGGGGCGTCTCCAAGCAAACGGCCGCTGGAAGATGCTGGAAGTTGTTGACCCACATACTCCCAGGCAAATCAATCCATGTCTTTCTTTCTGGGAGTCCATGTTAATCTTTCAGCAAAAGTCGAAGACCTGAAATCGAATCCGATCTGTGGTTCCTTTGTTTCAGGAGTAAGGGTTGCTCCGAGCCTCCGACCAATGACCAAACCACAAGCTTAGTATTTAGAAGTTGATATGGGTGTGGCTCAAATTAATGTACCAAAATCGCACCTTGGTAAATGGAACCAAAGACTAAAGCCTGCGTAACCCTAGCTCTTGAAATTTGAGCCATAGCCATATTGGTGTCCTGCATTGGTTCCTGCAAGGAACAATGTTCCTCGAACGGAAGTAGCCCTGTTCCATCTACCAGGCTTGAGTTGGAAGCTTGCGGAACTGGCGGCCTGAACCGGGTTCAAAACGAAAAAAACGACGGGGAACGCTTTGTTTTTGGAGGATCGAGAAAGAGCTGGCGGCTTTTTGTTGCATGCATGGATGGAACCGAGTTTGTTCGGGGGCTTAACCCTGGTTGGCTGCTTGGTCGGGTGGTGGGTTGGTTGGACGCATGTTGGGGTCTTGGCGTCACGCGTGGGGCCCGGTCTGGTGGGAGGGGGCGCTGATTTTCACACTGCCAACTTGTCGGGGTCAAGCCTTATGGCCAAATGGGTAAAGCTCAAAGTTTCAGAGCCAAACCGCAGGTGGGCTTTTTCATTTGCCAGGGCAACCACTTTGTTTTTTTGTTCCTCCTTTTTTTTCCGGGGACACCAAAAAGTGTGCTTGTCCTTTTGATTTCCCTTTGAAACCATCAAAAAGGGCTACCCTCAAAGACATGCCCGTTTCGGGAACTCCGATTCCTATTTTGAGCCACACATGCGGCATGTTTTGTGTCCCGGGTGGGGCGCATCCCTGTCCACTCTGGCTCCGACTCGATCCGAGGCAAGTCACTGGAGGTGGAAGCTGAGAGCGAGGAGAGCGAGCGCCAGGCAGTCGCAGGAAGATGTGTTGTTGGAATGCCAGAAGCCAACCTCTGGAGTTCAAGCCACCATTAAAACGATGGTTGGGTTCAGACAACCACCATGGTTTACCCTTCAGGATTGTCATCATCTAAAAACAAAAACGTTCTTGCCATTGTTTGGGGTTTGAACCGTAGGGCAACACCGGGGTTCGCCTTATCGTCACCTTGCCTTTAGTTGCTGGTTTGGATTGGTTGGGGGATTTGAGCCTGTGCTTGTAGAGTCTAAGAGGGTAAATGGGAAACTACCCCTGAACCACTAATCCAAACCACAAAGAAGGAAGCTGATGGGTAGATTGCCAGCTTCCCTCCGACTGGTGGTTTGGAGACCGGTGGCTTGGAGGTTAGGGGGTGGACAACGCCAATGACCAGAAATTCAAATCGCCAAGCCACCCATCCAAACCACCAACTAAGGGCTAGGTGAGATTGAGGAGCGGGCAAATGTTAGGAGCTCAAACGAGCTCTCATGTATGAAGGTCCTGCACGGGTACCCTTAGTTCCAGTTTCGGAAATATCGTATGCCCAGAAAGTAGCAGACAGTCCCGAATAGGCCCAAAGCCTCAAAATGCAGTTCCCCTGCCCAGCACAAACAAGAAGCAAGGCTCCAAGCCTTAAAGTATCATTACCCCAGCCCACCCCTCCCGCCCCAAAAAAACTACACACAAAGACAAGAGAAAGAAAGCAAGGCTCCCTCCCGCCCGGCCCCTGTCCCCTTCGCCCCCCCCCCCCCAAAAAAAAAAAAGAAAGAAAGAAAGAAAGAAAGAAAGAAGCACCAAGCAAAGACCATGGGCCCCAAACACGCAACTACCCTCCGAAACCCCCTCAGCTGCGGCGTCGGCGCGGCCGCCGCGTCGGCGCTTCGGCACGGCGCTTCGGCGAGGCGGCGGAGGCTTCCATGGAGCAGATCGCCCGGATCTTGTCGCTGATCCAAAAGCAACTCCAGGCCTCAGTTCTTCAGTGGCGCCAATTCTTCTTCCCCTTTTGTTTTCGTCGCTACACCAATTATTTTTCCCCTTTTGTTTTGGTGGCTGCGCCCTTTTTCCCTTTTTCTTTTGGCTGCCTGCCCTAAAAATTTGGCCCAAGCCCCAAAAAGGTGTCCCTTTTTTTCCAGGGCCACTGAACTGAGAGGCCCATGGAACCGAAGGAACCCCTTTGAGACCCCACTCCAAATCGGGGGCAGCCGCTTCCCAAAGCTGGGCGTGGGCTGAATCTTTTTTGGTTCAGGGTACAGGGCCACTTTCCGGAAAAATGGGTGTTTTGGTATTTTGGTGGGTTGTTTTCTTTGAAGTCCACTTGAAAGCAACCAAGACCACTTTTTGAGGACACAGGTTTGGATAGTTTTGAAGGGAGTCCAAGTGGAAACCAGATGGAATTTTGGGTGGGACTGGGGAATAATATGTATGGCTGGCTCGTCTTTTTTTAGGAATCGATCTTGGTGTTCGTTTCCAAAGGATGTGTCTCAAATAGGGGAACACGCCCCCCCCCCCAACAAAACAACTAAATGAAATGTGTTTTTACTCTCCGTTGGTTTCCCTTTACAAAAGCTTTAAAACCACCAAGACAGGCGGTAACGAGCCTCAAAAAAAGACCGACCCATATGGGTGCCTTTTGTGAGGTTGGTTCAAAGGAAAAAAACGGGAAAGCCATTGGGGAGTGAGACATGGCATGATTTGGTTTGCTTTGAGGGAAATCCCTTCCGGTTCATTCCCAAAACCAGGAACGGTCATTTCTCACTGAGCACTAGCAAGTGGGGGGGACTGCCTGGGGGTTAATGTATGGGTGGCTCGTCCTTTTTGAAGGTTTCGGACCCCCCAAAATGGTGAGATGTCTTGTTGGTGCTCCTTTAAACCCAGCCAAAACCTGGTGCAACTCCAAAAAACGTGTCTTTCCCTTTTGGTGGTCCTTTAAAACCACTGTGGGGTACCCCCCCCAAAAAAAACAGACCCATAGGGGTGGGCACTCTTTGTGAGGTTAAGGCTGGTTCTCAGGGAATGAGCTGGAACGACCTAGGCAAAAACCATCCCCGAGGTGGTAAACCCCAGAAAAACGCCCCTTCCGGTCCATCCCCAAAACTTGAAGGTTCGGAAGGCCAAACGGCACCCGCTAAGTGGAAGGTTAAGGGGATACCCGGGCTTCTGACAACCGGCAGAGACAAGTCAACCAAATGAGCCGAGTGGGAGCCGGTCTCCGGTCTTGGGGTTCCGTGCGATGGGCGAAACTTCGGCTGAACAAAGGGAGGCAACCGATGAAAACAAGTCAGGTTTACCTTTGAAACGCGTAAAAGCATGGGTCTAAAACCAGGTTTCCCTTTGACACCCCTTCCCTAAAAGGCGGTCCCCTCCCCCTCCCCCCCAAAAAAGAACAACAACAAAAGAATTATCCCCCTCCAAACACAACACAAACAACCACAAAAAGCTTCAACACACCTGATTCCGGGTTCTGCGCGAAAACCACTCCTGCTTGCAACCGGTCGAAGCAAACAAAACACGTCCGGGCCCGGCTGAAACGGTTCCCCTTGAGGCTCAAGCGAATACCCTGGGCTTGCCGTACTTGTCGTAATTCTCCAGATAAATCCAGGGAGCATGTTTCCCTTCATGTACCTTATGCATTCCTTTGAGCTGTGTCTGTGTTAACACAAAAAATCGGCCAGGCAACCCATCAAGCAGGTTGGCGGTTTGGATTGGTGCGATTTGGTTTGAAGCAACCTGGTTCTTGTAGATAAATGGGGTTTCCCTTCCCTGACACTCCAAACCGGTGGGCTCCAAACCAGGCAAGGTGACTTAGCTGTTGGATTTTTTCCTCCCACGAAGCAAACGAGCACCTGGCAGTTGAAGAGGGGACCCCCCACAAATGGATCCGGTGTCCCTTTGGTTTCCCTGAAAAACAACCCAGCCAAAGCGAGTATCCTCAAACGGGTTCATGTTGGTGTCGAAAGTCTTTGGGGTTGCGTGCGTTAACATCCACGCGGTGCTCTTTCTGGAACACTGCTTTCCTTTTGGGGGACCTCCGATCCTGTCCACATTCATTGGAAAGGGTGTAACTCATTAAAAGCAAAAGCAACACATTTTCCTGGACCCCGAAACAAATAAAAATGGGCATTGACATAGCCCGTCATTTTGTGGCGCAGCCCAATTCTCAAAGATAGTTTGAGGGTCCAGGTACCAACTTCCAAAAAGACAACCATCCATGTCATTTGAGTGTTCTTGAGGGCACCCTCTTGGGATGGTTTTACGTTAAAGGGAAGCCCCAAGATTGAACACAAAGGCAACTTTCGAGGTCCAAATCCCTGGTTTGACATACCTGTTTCAGGTAGCTCACAAAACGCCAGCCATGTCGGCGAGCTCACCTAGTTGTAAAACGAGCTCACGATGTAGGTCCTTTACTTGACCCAGAATTGGGGCGATTTTTCCCAGAGCGTGGTTTGCAGGTCCCCCCGTATCCGTGTGAGGTTCAGTCAATACGTTCACTTATTCTCCACGTGGAAGGGACGAGAGGACGAGAAGGGGGGGGACTTTCCTACATGTCTTTTTAACCACGTCTTCGAACTGGAACTTGAGAGCACTCCCTATGTCCTAGGGGAAACAAGTCGTAATACTGATGGCATGTTTTCTTTTCAAGTCCTTTAGAGCGAAACCCAGTCGCCCAGTGGATTCCGTTTTTCCGACCTGTTTTAATCAAGGGGTTCCCCTTTACACTCAACGATCCAACAAGGATGCCGGGCTTTTTTTCATTTTTCCCATGGCATTTGAGGGGCAAAGAAGCAAAATTGACCACTGCTCAGTGTTTCGCACAGGCGAAGCTGGAGGAGTTAGGAAGCCTCACATCTGTGGAGATGGGGCAGCGGCTTGGCGAAGTTTTGTTTCTACCGGTCCGGGTCCGGGTCCGGGTCCTCAGATATCGAATGCCTGGAAATGGTGGGCGTCCTTAGTCCTTTGTTCCTCCACTAGGTCCCCCAGCAATTGGCGCCCTTCTACCCTTTCAACTTTTTGGGGGGGAGGGTTCCCCTACTTCAAGGACCCCTTACATGACTAGGGCCCCCAGCTAGGTGCCCTTTTTTTGCCCCCTTTTTTTGGTTGAGAGGGACACCCCCTACTCAAATAGACTAAAAGGCAAAAAGTGGGTGCCCTTCTAACATCTCAAATCAGGAGGACCTGGGATCGAAGGGTTCTTTGCGGCAACCTCAACAAGTGAAACGGTGGGTCCTTAGTTCCTCTAAACCCCAAAAAGGGTCACCCACAAGATTGAAATGGACGGGCGGCCTCCTTTTTTTCGACGCAGCAGCCTCAAAAAGGGGTTGCCGCAAGATAAAGGTGGACATGGTAGTTTCCCGTCTCATTGAAAAGACTCAGTTTCCGAAAACCAGATCTTGCTCCCACGTGAGAGAACCTGCGGGTTTTCCTCCATCGACTCTGCGCCACACATGGCTGGCCATTTCATCGGATCCACCGGATCCCCACTCAAGGCGAGGGTGGGGATGGGTTTAGGGTGGGTTTACGGCGGGATTCAAGTGGGCTCAGAGTCGCTTCGGGATGTTTAGGTAGGCTTGAATGGGTGAGGGGTGGCGAGCTTGCTTGACATGGCGTAGCATGCATGAATTTTCAGGGTCCGAGAAGTCGAGATTCGAGAAGTCGAGATTTTCCAAAGGAGGGTCGCTACGCTTAGCTTCAACCGCTCACGTCTCTGTTGCCACGTGACGAGATGTGGGCTTGACATGTTAACACAATCAGAAAAAACATGGATCTCTCTCAAACAAGAGGCGATAGCAACACTCACCTACGCTCCCCTACGATCCCCGACACTTCCCTACAGGCCCCTACAGGCCCCTACACTTCCCTAGCCTCCCATCCCTACACTTCAATGGAGTCCTAGCAAGTTGTTCTAGCCTATCCAACCTAGGAGACTCCTCCATCCCTATCTGGCTGGCCCTCCCAGGCAAGGCGTTTCTAACCTAACCAGAGGGGCGACCGCAGGGAAATTGTCCAACGGAAGCCGGGGGGGGGGGTCCCCGGTTTTTTGTGTAGAGGTTTAGGGCTTACAAAAATCACCATAAAACCTCCATGTTACTCGCTGGGGCTGTATCACCCAATTCCCAAGTCCGCCGGGACAGGTGCCGTGGGGAAATGTTTGTTGTACTCCGCTCGAGGACTTGCGAAGTTGTGCTGAAATTCTCGGAGGGCTTGGATGAAGGACGCGAGAGTTGGGCGTGGGCGCGGGGCCAGAGGCCGCCGATTGCGGGGTCACACATGGGTGGGGGCTGTCGCGGTCTGTCTGCTTTTTCACACATAGGTGGGTCTTTCTGTCTTGGAGGGCACCCTTTTTGTTGGTGTTTCAAAGGAAAGCCCAAAGGAAAACCGCAATTCTGGTGGGTCCCCCTCAAAAAGACCCAAATTGCTTCCAACTCTGGGGCGCGTTGGCGGGGTGAGCCCCTCCTGAAGTTCCCGTAGGGATTCCTCAAGACAGATTGCTCAAGAACACTTAGTACAAATATGGCCATGGGTCAAAAAAAGTCAAAATCCCAATCGTAAACCCAGTGAACATCCCAATCCCCACTAAAATAGGTTCCAAAACGGGTGGTGAATTCACCCACCCCGAAATGGGATCCCATTGGTCTTGACCCACAGCCATATGTGAGTTTCAGGATTCATGTGCTCTAGTTGCCTGCCTTTAGGCGAAGGCAGAACCGTTGACCAACCGCAAATCTTCTTCAGATAGGCTACCAGATTTGCCGAACTCACTTTGGGTGTCGACAGAAAGCCAGTGCTTGAAACAAGTGCTGTCCCCAAGTGTCAAACCCATCTGCCGCGCGCTTAGACAAGGAGAGAGATGTGTAAAAAAACTCGAATGGGACTGGGTCCAGTGACTCTTGGTTCGGGACGCCGAAAGCGAGCCGACCAGTTGACGGCTGGATTTCAACTCCCACCGACACCCTGGGGTTCAGATACCGTTTGGAGTGGTACCCCATCCCCATTCTCTTAAGATGGTTCCTTCTCTTCAACAGATGGGCCAAACACCAGGAAAAGGGTGGTTTCTAAAGAGAACGATGGGTGAAGAGAATGGGGAATCAAACCTGAGACCATTGGGTGAATACTTTGGCGCTGGAAACCCGCAGTTTGCCGAAGGGCAAGAAACCGTGGAGTGGAGAGCCGAAGCTTTCTGCTACATCCTCAAAGACGTGCCGGAGCGATAGGTAGGGAATGACAACGAGTCCGGGTGTTGGGAATGAACCGGAAGGGGATCCCCATAAGGAAACCATAGGGGATGGTGTTTGTTGGGGTCATTCCATTTCTCATTCCCTGCCTATCTAACCAGCAAGTTATTTTTTTTTTTTTTTACAAGCGACCAAGACATGGTCACCAGTCACCTTTTGAACACTGCAACTAAAAGCTTTTACCAACTTTCTTGGCGGGAGGGTTCCCCAACCAAAATCGAAAAGAATGAAAAAAGTGGGTACCCTTATTCTAACCTCTCCACTGGAGGGCCCAGGTTTCTTTACAAGTGACCAAAGCATGGCCACCTTTCGAACACCCAAACAAAAGAACGATTCTCTCAGCGCCCCCCCACCCGCGCCCGCGCCCTGTTTGCGAGGAGAGGCCAGCTCCGCTGCCGCGGCGCTGCAGGCCGAACGCGCTCGAACTGGCGGTTTGGGATACCGCCGGAGGGTTCCGAGGTGAATTTCATTTCAGGGAGCCCTTGTGGACGTGTGGCCATGGGTCAAAATCCAAATCGGTTAGCTCCCAGTGAACATCAACCAATCCAGCCACTAAAATAGGTTCGAAAATGGGTGGTGAACTCACCTACTCCAAAATGGGATCCCATTGGTTTTGACCCACAGCCATGTTAGTTCAGGTAGCCCCTTTAAATTTCAGGTTGCGAGTTGCGAGCTGGACATGTTTTATTGTAAGCGCTGCGCGTTGCCCGCCTCGGTCTAGCCGAGCACGCAGCGTCTGTGGTTCAACTGCGCTGGTCAAGCGGCGATTCTGGCATGTTGATGTCATGGGCCCGCGGGAATCTGCGAGGCAAGGGCAAGGCGATGCATAGGGCCAGCAGTGAGTCATGGAGCCAGCAGACCCTTGCTTGGGTTGGTTGGTGGAGGGTCTGGGCTGGGCGGGCTGGTGAGCCTTGCTCAATATTTGAGACTCGCCCAAGCAGCACCCACCAAGCAGGCCCAGCCCAACCAGCAACCCACCCAAGCAACCTGACATGTCTGAAAACTACACTCACATGTCTAGACTGGCCTCAGTGTTTGAGACTCGCCTCAGACCCAGCCCAACCAGCAACCACCGAAGCAAGCCCCAGCCCGCCCGGCCCCAGGCAGGCCCGCCAAGCAGTCCGGCTGCCGAATATTTGAGACTCGCAACCCCCGTCAGACAAACCAGCGTGTCTCAACCTGACATGTTTAAGACTAGGCTCACATGTCGAGACCAGCTTCAGGCCCAGCCCAGTGTCTGAGACTTGCCTCAGGCCCAACCAGCGTGGTCGGGCTGGGTGTTTGGTGGGTTGCTGGTTGGGCTGGGCTGTGAGGCTAGTCTCAGACACATCAGACAGGCCTGGCCAGCAGCAGGTCATGCTTGTCGGGATCAAAAGACATTAGTTTTGTACTTTACAAAATGCAATGGCCCATGGAGCTAAACGCCGACGAACCTCACCCCATTTCACCACCAAACTACCAAGTCAAACCACCAAGTAGGGCTAAGCTGATGATTGGCGTTTCTGACACATCCCACAAGTTGAGATCACCCAGTTGAGCTGGAATGGAAGGAGAAACCTGGCGTGGGGTATCCCCATTTGCGGGTAGATCTCAATAGCCGAACGCCGAACAAGGCATTGAAACACCTGGACCCCGGTCCAAGTCCGTACGAAACGCAGGCTGTTTTAAACCAGGGGTGTCTAACGCGTTTAAACAGTGGGTAGGCCTTGTATGCAAAGCATGTGCCGCCCCTCCCCCCCCACCAGGCTTGTTTCTGATGCACACGGGTGTGGCTCTTTAGGCCCCCCCCCCCACACACAAAAAAAAACACAAACAAATGCTTGGTTTCCTTTTGGTTCCTCTTGAAAAAAGCCACCAAAGGTGTCCCCTCAAAAAAACAAGACCAGTGGACCTCCTTTTGGGAATGGAAATGGACGCCAAAAGGAGAGCCTATTTTGAGGGCCCCTACTTTGAGAAATGGCTGTGGGTCAAAACCGATGGCACCACGCATTTTAGAACCTATTTTAGTGGTTGGATTGGTTGCTCACTGGGGGCTAACCGATTTAGATTTTGAAAATCCCATGGCCAAATGCACAAATATGACCCAAAGAAGCGCTTGAATCTTTGAGGCGCTGCTGACCTCCCCGGCCCTCGCGGTGATGCCCATCGGCATGCCCGCCAAGCCGCTGCGGGAGCCGCTTTCTTTTGATCAGCGGAAGGGACCCAAAGGACGCAACGCGCGGAGGGCCCCTGGCCCGTGGGGTTTGGGGAAACTCAAAAGGAAACTGCCAAAGTGTGGTTTCGTTTGTTATGTTTCATATTTCTGAGCAAAGGTGTCCTTTTGAGGCTTGGTTGGGATAGATGGGTTCGACTGGTTTTGGATGGGGCTTGTGCCATGTACCATGGAAACCCAGCTGTTTTTTCCAACAGCTCACCCATGGAAACCACCCATTCGTGTCAATCGACCCGGGGTTAGAAACCCTTCGTGCCTATGGTACTACTTACACACAAAACAAAAACGGATAGAAGGCGTCATACGGTATTTCGCGACTCTTGGGGTAACATGTCTGCGCAGCACGTGTGACAACCAAAGCAATGCCGCAGATACTGCGCCAAGTCGCCACGCGCCGTGTCATGAAAACATGGCAGCAACGCTGGCGGTTGCAAATTCCTCGTTTGCCTTTTGGGCGCGCATTTTCTTCCTCGCAACGCTTTGTTTGCGGCAGTGCTAAGTGACTTGCGTGCTCTGCTTGCACGCTTGCTGCGCTTGCTCTTGACATTCCTCATTACGCGACCTAAGGCGCATCAAACGCACTTTCCCCAGGACAACCCCCTCAAGCAAACACGCCCAGCGACATCCTCAATAAATCAAACCCTCATCCACCACATCCACAACAGCATCCCACAGGCAACTTCGCCACTGAACACACCCTTGACATCCTGAAAGAGTCGCTCAAGGAATCCCAAAGTCGACCCGAAGACATGCCCAGGCCCAAGGACACCCCCAAACACATCCAAAGACATTCGGCTTCAAACGTGTCTTCGGGAGATGTCTTTGCGAATTGGGGATGACTTTGCGGATGTCTTTCCTTTGGTGCATTTTGCCTGCATGTTAGGACTTTAACTTTTTGCCAACTATCGGGTTTTTCATTAAGCCACTAAAAGTTAAACTTTTAGCAAGGGAGCAGAAAGCAACCGAGTTTTGAAGGTGTCTTTGGAAAGTGTCTTGGCTGGGGATATCTTTGCTCTTGTCTTGGATGGTGCCCTTTGGTGTTTCGTTGATCTTCGCAGTTTGTTCTGGGTGAAGACTTTGGGGATGACTTTCTCGGGTTTGATGTCTTTGCAGGTGTCTTTGCAATCCCCGAGACTCCCCAAAATTGTTCCCAATGCAAACACCCCCCCCAAAAAACCATCCACCCCCAACGCAAGCTTACATACCACAGAAACATCCAAACATCTCCCAAGGCGCCTTCCAAAATCACCTCGAAAGTCATCCCCAAAGACGCTGCCCAAGACAGCTGAAGACGTCCTCAAAAGACACCCCCAGAGACAGAATCTCTTACAGGTACCCCCTACAGGCATTCCCAACACACCCCTAAAGACACCGTGCCGAGACACATTCCAACTCTAGAACACATCGCGAACACAACCTCCGCCACCCTCACCCGTAAACAGGAACCCTTCGCGAAATGAGCCAGTCTTGTCCAGCGGGTGGTTTTTGGCTGTCTCCATCGAGGAACTCTGTTGCTGCCCAGTTTGATGACCCTTGAATCAGCCAGGCGAATCATCCTTGGACTCCAAATGCAACCCCGAAATGAGAGGTTTCCCTGAGTTGAGCTCAAGCCCGCCTCAAGCGCACCCTCAAGAAAGGCACGATCAAGTAGATAGAATCCTTTCACATCTTTTTGTGGTCATGAATTCCCGTGTAAATGATGTCTACCAAAGATTCAGTTCGCAAGGACGGTTTCCTCCCAAATAAATAGGGTCTGCCCATATCTCCGGGCAATGAACCAGCATTGGCCCTCACTTACCGGGGCTGTGCAACCTGGTGCGCCTGGACATGTTCTTTTACTATACGTAGGGCGAATTCTCCGCTAGAAGTCACGTTCCGAGGGTGCTTTCTTGGGTGTGCGTTTGTTTATTTTCGTTTGGCGACTCAGCAAAAATGGCCAGATTGGGGGGTTGACCTACTTTTGGAGGATGAGGCTCCGAAAGAGGACCCCACTGAGATTCAAAATTATGGGTCTTGGACGGAGTGCGATGGTGCTTCAAAGAAGATACACCTGCTTCTCCCCGGCGGCCCACATCACACACATGTGCCCTCCCTCCCGCGCACCTGGCACCTGACAGTGTTTTTTTCTTCAAGAGACACCTGATTTTCCAGGTGCTCTCCGACAGGTGCTATGTTTGTAAGGGAAGCGTGCACGACAATGAGCATGAGAGATGCACGTGATTCAACTGCGGGATGGTGAAGGAAGAGTATCCAGGACAGACTGCATTGGCGAGCGACACATGATTGGACATGATGAAATGACCGACTGGTCAACTAGCTAATGTTGACCCCGTATTGATCAACCCGTGTTTATTCATATGGGGGTGTTTTTCTGGGCTTAGTGAGGAATTATCACTTTTGGAGGAGAACACCCCCCCCATATTAATAAATTGGCTGTTTGATTTTCTTTTCTGGGGTCGGCATTGGTCATTTCATGCACTTTCCTTTTGATCAACCCCCACCTGAGTCAGAATCAACACCCGGTACAAGAATGGTTAGCCCAGGGGGTTGATCAACATGGGCTCAACATCAACTGGCGAACTTACTGACATACCTCGCGCGTGGGACGTGCGCTGCGTGCGCTGCGTGCGCTACACGTTCCGAATGCTTGCTCCAAGGTACCTTCCGGATGAGGTCCAGGACACGCCTGAGACAACAGAGGCGTTTGGGGCAATGCGGTGTCGGGCTGGTGTGTCATTGCACGTTCCATGTGCGGGTGATTCAAAACAATGAACCCTCTCTTTGAGTGCTGCTTACAAGGAAGACCGCAAGAAAAACAAACCGATGTCCAGGGGTGTCCCGTGTCAAGCTGTGAGTTTGTGGGCGATCTTGCCTGGGCTTCTTGTTCTGGGTTCAGGTCTTTGGTTGAGAAGCATTTGGACCCCAAAAAACATACGAACCCCCCCAAACAGGTACTAGGTCCCCCAGCTAGGTGCCCTTTCTCACCCCTTTTTTGGGGGAAGGGTTCCCCTACTAAAATAGAGTACAGAAAAAACCGGGTACCCTTATTTTATCTTCTCTACTGGAGGACCTAGTACTAAGCCCTGTGCCTTCATTTAGTTTCAAAGTATAGCCCTTGGAGTTTGGATCCAGCCATAGGGTTCCTTTGGCTCTTAGAGTTTAGAGCTGATCATGACGTATCCCACTGGAAGCTTAACTTTTGGCAAGGCGCAAGCTCGTTCCACCGTGAGGTGGTCTTGGCGCAGCTCATCCGCTGGGAGAGCGTCATGGGCAAGGCTAAGAAGTCCCCCGCCGAGCTGCTGGCCAGGCGCGGCTCCGACGCCTCCGACGGATCCGAAACGGGACCGAAACGGGACCGAAACGGGACCTCCAAAACACCGCCCGTGGCGCAGCGGCCCGAGCTTCCTTTTTGTTGGGTCCCTTCGAAACAAAAGGCCCAAAAAACGGGGGTGCCAACTTCAACAAATGTGGCTCGAAATAGGGGCCCTTGGTTTCTCTTTGGAATTTTCCCTTTAAGGCGGTCCCTTTTAAAGGGTGCCTGCAAAGAAGACACCCATTTCTCACCCGAGTTCCGATTCGGACTTTAGTCACATGTCTGGGTTTGACCAAGTTTTAGTGGTAAACAAAAAGTGTGGGTACTTGTTTTGTTTGCCATCGAGGAAAAGGAAGAGGAAAACCGCAGGATCAACATGCCCATAGGCTGTGAGTCAGAAATAGGTACCAGAAGGAATGGATTACCCTGGAAAAAATTGGAAACCAGAACTCAAACCTGCGGTCCGATTCCTGGCGGCATAGGCGAGCTGGTGGTTGGAACGGAGCCGATACGGAGCTGAGGGGAGCCTTTCGGAGCCGCCGATCGAGGTTCTGTACGGACATGGCCAATGTGGTTTTTCTGGTAGACAAAATGGATGGCGATTCCTGGTTGACCTGGTTGATTCAGAGCCAGGGTCATGAACATGGCATATGGGAGTCGTTCTAAATTGCCAGTCTTAAAATTAAGTAAAGGGAGGTTCTGAAGGTCTAGCGCGAAAGGAAAACACTGCATCGCGAAAGGCCGGCGAAAGGAACGCGAAAGGACTTGAAACATAACGAATACATGGTAGAACCCTCGTTTGGGCTCGGAAACAAGTTTTTCAGGACTGGTTTGTCACCGCGAAAGGAACACATGGGGCCGCGATAGGACCGCGAAAGGCCGGCGAAAGGGCCGTTTCCAGGAACTTTTATTTTGAACAACCCCCATATATATATATATACATGAATGTAAACAATACATGTATAATATGTAGATCGTGTTTAAACCTCCAAACATGGACACCCGAGATGTTGCGTGCCAACAGGGTGGTGTGTTCTCAGCATTTTGCCATAAGAACCTTGGTTCTGCGTGGCCAAACTGTTTGGACAGGTTGCGGACTGGGCCGGGGCGGGGGGGGGCACAAAAGTTCCTTTTGTAGGGAACCCCCCAAAAAGAGTAGGTGTCAACATAGGGATTTGGACCTGCAAAAAAAAACATGTGGATGTCGGTGTTCCTTTCGAGTTTCCTTCAAACCAACCTGAAAGGGTACCCTCAAACAGCACACACATGTGTTAGGCTGAACATTTCAGGGAGCTCGTATGTCTTTCATGGTGCCTGGGAGAAAAGGGGTCGTTATGAATCAGCAGCAGATGAAGCACGATTGCACCATCTACCATAGATGCGCGAATTTATGCTGGGCAACCGTCAAGGACGTGGCCAACCCTGAAAAAAAAGGTCTCCTGTCTGGTCTTGCGGACTGGGCTCCCCAATATTTTGGTCTCTAGACACGCGCCTATGACGAGACTCACCTGTAGGCAAAAACAGGTGCTGTTGAAAGAAGCCGAGAAACGGGACATATCGCCCTTTAGAGACCTTTTGGAAACAAATGGCTTTTCCATCAAGCCTACACAACTTGATGTCCTTAGCCCCTTAGATCCCTTGGAACAAATGTTCTTTCCATTAAACCTACAGAATATTGATCGAACCTTTGGTTTTTGGGGCGTGGAGCATCCCAGTTGTTGGGTGGTTTTGAAGGGGTGCCTAGGAAAAGATAACACAACCGATTTGGGCGTGGCTCAAAGTGAAAGAGCTAGGGCAAACCGCAGGTTTTAGTCTTTCCTTGTTCTTTGCGGCGCCATTGTGGGGATTCCAATTTTTGGGTGCCACACCCATTTTGGAGCTAGTCATTTTCCTTTTGGGCAAGTTCTTGGTTGCCGACCTTTATCAGGTACCCTCCCACCAATAATACATGGAACTGGACGTTCGGGACTCCGTCCGTTTAACAGGAAAATGGTCTTCTGTGTTTTTGAGGATACCATGTTAGTTTATCTCATTGGTTTCTCTTGAGTCATGGAGCAATGACCAGGGGGCTTTCGCCCCATTTTGGGGGGTCAGTCACAGGGGAACCCCTGAAAGGGGGGTTTACGGGGAATCCCTGGGACCCAAACTTTGTTCGACTCGCGACTCGACTCGGACTCGGTCGACTCGGATCGGGGGCCCGAGAAAACGCGGGGCTCGGGGGCGCGAGGCCGCCGCCCAAGTTTTTGCTGGACGTGGCGGTGGCGGTGAAGGCGGTCACGGGCTTCCCCGCGCAGCTGGAGGAGTGCGCTTTTTGTTTTCAGGGGCATGTGAGGATTATCTGTTGTTTTGGGGGAAGGGGTCCGCTGTAAATGTCCGCCAAGAAAGGATGTGTTTTTTTTTGCGGCCCTTTGGCATCTGAGTAAAAGCGTCAAGCTCAGAATCCGGTTACAAATCAGATGCCCTTCTTAAGGAAATGACCCTCGGAGGGTGTCCTTAGGGCCCTGTTTGATCCGAAGTCGACATTAAATGTTCACCGGAGTGTAGCCCATAAATGTCAGAACTTACCCAAAGGGAAAGGTCACCAGGTCTCAGGGGACGGGTATTTGGGGTTGTCTTTTTGGACAAACGGAACCCCCAAAGTGGCAAAAACAGTTTTCCTTTGGCTTTTCTCAAAAGCCACAAAAACATGATACCCTCAAAAAAGACAGGCCCAGAATTGGACCGCCCAAACAAAAAGAAGGATCACCGGCTTCACGGTTTTCCTTGGTTTGAGCCAACCCCAACGAGCCGGCCCGGAAAATTTTGAGCGAAGTTTCCGCCTCCGGGGACCCAGGCCTTTAGCTATATCGAAGATCCCAAACTTCCAGCAGAAATGAAGAGGTCTTATGCTCCCCCGTTGGTGTTAAGGGAGTCTATCATTACTGGGAACACCCATGTTTTGTGTTGTTGGTTTTTAAGGGGAGTCTATCACTACTGGAAAAGCACGTTTTTGTTGGTTTTTAAGGGGAGTCTACTACTACTGGAAGCGTGTTCCCTTTTTCCCCAGGGGACGTCTTCGCAAAGGGTGGTTTTGCTAGCACCTCACAGGTGGATGAAGGTGTGTCAGCCATGGGTCCTTTTAGATGGTGAATGGGAAGCTACCCGAGAGCTCCCCACCAGGCTCCAAACCACCAAGAGGGAAGGTGAATTTTGCTTTTGGTTTCCATGACCAGCGTGAAAAGGTCCCAAGGGCAACGGAGGCTTCAAGAGGCTTCTAGACTACCTGATTGGACAAATCGCTGGAACTGCCGCCAGTGGTGGCAGCTTCCCTGAGGCGTAGCAAAACCCAAGCTGTTCCACAAAGCACTTGGTTTGGCAACCGTGACCGGGTAGGTTAACACATCTTACTTGGCTGCGTTTCGTGTTGTGGTTGAAAGCCCAACTTCATGTGGTGAGTTTCGGCAAGGGGATCACAAACGGGCCCGAGTTTTTCACTGGCATGTTTGTTTTGTGTTTGATGCGTTTTTTTTTGGGTTGTTGGAACCTCATTCTTAGTAGGCTCCAAAAAGCACCTTGGGTCTTTTGCCACCGCACACAGTTTGGGTTAGGTTTGTTTTGACAAAACCCGGTGGGTTTTGAACGCCTGCAAGCCCCTATCTGTCGGGTTTGTTTTGACGGTTCTCCACGGCTCAATCCGAGTCCCGACTCCCATTTGTCAGCCCCTATCTTTGCAAGTTGGGTTTGTTTTGACCACATTGTGTGCCGGTTCTCCACGGATTGATCCGAGTCGCGACAGGAGCAGTGGCCGGAGTCGCGGGAGGAGCGCCTGGCGCGGTTTCAGCAGATCGCCGAGGCCATCCGAGGCGCGGGCGGCTCCTTCCCTGGGGTCAAGCGAGGGTTCCGGTAGACACTCGAAAATGTGTCAACTTAAAAATGGGTAGCAACATGATGGTGGTTGTTTTTGTCAATTTTGTTTCACATGGGTAGTTTCATGCGTGAGTTCTGAAGGCTTCCATGTTCTTTGACTGTTGGTTCTACGGGAATCGATCACTGATGGATGTTTTTTTTTCCCCCAGCAAACTGAAGCAGGCGGAAGTTAAGGGGCTCAGTGAATCGAGCCTTTTAGCCTATGGGTTTCCCGACTTTGTTCCATAATTAGTCAATGAGTCAAGGTTTCAAACAGTTTAACCTTTTAGTTTGAGGTCCTCTGGGCAAGTTGGGGATACCCTCCGCAAACAAACATTGAACTTGCATGGCAACCACTGTGGGGATTTGTTTTAGCCAATCCATTCAGGAAGCGAGCCAGTTTTGTAGTTTCCACCATCTGGGTTTCCACATTCCAGCATCTTCCAAGAACTCCGTCGAATTGGTGTTGGTGTCTTTTTTTTGCCGATGTTTTCTTCCAGCACCTTCCGATTCTGTCGGATTGCCCCAATCTTCCATAAAGATTACGGCCGGTGTGGGGGAAACTTTTTGATGAGCCCTTGGAACCTGTTGGTTGAAGTTGGACATTGGATCTTCTCCCGACGCCTTGCAAAGCCTAGAGCTCGGCGGCCTTTGCTTGGCACGAGAGCACCGAGAGTAAGGGGCAAATGGGAAACGCCTCCCAGCCAGGCTCCAAACCAAGAAACGAGGGAAGATGAACGGTGTCAGCAAGTTTAGAGCCCGTTGTTCCCGATTCCTCGGCGACCGAAGACCTTGGATGATGTGGACATAAGGAGTTCAACCATAGCCATATGGGGGCTCAAACAAAGCAACTCGCAGCCCTGGTGGATGGAAACAGTTGCACAAGTAGGCCGTTCGTTTCAGGTCTTCAGCACCCAGCGTGTTGCTCCCAAACGTTTGCCCTCAGGCAAACCCTATTTGGAGGTTCCCGACTTCTTCGGTTTTCTTCTCACTGCCCAGCCACTTCCGGGGATGGACTCTAGGTACCCACTATTTGGGTGGCGTAAAATGTTCTTTTTGTGGATTCCCAACACGTCCCTCCCAAGGCGTCAGCAATCGACGCACTATTCCATTTCGCACCAAATGCAAAACCCCAAGGTTGTAGGCGTCTAAACCCGTTTATCTATATACATATACACACACACACACACACACACACACACACACACACACACACACACACACACACACACACACACACACACACACACACACACACACACACACACACACACACACACACACACACACACACACACACACACACACACACACACACACACACACACACACACACACACACACACACACACACACACACACACACACACACACACACACACACACACACACACACACACACACACACACACACACACACACACACACACACACACACACACACACACACACACACACACACACACACACACACACACACACACACACTCTTTCTTAACATGTTCCTTCTAAACAATTACTGAAATCCTGAAGTACTTGCTGGTGCTCAGTAGGGAAGGTGGGAATGAACCCAGGGGTCCCCTTGAAGGAAACCACAAGGGATTGTTACAGGGTCATTCCCTCATTCCCTGCTGAGCACCAGCAAGACTAAGTCTCAGATCCTTCATTCCTTACAAACCGTTTTGTCCTCAAATCCTGAATTCCTTGGTTTGGGTAGCCCAAAGCCCTGGTTACGCTAGCACCGAGCTGGGCAAAAAATCATTTCCGCAGGCGAGCTGAGCATGGAAGCCTTGGATTTCGACGGGGTGGACGTGCTGAAAGGCAAAGAGGCGCCAAAACATGGGCTGGAAATGAGAGAGGGGCTCAGTGGCTCAGTGGCTCCAATCCGTTTTCCCTTTTTTTTTGGTGGCTGCCCCACTAAAATGGTCCAAGCCCCAAAAAGGGTTCCCTTTTTTTTCCCAGGGTCACTGAACAACCGAGGGGGTGTTGGATCCTCAAAATGGGTGTGGCTCCAAATTAAACGATCGGAGGGGCAAACCGCAGGTTTTGGTCCATGTGTCCACTTACCAGGGCAAGCCATGTTGGAATTCCGGTTTTTTGAGCCACAGCCAAATGAGTGGCTCATCTTTTTGACTTGGTTCAACCGGCCATCCGGTTCCAGACAGGTTCTCAGATGTGTTTGGTTGGTATAGTGGTTGGGTTTCCACCAGAAGTTAAACTTTTAGCAGGGGACCAGCTTAGGGAACTCAATAAATGGGTTGCTTTCGTGTTGGTTTCCTTTTTTCAGCACAAGCAAAGGCGTACACCCAAGCTTAGGGCTCATGACTGTGGAAAATCCGGGGTTCACGGTTGCTAGGGAATCCCCTTCAAAGTGAAGTAGCCAAGGGGACGGCATGGCTTTCTGTACCCTCTAACTACCCTTCAAGGGCAATCGCTCATTTTTATTTTATGTTTTTGACGTCAGCCTTTTGGGTGTGTGTGTGTGACTGTTTTTCGTGGGGAAGCCAAAAGAGAACCGATTTTGGGCTGCAGTTCCCCATTTGCAGACCAAATAGTTTGGAATTGAATCGACACCCAAAGATGGTTGGCCCAGCTTTCCTCTGGTTGGTGGTTTGGAACGGTGGATTGGGGACTTGAACCGGTAGAGGTAAACGGGAAACCACCCCTAACCACCAAACCACCAAACCAAACCACCGATTGGAGATGGAAGCTGCGGATTTTGCTAGCGCCCTGTTCCCCGCCGAGGATGTGTTTCACCGAGCAAGAAATCGGATTTTGCCTTGGTTCCCTTAGTTGCTTGGTCTGTTATGCCCTGTTCCCCGCCGAAGAGGATGTGTTTCACTGGTGGTTTGGCTGGGCCGAGCAAGAAGTCGGATTTTTGCCTTGGTTACCTTTGCTTGGTTTGGATCGGTCTGGGAATCCAGGAAAACAAAGCTGAAGGGGACACTTTTGGTTGGCATGTACCCCCCCACCACTGGCTGTATCTCCGCAAAGTGTCCAACCCGCGCAGAGATCCAGGTAACAAAACGGCCCCCCCAAAGATGGTTGGAGTCCTGTTGCTTTTAAACCTATTGCCGGCCAGCACTTGGAGACTCCCCTCAAAAAGAAGGAGAGGAGTGGTTTGGTCTGACTCTGAAGGGGACTAATCGTTGGTTGGCACGTTCCTGGCACGCAGTACTTCCCTCCACTTGACCCATATCACCTCTCCAGGGTTTCTTTGGGATGCAGCTGTGGATTCCGCCGGCATCCACGGTTGGGGCATTTGAAGTGGCCGGCTCGTCTTTTTTAATTTTTAGACCCCCCTAACATGACTGTGTTCAAAGGGGTTCCCTGAAAAAGACAGACCCAAAGGTTGCCTGACTTCAGACATGGCTTTCGGCGTTGAACAACGAAGCCCAAGCAACTGACAGCATCCCTGTCGGCGAGAGGGGTCTCCCACTGGAGATGCTGGGGAGATTCGCGATTTTCTGCCAATGTTATGGTGAGCTTCCCGGCTCTTTGCTTGGATTCAGTTCTTAATGGAAATATTGCCAACATCGCAAAGCATTGTGACGAAATTGGATGGAACCGACAGAATCATCCAAGGGAAGCCAGATCAGGTAAAGCCGCCGCAGCCGGGCAAGGTGTGGTTGGAGACTTTTCCACACCTGCATATGAGTACCGGGTGCACTTATTTAGCCTGAGTGCACCAACCCAGAAGTGGCTTGTTTAATGTAAACGCTTCACGTTGCCCGCCTCGGCCACAGTGCTGCTGGCTGGCTTTGAGGTACTGTGTGTTGGTTTGCCTTGAAGTGTTGTTGTTGTCCGAGTGAGTGAGTCGGCACCGAAGTCTGGTTTTCAAGATAGAGGTTGGGTGCATGTTCGCACGTTTCCGCATGGCTTGAAGGCTACCTGCATCTCTTGAAAGTTAATAATTCCCACTCCAAAAAGAACAAAGTACTTTCTTCCATGCTGGAGTGATAATTTTCACTTCGTGTTAAAATGCCCGTTCGGGTAGTTCCGACTGCTCAGGCATCCGTTCGGACCCGTTCGGAACCCGTTCGAAACCCGTTCGAAACCCGTTCGAACCCGTTCGAACCCGTTCGGACCCGTTCGGACCCGTTCGGAGGTACGTAAAAAATACGCCAACATTACGCAATAAGCCTTTGATCATTTATGTGCAGTGCTGATTTATGAACACTTCGATGGTAGTGAAAATATCCGTTCAAGAGTAGAAATACCCGTTCGAAAGTGGAAATACCCGTGTCCTCAGGCCAAAAAGTACTTTTTCAATTTTGGAGTAGGAATTCTTAACTTCCAGGAGATCCAGGTAGATAAAACGAGAGCCGTGGACTGGCCGAATTTGATCAGTTTGTAGGGGGAACTTGACCGGTTTCCAGGGTGGATTCCACGGGATTGCGTGTGTTTGCCCGGCTTCGGCTGGGTGTGGGCCTGGCCTCAGGGACTTGCTTCAGAGGGGTTTGAGGCAGCTGGAGCATGGCTTGCGCGACATGGTGGAGGATGGGGGGCTCTGCAACGTCCTAGCTCGAGGCAGAAGAATCTCATCTTCCGGCTGGGCACATGTCAGTTGCAAAAAGTCTCGAACCAAGCGTGCGTGAAGGTCGCGAAGAATCACGCAAGATTCAGCAAGCTGTGGCACGAGCTAGCTCACTCGGTCCTCTGGCTGGCGCTTGGCAGCTTGAGCCAAACAGAGAGGCCCTGCGCGCATCACAAGATTGAAAGTGTCCACTCCGCAGAGAGTTCACCATCTGATGGTTGACCCAGTTGAAGGAAGGAAGTTTTTGAGGGTCGACCCCATGAAAGTCCGTAAAGGGTTGACATGAGCACGGCCGTGCCAACGGGCCCATCTCCGAGGCCGCTCCGAGACCGTTCGGAGCCTGCGTCACGACAGAGGTGGTTTGCGCACATGCCGAGGAGTCGAATTCACCCAATGCACGCGATGCTCAGTTTTTCAAGGTTTATTTTCGCGTGCCAACATGTTCATCAGAGAAGCACAGCCGAATTAGTTCCAGTACAGAAGTTCCTAAATTTTGATAAAACCACATTTTATGAGATTTGGCCTTCAAACTTTTTGGGAAGACCAGTTTAGGGGCAAGCAAAACGTTTGGATGTTTTTCGGCCAACTTCCCGCGGTGCCTGGCGTTTAGGTGCCGAAGACGCTGCGGTTGCTGCAGCTGCTGGCGCTCTGCGGCGCCCGCATGCAGCCTCCTGCGCCGCCGGAGGCGACGCAGGCACCCAAGGCGGACCAACTGCCCAGGCCATCCAAAGCAGCGGGCGGTTGGGGGGGAGTCATTTTGAGACCCTGAGTTGTAGCGAATCGACCGGAGTAAGCGCTCGCGCGACAGATGCGCGGCGCCCGCATTACCAGCTGCCCTTGGCCCAAATATGGCTGAACATGGTGTGTTTGTGCTTCGGATAGTTGTCACGGGCCCCCCAAAAAATGCCCCCCCCCAGTCCTAACAAGGGCCAATAGCGACTATTCGTTTTTCATTGGGGGGTCCCCTCTTTGAGGCACCCCTGACCTCATTTTTTCGTTTGGGACCCCTCCAAAACGGCAAGGCCGTTTTCCGCTTGGCTTCCCTCCAAAACGGCAACCAAACAACGACCCCGAAAAACGAAACCAAACCCCAGAGACCCCAGAGTTGGGCCCTTTGGCAAGGAGTTGGCACCTGGAAGAATGCGAAAAAACCCGGCCCTGGGCGCCGGGTTTTTTCTTGGAGGGGTACCGAATATTGGAAAGATATATGGAAATGCCGCAGCCTTGAACGGTTGTTCCGGCGTCCATTTCTGAGCAGTACCCTCGAAGTCCTTGTTCTTTGATGTTTGCGGGACCCACTAACTGGAAGCAAATATTCCAACGGATCAAACAACAAGCTGGGTCTGTCTCAAAATAGCAATTCCTTGTTGGATAGTGTGTAAAACCAATTGTGAGAAACACCCAGCTCAAGGTGTTTCTCCCTCGCTGGCTGGCAGGCTACTGGATGGCATGGATAAGTGCATCCGCGCAGCCAAGGCCAGCAAGTGGCAAGTCGGTTAGGAGCGGTCGAGCGAGCGACATATTTTGACAGCCAAGATGCACAGAACAGACATTTTGAGTCTGATCACTGCCAGACTTAGCGCCTTTTGTAGCTTCTTGCCGTTTCTTGATTCATCATTTTTCATTTCAATCGGTTTGGCGTTGCGAGTGCTTGCCGAGTTTCCTTTGCCTTCAGGCTCAATTTGAGCAAACCAGAAGGAAGGGCGGTAATTATTAATTGAGCCAGACGTTGAGCTGGCTATCGGCAGACAGACAAGGCATCTAAGCGCAGAAAAAACCAGGCAAATCACGATTTGTTCAGTTTGGCCGGTTGACGCAAGTTGTCCTTCCTGCCAAAGGCAATTGAGTAGTGTTTCGATGCATGTGATTGAGCAAGCAGACTTCTGGGGTCGTATTGCAAAGCCGAAATTCGACACAGCTTTATTGAAGGCTTCTTTACCCCCCCAACCCAACCCCAACCCCCCCCCAACAAAAAAGCATGTATGGCCGCAACATTGTTTCATTCTGGGCCCAAGCCCTCGGTAAGGTCACGCCACTCCACGGACCTGTTTGGCGAAAACCAAGGCTGATGGTGCTTGAAGCCCCCATGGGCTGTCGTGCGAGTATGGCAAGCATCTGTCGGACCGCAAGTCCGTGTGTGCGTGCGTGCATCTCGGATCTTAAATTTAGCTGGGATGGCTGTTTGCTCACCTTCTGAGTTCCATTTTGTTCTTTTTGGGGAAGACCATTTTAGTATTCTAGTGGTAGACACAAAGTTTGGACTTCTTTTGGGCCATCCACTTAGCAAGCGAGTTTGGCATCATTGAACACTCCCAGAGTCACACTGCTGCCGTACAAAGCACACACACACACATCCTTCTTCAGAGATTAAACGTATACGTCCAGAACATGAACCACTGGTCAATCTGCCAACTAACTATGATTATCCATGCAACACATGACGGGATAAGAGCCACGTTGGACATGGGTTCATATTATGATTTGCACATTCAGCCGGCAGTATCTGGCCTTTGGGTGATTTGGTTCACTGGAGATCTCCTTTAACATGATTGAGGTTGACTACACATGGGCCATCTTTGAAACAAAAATCAGAGGGAACACTGAGAAAGCAGTTCTCCTTGCTTCCATGTGCGCTGACTATGTTTTATTTGCGCGTTGGTTGACAGGGAATCTATCACTGGACATGTTGTTTTTCATTTTCCCAGAGGATGTATCCGCAAATGGAAGCAGAAGGGGAGCCTTTTTGTTCTCAGGGCCGCTGGGCTGATAAGAAGCATTGGATACTCATGTGCCCAAGGATCAACTGGTTGATTTTGGCTAGGGGGTGTTTTTTTTTGGGGGATTTTGCTCGCTGGAATCGCTGGAAGGAACGGCCCCAGTATTTGTTTAGCTTTGTCAAAGTCGCCCCCCACGCAGTGGTAGAATGATTAGGTCCAGTAGTGCCCTTTTTAACCCCTCTTTTGGGGGAGGGTTGCCCTACTAAACTAGACTGCAGAAAAAAGTTGGTACCCTTATTCAAACCTCTCTACTGGGGAACCTAGCCAACGAATGTTTCCCATGTCCTCCGTGTGGCTCCTACACCCGCCAAACACCCCTAGAATTATTAGTTTACCTTTAGAAAAGCCCCCGACTCAGTGGTAGGGTTGAAGGGACACCAGCCAGTGTCCGACTCTGCTTCGGGATTCGCGAGGCGGTGGTGGAGAGCCGGCAGGGCGCCAAGGGTGGTGAGAGCCAAGAGGAGCGAGGGGTCCGCTGATGGGAGGATTGGGCGAGGGCCATGGACACTTGGGTGTACCTAATGGACTCCGTTTTTTTGGGGGTCGTATTTGTAGTCAATTGATGATAGAATTATAGCATATATATATATATAGAGAGATATACATACATATGTTTATGTGCGTGTGTGTGATGGTCAAAGGATTTTACAGCATACAATAATTTCTGGACTCGCCACACAACTAACTCCCATTCTCTATGTCTCAGACATTAGACAGGTTGGCAAGCCTGGTCGCTTTCAGTTTGGGCTCGCGAAATCGACGGCGTCCGCCGCCGGCGGCCACGACGGCGGGCGCGAGGACCGGCTGTTTGCGCTGGAGGCGCAGCTCGCGGAGGAGTCCCGGGCGCGACTGGCGCAGGAGGAGACCAGCCGAAGCCGAGCGGTTGGGTGGAGCTTGGGTGGATGGGCGGGCGGGCGGGCGGGCGGGTGGGTGGGTGGGGGGGTGGAGGTTGGGTAGGCAGGTGGCTGGGTGGGTGGGTGGGAGGGTGGCTCTGAGCACCGGCAAGTATTTCCCGCTGTTTTTGCAGAAGTTGGGTGTGGTTCCCTTTTTAAGGGTGCCTATTTCGGGGAAGGGGGGTTTGATATGGGAAACCAAAAGCTTGGGTGGTTGGGCGAGTGGGTGGCTTTACTTGCGATCGGTGCGATAGGTGGGGAATGACAACGAGTCCAGGTGTTGGGAGTGAACCGGTTTTGGGGTTCCTTTCAAGGCAACCATTGGAGCTTGGGTGGGTGGCTGGCTCAGTCCCTGACTTCCATTTGCTGAAATGAATATGTTGTTTTTTCATTTTCCCCTGATTTGTTTCAGGGGAATCTATCACTGGAAATGTGTTTCTGTTTTTCTGTTTTTCAGGGGACTCAAGCAAATGGAAGCACTGAGTTCCGCGACTCGGACGGAAGAGTCATGTTGGTGCTTGGAACAATGTAGGGGTAAACAAAAACCATTTTGGTTTATGGTTGTTTAAGGGAAACAACAAGGAAAGCAGCCATTTTGGGGCGCCCGATTCCTCAAAACCGACACCTCCAACTGAGTACCCTCTACCAGGGCTTTTCCAAGTTCTTTTGCGAAATGTTTTTTCTGGGTTTTTGTTGGTCTTGATTTGTGGCCTTTGCTGTGCGGGTTCATACCAAACATAGCCGATTCGGGAAGGCGCGAACGGCAGTATGACCCAACGATGAAGTGGTTCACTTCCGGCTTCCCTGCAAGCCCCACACCAACTTTGCGGGCACGTAGGTTTGAAGAGGTTGCCTGAAATTTCGACGAAGCAGACACTTTAAAAGGGCTTGTTGATATTTGGGGTTGTCGTTGCAGCAATCCGCAAAGGAAACCTTCCCCAACCTCACCTTCCGAGCAACACCGCCCGCCAACAACCCCACCCACTCTCCCATGCTGTGTTTGTTTATTGTGTTTTCCGCTAGGAAAACTAGGAACCTTCCCCCCCGCCCAAACAACAGCCACCAAAACCACGCTCGTTTTGCCCCCCCCCCCCCCCCCCCATGTTTTGGTTTTTCGATTTTGTTTGGTTGGGTTGGCTAGGTCCCCCAGTAGTGCCCTTCCCTCCCCTTTTTCGGGGGAGGGTCCTACTAAAATAGACCAAAAAGAAACAAGTTGGTACCCTTATGCTAACATCTCTCTACTGGAGCACTTAGTTGGGTTGGGTTGGTTGGCTGATTTCTTCGAGGGAACGAAACCTCTTATGTCGACGCCGCCGCATTAGGAGCAGCTGCAAAGCGCTGAGCGCCAGCTCCAGGAAGTGAAGGCGGGGCCCAGTTTCGTCGTGGAATCGGAGCCCCCAAAGGATGGTGGGCTCGCCTTTTTTTTTTACCAACAAAAAGGGAAGGGGGGTCAAGAAAAAGGAGGGGTCAAGAAAATGATGGTTCCAAGGATTGTGGGTTTCCTGTTGGGTTCCCTTTAAAAAGAAAGGTACCCTGAAGAAGAGACACCCATTTGGGGTCCGTTTGCTTTGGTGGTTGGAGAATCCTGATGGAATTGTTTGGCGTGCCAGTCAAACCCGTACCCAGTCTGGAAGATTTGTTTTATACATAAAAAGTCCAAACATGGGCCAGGCTCCAAGCGTTGACGATTCAAGGTTTACTAAATATCACATGTGCTTCTGCTTGGCCAAAAGCTGAGGTGGCTTCATTAGTGTAGAGGTCAGGAGTAGCAACCGCGAATCGCTACTTTTGGTGATGCAAGCCACAGCAACTTAAGCCGCCTTGGAAGTTGCTGCACCCCTTGCGTGCTGTGGGGAGTATCGGAAGTCACAAATACAAAAGCGGCAAGCAGAGGGCCCTCTCTCCACCAATCAAAGTGGAACGTAGCCTTCCAAGACTCTCATTTCAATTGCTGGATGAAGGCTAAACCTTCCGAAAACCATGGTTGTCCGGGATGTACAGTACTTAATTCCAAGGTCCCAATCCCAATCCCAACCCTTGACTAAGGGGTCCCCTTAGTGGTTTCCAATAGGGTTTGTGGTTCGGATTGGCCATGAACCATTTTGAACCGCCAAGTATGGGAACTCCCAAGAAAGCTGCGGTTGTGAAATGTCGGTATTTTAGGTTGCTCCTTCTTGTCTGGCCAATGAAATATTGATAACATGATTATCTAGTTACAGTTGGATTGGAAGATCTCACTAAACAGCGTCACGGAACTGGGCAAGCCATGTTCACCAAATAAGTCGTATACAAATAAGTCTTATGAATGTTGATCAAAGAACAGTCATCCCGATGTTGGCTTTGGTTGTACGTGTTGCCCGTTCTTAGCATTGTAGGAGTACATTAATCAACAGCAATAAGACGAGGGTGGCTACACGGCTATTTTCCACACACACAGACACACGCACACCGTTCGCCACGTGTAGTGGGTTCCACACTGAAGTTGCAGCCACGTTGACATCACCCTGGAACGGAACGGCTTGCGAAAAGGATACACTTTTGCCGTAAATGAAAATCACATCTACATCTGATTTGGCGGAACCGGTCGTGACTCAGATGATCTTGGGTGTTTGTTGCATGGCGCCTGGACACCAATGGCTGTGGCTCAAACATGGTACCCAGAATGGCACCCTGACGCATGAAAATGAAAACAAAGACACTCAGACCCGGGGTTTGCCCCTGTCCAACATTTCCCGAGCCACGCCCAACCATCCACGGTCGTCGCTTTTTTTGGGGCCGCCAGGATCCCCCAAGCATTTCCCCACGGTCTCCTCGTCTTCCGGGGCGGTTCGCCCGGTTTCAATGGGCCTGTTGCAGCGGTCCCCAGCTGCCCCGCTAGGCGGCGCTGCGGCGCATCTCCACGGAGTGCCAGCAGAAGGAGTCCGAGGCGGAGGCGGAGGGTGACGAGGACGGAGCTTGCCGGGCAAGCGGGCAAGCTGGCGGCGAGTGGCACCTGTGGTCGCTACGAGTCGTTGGGGGGAAGGGGTTTGGTGTAAATCTAGTTTTTGCTGGTCAACCAGCATGGATGAGGCCGTTTTCCCCCCAAAAAACTAGTTTAACAAGCTGGCTTGAAAGGTTCCCTTCCCATTCAAAGTCTAAGAAACCGGTTCTGGGAAACGCCAAGATAAAGCCACAATGTATGATTTCTCTCCCAATCAGAAGCCTAGTTGGAGAAAAGCGTGGGCGCCCATGTTTTTGTGGGTTGATTTCACACAGGGATCACTGGATTTCCTCTTTAAAAGCTGATCAAGTTACTAGTGTTGTCCATTGAAACGGTTGAAACGGTCGCCACTTGAGGCTCCCTTTCACGGGTTCTGGGTGGCCCATGTTTCTGTTGACTGTCTTGGCCATAGGCTCAGCTGGTGATTGGAAGGGAGCAGAGGAGCTAGGGTATTCAAACTTGCCTTTAAAGACAGGGTTTCCGAGCCACTTCCATGTTTATTTAGAAGGCCACCCTGAGATTTCCCTTTCCGGTTGCTAGGGAACCCATCGATTTTTGTGCCACTTTAGGACACCTATCTCTACTGACTATTTGGCACCTTTCAGGACCATTCTTGTAAGGGCCATCCATGTCCTGCGCATGTCTTCCCTTGCGCTTGCGGGCTCCGAATCAGATCTGACTTTTGGTCGGCACGCTCGCATGTTCGAAGAGGGTCCACTACCCAAACCACTACCCCGGTTGGACAATTGGATATGTTCCTTCTATATGTTCCTCCTTCTAAAACACCCCTTGTCCCGCTCCTTTGTTTGGGAAGGATGGATCTCCATTTTAACATTAATCAACCAAACAAGGCCACGGGGCTTCTGGGTTCAGAAAGGGGCAACATCATTGCCAAACATGAGCCGCTCCCCCTCCCCCCTCTTCCCCCCTCCTCCCCTTCCCTCCCCTCCAGGCGGGATCTGGCGGGTTCCCCCGAATTTCTTTTCGCTTTCGACCAGGAGCTCATGGAGCTGGAGCGCCAGGCCGCCGGGCTCACGGATGTCTCCAACCTCTCGGAGGAGACGCCGAGCTTTCGTCGCCGCCGAAAAGGGGGGGGAAGGCAGGTGTCTGGTTCATGGTTTATGGGCTTGTTTCTTGTTTATGGGTTGGTTGCTGCTCGGGGAGGTGTCGTGTCGTTTTGTTTGGTTCGGTTGTGGTGTAAGGAAACGCGCGGAGGTGTCGCTTTTTTGTTTTGTTGGTGGGGTGGAGAAAAGAAGACGCTGAGGCCAGGTAGGAAGCTTGGGGCACAGAATAGGGGAGGGGAGGAAGGACTGGTTCCATGGGGCAAAATGGTCTCAACCATATTCTGGTCCCCCTAAAGGAAAGCCAAAAGGAGAGTCTTTCAACAAGCCCAGGTGGTATCCTCCGCAGCCCTGGAACCGAATCTCCGGAACCTGAAAGCTGCCCCAAACCACCCCGGCGTTGCCGATGTCTCGGCCTATCGACCCTTGGTTTAGTGGTTGGGTGTCCATTTCTCCCAACTTGTGCAGCACACCTAGGTCCCCCAGCTAGGTGCCCTTTCTCACCCTTTTTTGGGGGGAGGGTTCCCCTACTAAAATAGACCACCGCAAAAAGTTGGTACCCTTATTCGAACATCTCTCTACTGGACCTAGACACCCCTTCCAAAGCTTTCCCCAGAAAGGCCCCCCCGAACATGGCCTGCAACCTTCGGCTCCCCGCGGCCTTCGGATTCCCTCGCACCGGGGGCTCGATGGATTAGGAGGGCATCATGGAGCTGCTGGGCAGCCAACTGGAGGCCATGCAGGCGCAGCTGCAGCAGGGCCAAGAGGACCGCGGCCAATTTGAGCCGTGAGACGTTGGCCGTGGGGCCAGGTCGGGCGGCCGAATCCCGAAGGTAGCCAGGGTTGGTTGGTTCAAAGGGAAAGAGCAAAACCGACACATGTGGGAATCTGGGGGGGAGCCCGTTTCTAAGATGGCTAATTATGAACCACCTAAACAGTGGTTGGACATATATATATATATATGTATATATAATAAATGAATGAAACCGCCCAAATGATGTCCACCAAAGGAGCCCTAAATAAAATGGATGCCACATCTTTACCCTCATTACAATATGATGATGGTAGAAATGAATTAAACCCCAGGTCTAGGGTCGAATGTAAACCACGGGTAGCAGGTTGTCCTTTTGAGACTGGGTTCATTTGGACGCGAATGTCAATGGGGAACACCTTCAAACATGGTCGGTGGACGCAAACCCCCAAATGATGTCCACCAGAAGGATGGCCACGGAAAATGCCTACGCATTCGTATTATTTGTTTGATTTTGAGGGGCATGTAATCATATACTTACATGCAGGGTTGTCTTTTTGTTGGATGATCTCAAGTTGGCAAAATGTATCATCCCCTTAAGGGAGGAGGGACTGGTTCGCAGTGTCACTCTACACAATTCTGCGCAAATAGTAGCGACCTGGCAAGGGGATTTGATTTGCCACCTCGCCCATCATAGTTCACCCGGATGGTGACGCAAACTCGCCAGTCTGTCTTCGTCCACCATCTTGGAATATATTTTCCGTAGCCACCTTTGTGGGTACTCCCTTGCGAACAGGAAACCCAAAAGTAGTTTCCGTTTCCAGATGGCGTTTTTTGTCGGGTTCCACGTGAAGGATCGGGCTTGCCATGTTCATCGCAGGCTGCATCAAATGGCCAATCTGTGTTTGTGTGTGTGTGTGTCGCTATGTAATGATACAAGGGTCGCCAATGAGAATTCTTACCCATTTAGTTTTCCACCACCCTTCGAGTTGAACAGGAAATCATGGAGGCTGTGGGAGGGGCCCTTATCAAGCCGAATCGGACAATCACCCCATTGTGTCGCCTTCTGGGCTTCCATTTGCTTAAGCATGTGTTGTTTTTTGTCTAAACATATTTCCCCCTCTTGGTTTTAAGGAATCGATTTCACTACTGGAAATATGTTCACATGTGTGCCCAGGGCGCGGAAAAGCAAATGGAAGGTTGGTTCAGTGGTTCCTTTCAAAACCATCAATTCAACTTGAGGGTTTGGTGGTTTAGGAGGGCACTGTTCTAGGGGTACCTTCCCCATTCCTTCCAGGGATCCGAATCTTTCTAGAAAACCTCCGGAAATGTCGGGAAAACGGATCTGGTTTTTGGAAAGAACGATGGTCGAAAAGAATGGAAACAAAAATCAACCCCTAGAACTGTAGGTTCCCTCTTTTGTTCGTTGGTTTCGTGGTTGGGAAACCCACGTGACCCGCAGGCGTTCAGCTAGGAACTGGGACTCAGGAGCTGAAGTCCTTGAAGCAGAAGCGGCAGGAGGTGAAGAAGGCGGTGCAGGCGGAGCTCGTTGATTCGTTGGGTCTTCGATCAAACGTTCTTTTGGTGAGTCCGTTCTCAGGGGGGAACCTATTTTGGGGTGTTCTACCTGCGGAAATATATGGGTATGGCTCAAAATCAAAGAGCTACGGTTACGCAGGTGTTCGCCTTTGGCTCCATTTACCAAGGTGCCATTTCGGTACCATATTTTTGAGCCACCGCCAAGTGAAGCATCGAGTGGTAAGCTCGACCTGGGTATCGTGTTTTTTTTTTGGAATCTCATTTGTTTTGTGGTTTGAAAGGGAAACCAACAGAAAAGCGGATTGCATTTCCTTGAGGTTCAGTTTCCACCCTGAAAAGCCTGGTTGGGTTGATACAATCACCATTCTTTACCTATTGTCATCATCCACATTGGGTCTTGCAAATTATTTTAAGGGACCTTAGTTTTTACTTGGTCTATTCTTGCGTAGACCAAAGGTGGGCATTTGAAAGGCACCTCGAACTGGGTGGTTTCCTTTGGGTGTCCCTTTTAAAGCCACCCAAGAAGGGGTCCACCATTCTGAGAGACACAACATATTGAACAGAATCAGAGAGGTGATTCTTGGCACTTTGGATGGGCGGCTCACCAGATTTCCCATGTCCTCTCGGAAAAGTCAGTTCATTGTGGCTCAGTAATTTGGAATACGGACTGGTCAAGTCAGTTTTGTTTTCCGGAAACGCAAGCTGTTTGTTTCCGATGCGCAACTCGGGAAGCACTCAGTGCATGTTACCAGTGGAACCTATTTGGGTCCAACACCGCCAAACCCCGGCATATGTTTCCCAAAAACACGTGAGCCGGTGAGTGAAGGTTTGTAAAACGAGCCCCAACTTCAGACATACGTGCGAAAATCCGCCCTCTTGATGTTATGAATTCCCTAAGGTTCAAGCCCCATGAAAAGAATGGTTGACCCAACTTGGATGATGACAATCCTTAGGTTAAATAATGTTGGTTATATGAACGGCCATTATGTTAGTTGTGGTTTGAAGTTCAGAGAGTTTTTGTAGACCGCTTTCCAAGGTTTGATTGTGACTCACCGGTGAGTCGTTCATAACCCCCCCGTCCCAGCCTCCGCCAACCGCCGAGAGGCATCTACGGCGAAGGCCCGGCGGGTAGAGGCACAGGTGCAGCGGGCGCGGCAGAAGCGGCTTGGCTCGCTCTGTTGCGCACCTCTTTTGAGATTCCCTATACTAGGTCCCCCAGCTAGGTGCCCTTTCTCACCCTTTTTTGGGGGAGGGTTCCCCTACTAAAACTTCTCTACTGGAGGACCCAGTATATATTCCCTCTTTTGGTGGTGGTGTTTCACATCACCTTTTGGGATTCAAGGAGGGTTTGACGGTCACCCTGCAACTGTTTGGATGACGACAGCCGTCTGGGCAAGCCTAGGTGGTCCACACATTGAGACCCAGGACTGGAATGATGAGTTCCCTTGCAAATAAAACAATCACTCGTTTCCCATGTTGATTTCCCTTGCAAATAAAACAACCACTCGTTTCCCATGTTTTCAAAGCGATGCAAGCGGATTTCGTCCATCCTCTTGTCCGACAAAAAACGTCGCTGGTGGAACATGCGGCTTCCATCCCCCTGTTGCAATTGAGAGCATCGCCCATGTCCCGAACCCTGACGTAGCCATAGAGATAGCTTGCCCATGTCGAGATTACAAGTCCTCTGGTTGACGGAAGGGGGGGGGAAACTCTCTGCTCCAGCCGGACTCTACTGGCTGTCTTCAAAAGAAAGGGGGTGCTCCATGAGCTCCATGAGCTCCAGTTGCCCTTGCCACCAACAGTTTGCACCTGAGGGAAGAAGATCAGTTATATCACTTGGGATCCCTTGTCAGGTGCCATGGCAACGTGGGAGAAAAAAAGGGTCAAAAGCTGGACTCCATGATTGTTCGCGGGAAAGAGGGTAAACATGGAAAGAAAAAAAAATGGGAAACAAACAGTTTGCTTTTTCATCCGATCCACTCGATCGGAAGTGATGGCATGTTCGCCCGGAGTCTTCTTTCGCTGGAAACGAGGCGGGAGGCGGACGAGGAGCTCATCGGCCAATCCCCGGAGGAGCTTCGAGCCGTTTCGCTCGGTTCGCGGAAAGCAGTGAGCTGCGGAGGCGAGGGATATGTTTTTTTTTGGTTTTCAGATGGTGGATGCCATGGAAAAAGGAAAGAGGCTCGCAAAGTGAGTGGTTTTCCGAAAATTGGATTTGGATCTCTGGCAGTTGGTGTCCCGTCTCCGGAGACTTAGAAAGCACCCAGGGGGTGTGTCTCTTTTTAGGGGACCAAAATGGCAGTTGTCCTTTTGATTCTCCTCAAACACCGCAGACAAGGGGTACCTAACTCCAAAGAAAGACACCCCCATTCTCATCGACGGGGATCTACCCCCTTCCCCCGCTCCCCAAAAAAAGCAAGAATCCCCCCCCCCCCGCCTGGTTGGTCTACCCCGTCCTCGGTTGGTTGGTCTACCCCTTGGTCTACCCCCTCGGTTGACCAAATGGATATTCCCTCCGCCTCCCCCCATCCAACCCCTCCCCAAACTTGATCTACCCGGTTACCCTCCCCTTCGAAGGGTTGGTTTCTCACTCCAACGGAGAGGATCTACCCCCCCACCTTGTTTGCCCCCTTTCCTCCCTCCCTCAGAAAAAGGAAGAAACAAAAAACAAGAACGGCCTCGCCTCCCCCCCCCCCCCCATGGCCTGATCTACCCTCCCCCCATGGCTTGATCTACCCCCTGTCCCCCCCCCTTTTCCTTCCCCCCCCCCCTCCCCCCCGCAAAAAACAAATCTCCCCCCCCCCTCCCTGGTTGGCTTGATCTACGCCCCCCCCTTCCCCCCCCTTCCCTGGGTTGGTTTCTCATCGCTGCCGGGGAGAGGAGCAGCAGCAGATCCTGGAGGCGCGCGGCACGGAGCTGCGCTCCAAGATCGAGGACCTCGAGGCCCAGGCCGCGCAGATGGCCTCCGAGGCCGCGCTGGGCGGTGGGCGGTGGGGTTTGGCGGGGTTGGGGGTTTGGGGGGGTTGGGGGGGGTTTTCCTCCTTGGGGCTTTGGGGGGGGTAGGGGGGGTGGGGGAGGTTGAGCTGGGTGATGGGGGGGGGGTCATGGAAGGGGAGGGGTGGAGGGGTGGAACAGTTGGGGAGAGGGCTGGGGGTAGAGGGGTGGAGGGGGCTTTGGGGGTTTATATCTTGGTGGTTCCCAGCAAATTGTTTGCTTCTGGAAAGGTGTTTTGATGTGTTTTTAGTTGGTGAGAGGTGGTTGGGTTTCCATTTAAGCCACAAGTTGAACTTTTAGCAGGGGATCAGAAAACGGACAGCCAAGATATATATATATATATATATATGTATATATATATATATATATATATATATATCTGTATATATGCGTGGGTAGCCTTTGTGAGGGTGGTTGAAAGGAACACCAACAGGACACCCGCCAATTTTAGGGGTTCCCCCTATGTTAAGACACAGCCCCATGATTTTCCTTGAACCCATGGCATACATGGCCTTGCCTGTTTCATTCATTTGGCTTTCCTAGGGCACACGCACGCACGCTGGCACGCATAGCCGAGGGGTGTTTTTCCTCCCCCCCCGCAGAACCCGGCATGGTGGTCGGGTAAAAAATACCTTCACCCACTGGGTGGCATGGCCCAAGTTGAACCTCTTGCTCAGCGGAGTCGGCTCTTTCCGTTTGAGGGCTTTGGTAAATCAACCTTGCCTAGTTGCCAGCGCCTTCCTCCCCCTTTTTCTTGGGGAATTTGTTTTGCCTGTAAGATCAACAAGCCAAACGTGGCGATGTCGCTGGAAAAAACGCGCTCGCCCGACGCCCGACGCCCGACGTCGGGAAATCGTCGAACTGCACAGGTGGAGCAGCACCGCAGCGGCAACCGCCGCCTAGAGCAGGACACCTCGGGTCCTTCGACTTTTCGGGCTTGGTGTTTATATAGCTGCTCAAGAAACGGTGCTCTCTACCATCCACAAACATGGAACCTCAGGTTTCGGGGTCCTGGAATGTGGAAGGCCATTTTCTTTTAAGAGAGAACTCCTGGCGGCTCCATGTCAGTGGGCTGGACCCAAAATGGCACCCAAGGGTAAATGGGTGGCTCGTGGCGGTGTCCCTTAAAAATTAACCAAAAGGTTGTTCCCGCCCACCCAAAAAGAAGACACCCAGGCTAAAACCTGTGGTTTGCCCTAGCTCTTTCATTTTGAGCCATACCCAAGGTGCCAATGGACCTGGACAGTTCAGATTCTATGCCTCATTGAAAATTGCTCGGTGGGAGGGTCCTTTGAGCCCGTATTTAGGTCATGCTTATATCAGAATCACGTGTGCATTTGCTGGCTCCTTAGATCAGGTTAGTGGTTGACTGAGCTGGGCAAGTTGCAACGTGCAACGGGCAACTCCAGTGCCTTTCGGGTTTCAACTGATTTCCGGGTTAGGACTTCTTATATTATATGGGGGTTGATCTACATTGCGCAAATAACCATGGGTAACTTTTCCTTTGTGGTTGAAGTATCATATGTTTAGTGGTTTCTCCAATGATCATCCTGTGTAAAGGACCTTTTGATCAACGCCCATATGTTGCCTTGGGCTTTTCCTCAACATGGACCCCCAACTCTTGGATGTACTCCCAGATTTGGGCATTCCAATGATCGCTTTGTGAACATCGCAATTTGCCCTGGACTCAGCAGGGGTGCGGCAATCTTGGTGTTTGGTGGCCGCTTGTGGCCGAGGGTCATGGGAATCCAGCATGTCAGAAGGGGGCTGAGTTCTACATGAACTATGGGGCTGGTCAAAGCCAAGCTTTTCGATCTGATTGCACTTGTCGGACCACTTTCAAGGGGCCCGAAAAATGTGAAACTATTCCCAAGAGATTGCCAGGAGACAGTTGAAGGTGAGCATTTTGAGAGGTTCTCCATTGTGTTTAGATGAAGACAGTTCCACCACCTTTCGATTTGGGCAGTACTTGGTGGTTGCTGGGGTCCGTTTTTCCTTGGCTGACGATTCAGTGTTTTTTGTGCCTTTTTGGGCATGTTGCAAGTCAGACATACTATGACTACTGTGCCGCTATTCAAGGGCACTGTTCTGCATCCCCATATGTAAGTTCAACAATAGTTCTAAAACCTGAAATTGGGGGGCACGTACAGGACCTACACCATGGTGAGCTGGTTTAATCTGCCCTACTACTGGTTTTGAACCCCAAAATATTGTGGGTAAATGGGACACCACCCCGTAACCACAAAACTACCAATCCAAACCACCCAATTGAGGGAAGGTGAGTTAGGGACAATCCCAACCATTTGCCGTCATGATTGTTCGCCACGAGCAGATTCCTTTACCAGGTTTGGATTTTGATTCGCACGTTAAAAAAGCGCGGAGGGCAGCACGTCTTGTTCCCCACCCGACAGGAAGGGGTTGTTAGATTTTATGTTGGAATCCACGTTTGCGATGCTTCTACACCACGCCCCCAGTGGATCCCGAACAAGTATCCCGCCAGAGCAGCTCGTCAGTGGATCCCGCCGAGTATCCCGCCAGAGCTGCTCGCCAGTGGATCCCGCCCAGTATCCCGCCGGAGCTGCTCGCCAGTGGATCCCGCCGAGTATCCCACCAGAGCGGCTCGCCAGTGGATCCCGCCGAGTATCCCGCCGAGCCGCTCGCCAGTGGATCCCGCCGAGTATTCTGCCAGAGCGGCTCGCCAGTGGATCCCGCCGAGTATTCTGCCAGAGAGGCTCGCCAGTGGATCCCGCCCAGTATCCCGCCAGAGCTGCTCGCCAGTGGATCCCGCCGAGTATCCCACAGAGCGGCTCGCCAGTGGATCCCGCCGAGTATCCCGCTGAGTATCCCACACAGTAGCTCGCCAGTGGATCCCGCCGAGTATCCCGCTGAGTATCCCTTGCCAGTGGATCCTGCCGAGTATCCTCCCAGTATCAAGCCGGAGCGGCTCGCCATTATTCGCCAGTGGATCCCGCCAGTGTCCCGCCAGAAAAGCTCGCCAGCCTGGTTTTGCTTAATGTCCCGCCCGGCGCGCAGTGGGGCTGCCCTCGTGTCTTGAGAGAGATCGCAAAGGGAAGCTTTTGTGTTGCTTTGGGTTGTGAATAAGCAACTTCGTTTAATCCCCCGTCAGGTTTGTGTTTGGAAGGGGCTTTGGCTTTTGTTAACGGAACCGATGTTTGAGTTCTCGAGATCAGCTCGCAGACAAGTGGAGTTTGACGGTCGTAAGCTCGTGAGTGTGGTGGGTGGGGGTTGCTCGAAGCGAAGTAATTTCTTTTTTGGTTCAGTCGAGACATGAGCGCGTCCCATCACGGTCCAACAAAGCAAAGAAACGCCGAAGCCGTTTCGGGTCCGATTCCCCAAAAAAAAGAACGCTCGAAGAGCCACCGGTCGCTTGCCTAGTGCCCATTTGGCAGGCCCCATGATTTTACCATGATCAAAGTCACCCCCTAAGTGGTGGGGTAAAGGGAAACAACCACATGTACTGACTTTGATCACCACAAGAAACAGTTAAAACAATGGCAATAGTAGCATTTTGGTTGGGATTGGTGAATTCAGCACCTTTTTTTTGGGCTTCCTATTCTAGTGGATTGAATCGGATGTTCACTAGGGGGGTAACCGGGGTTTTAACCCATGGACATTTGGTCCGAGTCGGCGGAAGGAGAAGAACGAGCTCCAGGCCAAGGCGGAGGACGCCACGCTCCAAATGCAGATCCTCCAGGCGCGAACTTTCGCAGGAAATTCGGGCGACTGGACTCGACTTGGAGTGGATGTTTGTTTTCGTTTTTTTTGTTGTTCTTTTTTATTTCCGCAAAACGAGAGGACCAAACCCAGAAACCAGGCCGAGTTGGAGTGGGATGTGGTTTGTTTCTCCAAAACCCGAGGCTTCCCGCCCTTTGCACAGGAAGCCAGGCCGCAAAAGCACGAGTCGACTTCTCAGCTTCGGTTTTTTTCGTTTTGCAGGGCAGGGGTCGGGGCGTCCTTTGAGCACCACTTGCCATGGCCCCAGGCAATGCTTTCGCACTCCCTTTATACGGCCGCAAAGCACGACTTCTGGCCAAAGAAGCGCATCTTCTGACCATGGCACATATGGGTCATGGCTCCATGGTTATTTGGGAACGGATCTTTGGACTTTAACGAGTCGTGGTTGAAACAGGTCGGATTTTCCGAACTGGACCCACAAGGAAGGGGAACAACTTATTGCGGAGGGGGGCGTTACAGCAACCAAGGAAGTGCCCTCCTATCCAAGTTGCCATTGAACCTAAGGCTTGACTGGAAGGCCATTGTCTACGGCCCAAATTGGCGGGTTCCATGGCCCATGGACGTTCTGGTGCCCTCAAACTACCCCTTCAATCCAGGGCTTGGGTCTGACTCCCTTTGGAGTTTTCAGGAGGAGCGGGACTCCCTGCGGGAGGCGATGGAACAGTTGTGGACCGAGAAGGCGCAAGTGGATGAGGACGAGACCTGAGAGACAAAACCCAAGGTGTTGCCACGTGCTCGAAAGCGATTCGGGTAGATGAAGGTTAGTAAGGGACACTAGGTCCCCCAGTAGTGCCCTTTTGCCAGCTTTTTTTGGGGGAGGGTTCCCCTACTAAAATTGACTATACAGAAGAAAGGGTACCCGTATTCTAACATTTCTCTACCGGAGGACCTAGTTAGTGAGGGACATGTCCAACTAGAAGCAAGTGCAGCCGCCAATTTCATTCTTTACGTGGTTCGCAGACAGTTTTAAGACCGAGTTTTGATTATGACTCAGGTGCAAGGGAACGCGAATTGACTCTTGAGGTTCTACCAACATGGTTAGGATGTGGGCCTTCCCCCGTCAAACCCAGCGGGCACCCCAGGTTCATAAACCCTAGTTGCCTCGGCCAGAATGCTTTTGGCTGGCTTTGAGGTACTGTGTTTTGGTTTTGCCTCGAAGCAGCGCCCCCTCGAAAGAACACAAATAAGGACTCTAGTGGAGAATCCAGTAAGCTACCGAGCTACCTTGTCGTCGACCCTAAACCGTAAACCACAACTAAACCTGAACCAACCATGCACCAAACCTAGACCCACCAAAGAAACCCAGCAGAAATCTTCTAAACCAGCATTAACCAACTAAACCAAACAAACCTAACCCACCCCAAAACCCAAGCAAAACATCAAGACACCTTCTAAGCCAGCAATAAACCAACCCTTAAGATTTGGGCAGGTTTTTCAGGGAACCCATTAACTGTTGGGGCTGCCAATCAAACCCAACGGGAGCCCCGGGTTAAGAAGAAGTTCTGGTTGTTGATAGGGGTGAGGGGGTGGTCCCATCGAGGAGAATCCTTCGCTTTTGGGAGGAACAAATTAGTCCAACAGGCTAATGAAAATCCGTCGACAAATTCGGGGAGGGAGCCGTCGTCATACTTAACGATAGAAATTGGTGCGGCGCGGCAAGTGTCCCTGTTGAGCATTTGCATGGTTTGGGTAGGCCTCTAGCTTGACTATGCCTAAAACACGAAGGCGTCCCAAAGCTATTCTTGCAGAAGCTTCCGGCTTTGGGGTTTGTGCTGCTCAGAGGTTTCCAACTTAAAGTCCTCGGTTTCAAGGGGTCTGACATGTCTTTGTGCGTCTATGATCGTTGGTCTGTCAGCGTGCCTCAGTTGTTGGTCAAGCTGCGAGCCTTCCGTTCCAAACCTCAGCCCGTTTACAGCTTCTTCTTAAATTTTGGCGCGCAGGCCCAACAAACAGGCTGAGGTCACAGAGACCAAGGGGTGACACTCTCAAAGTGACCAAGTTGAAGTGAGAAGCTTCCAAACTCGGACCAAAAGGAAAATTGGGCCCCGTTGACACCTGAAATCAGGTCGTTTCGAAGCGCTGGTTTGGATGGGCGGAGACTGGAGGGTTCAGCCCGTGGGTGTGGTTGCAAATGGATTTGCACTGGTGGTCAGTCTTTCGCTGGTCTCTGGGGGTTAAAGTCAGAGAATGGAATCGGTTGTTTCCCTTTAACCCGCCGCTTGGGTGACTTTGACGGGGCTGCAAACCACCGAAAAAAACAACGCGCTGGCAGAGCTGCTGACATGGGTATGGGTCAAAATGAAGCCACCAGGACATGGACCGCAGGTTTTGGTCCATGTTTCCACCTACTAGGGCAACCCATGTGGGGTACCTATCTTTCACCCACAGCCACATGGCTGAATCGAAAATTGCAGACTCGCCCGGGCGGTGGATAGGACCTAGAGATGCAGATGGCGGGGTATGTGAACCTCTCGGAGAGGCTGAACCTTCAGCAGGCAGCGGAGATGTTCTTGCTGGTCAGCAGCTAGGTCCCCCTGTAGTGCCCTTCTCTCCCCTTTTTTGGTTGGGAGGGTTCCCCTATTAAAATAGACTGCAGAAAAAAGGGTACCCTAATTCTAACCTCTCTACTGGAGGACCTAGGCAGGAAACGAGGGAAGGACCCCTGTAAACAATTTCTTGTGGTTTTGTTGAAGGAAATCCCTAGGTCATTCCGAACACTTTGGGTCATTCCGAACACCTTGGGTCATTCACCACTGAGCACCAGCACGAAAAACGCCAAGTGCCGGTTTTCAGCGCCATCCCGTTTCCAGGTTTGTTCCGTGGGTCAAGCTCCAAGATGGTTCCAAGTCTCTTTGCCGGGCTCACTGGACTGGGATTTTTTTGTGCCTGAAACTGGCCAAGCCCCAGTGTTCCAACTCTTTCCAAGCTGCAAACATCGCCCCACTTTTAGTAAAAGGAGGCTTACCCGAAGAGGCCGAAAGGTCAGAACCTCTGAACCAACAGGTGGGCTTCCGAGAGCGGCGTTGCGAGCTTTGCGAGCGGATCGAAGTTCATCCGGCAGAATGGAACCCCGGAAGAGGGTTTGGCAGGAAGCCCTGCTCAAAATGTGGTGTCAGGTTTTGAGGGGACCCCCCCTTTCCCCCCCCGAACGGCGGTTTTCCTTTTGGTTTCCGGGGACCAACTCCAAAAGAGACGAGACAGCAACAGGGATTTCCGGGTTTACTGGGCTAAGGAGTCCACTTGGGGTGCCGATTTTTGACCCACAGCCCATTTTTAAACACCAGAAGACTCCTCGGTAAATTCTCTGACCCATGGGAAGCCTTGGGACCCACCAGAGCAGCGGGATTTCAGGGATCCACGCCCCGGTAAATGGAACCGAGGACTAAAACCCGCTGTTTTTTAATCCTTCTGGTTGAATTGTGACTCATACCCAAATGGTTCAAACACGCCAGATAATGTTGGCTTGAGGTTCATTTCGTTTGCGAAATTCTACCAACTTCTGGGAGCACCCCAAAAAGAACCATTCCTCACTTTGGGGGACCCGGTATTATGTGGGGTGGAGAAGAAACCGCTGATCCCAGATGCCCAGTGTTTCCCCAAATTACCCAAGAAAGGGGTTGGAATCCCATAAAAATCCACCGGGCGTCTGAGGTGGGTTCTTCCAGTGTTTTGTTGTTTGTTGGGCGGAAAGCCACTCGATCTGCAGCTCATGTTCACAGTTCTCAGGATGAGAATCAAGACCTGGAGATGCAGGTGGAGCGGAAGCAGCTTGGTGAAGCTCGCAGCTGCGTGGTGGGGGAGGGTTGGACTGTGAGGTGTAGGGCGGGGGCCGGGGGGGTGGGGTGGGGGGGTGGGGAGGGGTGGGGTGGGGAGGTGGGGTGTGGGGTGTGGGGGTGTGGGGGTGTTTGTGGGGTGTGTGTGTGGAGGGGTGTGGGGCGTCTCTTTGTAAAGGGGGGTCTCTGGTCAACACCCCAGAAGGAAGGAAACTTGGCTATGAGTTTCTTCCGGCAGACCCTAGATGGTATGCACAAATCCCCAGTGACGTCCACCAAAGAAGGCACTTCTTTCACCCGTAGGACTTTTTGGTTCGAACCCCATGGGTAAGAACGGCATCTGAGGGGTCCCTGAGTTTTGCCCTCATCAAGTCGCATGGCCTGTGAGGATTTTGGGTGATACATTGACCCTTGACTTTTCAGCGTATGCGACGGCAGAGTGGGGCGACCTGCTTGTGCTTACTTCCAGGATCGCACGAGGCAAGGTTGGGAGCAAGCCGTGACATAGCCAGTGGACCCTTTGGCCACATGAGGGTTTCAACGGTATCCCCTATGGTTCCTTGCCTCCATTAACAATTAACAGAAAGGCAGGGCCAATTTGAATGATGACAATGCTTAGATAAACAATGGTGTTTTTAGGGTGGAGTAGCTGAAACCGCAGAGTATCGGTTTGGGTGTCATCAATCTTGCTGTCAACATGTTTGAGCAGTAATCGACCCGAGAGCAGGATGCCTCTCATGTGCTTTCAATCTAACTTTGGGCCGAAGCGAACAACAGCAGGTGGGCTACGTGTAGTTGCCTGTCCCTAGCGTGGGTTTGAATGCTATCAGAACCCAATGACAAGCTCCACTCCAGGGACGTGCTCTAGTATCCTGCCTGCCCTCATGACCCAAAGGCATCGAAATGACGTGTCTAGAAATGCGTATGTTATTCGAATTGGAGATGTTGCTGCTTTAGGTCTTTCCCTTTGAAACCTGGTGTTCTTATGTTCCAGGAGGTGTTGCTTTTGGCCTCCTCCAACATCATGTTTTCCTTTAGTGTAGGCTTAATCTGGACCAGAATCTGCGAATCTACATATATATATATATATATTAATATACATGTTCATGTGTGCGTGTGTGTTTTTCCGTACCCCAGATATGGGCCGAGACATCTCGGGCGCTCGACGCCCAAGGAAGGAGGAGATTGCGAACTTGCAGCGCAACGGCTTCCATTGAGCCGCTCCGCTTGCGCGCCCTCGGCTGCTGCTCACGGCCAAGGCCAATCCCGCTTGGAACACTGCGCACTGCCCACGGCCAATTGGGAGTTGCTCAAACTTGGACCAGGGTTGGCATACAATTCAAACAAACAACTAAAGGACACCTTTGCCATGTTAGGGAGTTAGGGGGAATTTTGAGGAAGACCAAATCGAAGTGGGCATTCTTCTGGAGGGATGGTTCAAAGCGAATATATAATATACATTGTATATTGTATGTACAAATCCTGGAACTCTTGCGATGCGGCCAGAAGGCGATCGAACTTGACGGTGAGACATTCGGATTTGTTCAGCACCCGGAGAAACAAGCATTGTGGTTCATACTCACGCTACAAGTATTGGGTGTTCTCCCCGAAGCCGACCTGATCTTTACGCCGGACCCGCTTTTTTATTTCTCCTTTTTAATATATATATATATATACATATATTATATGTGTATATTTAGTTCTAGGCACTTTGAGAGTTTCGAGCAGCAAGTCGCAAGAGTCGGGACCCGTGAGGTATGGGGCATGGGTCATGAAGTTCCCTTGGGACCCCGGCACTCCCGACAGCCGAAGGTTCATCTGAGCCACGTGGGTCATGAGAGTCCCCCTTGCCATGAGTGCGGAATGCCGAAGCATGGTTCCGGGTAGACCACTTTAATAACATGATTTTGATGACTCTGTTTCTTTCCCCAGGTCCCGCGGTTGCGAGGAAGTGTGGTTCTAGCAGCTCGTTGGGTCTCGCAGATTCTGTTCCCAGAAAAGAATCAGCAAATGCACGACGAATCCTGTCCGCAGATTTGGCGAACCTGACAACTCTTGGTGATTCCAAGCCATCCGGTTCCAGAATGTTGCAAGTTTGTAATTGGTTTAGCTGAGGGGTTCCATTTATATCCCACAAGTTCAACTTTTAGGGGATCAGTTTGGACAGCCCAGAAAAGGGCCTGGGTCCCATGTCCTAAACCGACCTTCTTGGGTGGCCGTGGATCCCTAAATGTCCAATTGAGACATGCAACCCAGTTTCATACGATCCGGGGACCCCACGATTTGCGTTGTGTTATTGTTGTACTACTTCATTTATGGTAAACCAAATTTCAAGCTTTGCACATTGGGCCACCCTACCTGTTCGCCTCGCCTGTCTTGGATGTTTTCTATCGAGGACCCCTGACATGTTGCTCTGCTTCCATATTTCCTTAAGAACATGGTCTATTTTCCCCTGGTTTAAAAGTGAACCTATCACTACTGCGTTTTTTTCAGGGTTTGCTGTCCTTTCCTTCGAGACAACGCTTTGAAAATGGCGTGTGCCTTCAGCAGGAGATAGACACAGCCCAGTGGGTCCATCGTTTTTGCCTAAGAGCTGCTGAGTTTTTGGGGCACGGTGGTTGGGTTCGGAGGGACAGACCAAAAAGCCGTGGTGTCCTTTGCTGGGTGGGGGTTTCCTCGGGACCCACCGACAAAACCGTGGCCTTGTGAGTACTTGGGGTTCCATAGACGGAGATTAGAGGGATTTCCCATCAAAAGTATACCTTTTAGCAAGGGATTCATGTATAACTGAGAAAAGTTAGCCTTTTTGTCGCGGAGTAGTTGGCGGTTCCCAGCCATACCCATAGACTTTCAGTCGTTGGGAGATTAGAGGTGTTTCTGACACAATATCCCACTCAATGTTTTCTCTTGTTGCAAGGGATCAACGTACCACCACCATTAGCAGAGATGCGATTTGGCTCTGGGCAGCGTGCAGCCAAGCCTGCCGTCGATGTACTCGTTTCACCCGATAGACATGCCGATGCATGTGACCACATGCCGGCATGAATGCATGCCGCCCGCTCCGCAAAAAGCGGTTTTCCTCGGTTCCAGCACGGCCAGGGACTTCCATAGTGCACACCATAGGATTGTCGCTTAAAAACGCCATACACGCGCGCGTGTGTGTGTGTGTGCCAAGCGTAGATGCCCACATCGATTCAACAACCTAAAGAGCCCTGAACAACTATATATCTTGGGGGGCAGTGTCCGTCCACATCCAGTTGTTTTTCGCGGATGCAGCTGACCCCGCCCCCTCCTCAACAGAACACAACCCAGGCGCTACAGCAGCACTTGCCCTGAAAATCATACTGCCACATTCATCCGCAGGGTGCCAGCCATTTTTTGGACAATCACCCGCATCAAGCTTAAAAGGGGACCTTTCAGTTCGAACAGCAATGAACATGCGCCCTCAGACATCTCCAAATCAACTCACTTCCTGAGTTCATGAACTTTAAACTTTTTGGGACGACCATTTTAGTTGTGAATATAAAGTTTGAACTTTTTTGGGGCCATCCACTCAGCAAGTGAGTCAAGATTGGCAGTATTGGTGTCCTTTGATTTGTTTTGACACGTATCCACGTATGGCCCAATGATCCAAGTTCTTCACCTGGGAGGCAGCAGCTAAACACATGGATACACATGGATCATGTTCAATCAGGTTGGATTACTATAAGGGGCTATGTAAGAATGGGGCTGCGGGGTTCTTTAAGAGCAAGTTAAGCCATGATTCATGAAATATCATAAGATAATCATATTTAGAAGTGTTCAAACCCTTACACTCTACCAACCGCGCGCGTTTGCGGTCGTCAGTCTTAACTCCGGGAAGGGATGAAAGCGAAGCTTGCTTTAAACATAGAAGCCATACAGGACTCGCCTGAAGGACATTCATCGGGTCCGTGCGAACATGGCCTACCCATGGCATACTGCAACGCAACAATGAGCGATTTCCCTCACAGGGTAGTTGAGTTTCAGGGGGGCTGAGGGGGGGGAGACGGAGGGGACCGGGGAGGGCGCAGGGGGCCCAAAATAAGGCATAAGCCCGAGATTGAGCCTTATTTGGGATCCCCCTCCCTCCCTCCCTCCCTCCCTCCCTCCCTCCCTCCCTCCCTCCCTCCCTCCCTCCCTCCCTCCCCCTCCCTCCCTCCCTCCCTCCCTCCCTCCCTCCCTCCCTCCCTCCCTCCCTCCCTCCCTCCCTCCCTCCCTCCCTCCCTCCCTCCCTCCCTCCCTCCTCCCTCCCTCCCTCCCTCCCTCCCTCCCTCCCTCCCTCCCTCCCTCCTCTCCCTCCCTCCCTCCCTCCCTCCCTCCCTCCCTCCCTCCCTCCCTCCCTCCCTCCCTCCTCCCTCCCTCCCTCCCTCCCTCCCTCCCTCCCTCCCTCCCTCCCTCCCTCCCTCCCTCCCTCCCTCCCTCAGGGTTGGTACCCTCGAAATGGAAGTTTGGGGAGTTTCCCCAAAAGAGTTGTCTTTCCAAATGCTTTCAGCTTCCATTGAGAGGTAAGCGTCGGGCTCTTCAAGCCTGGAACCAAAATACAAACAAGTCAAGCAATCAATGCCTTGGAATGCGATAGCGAGTTTTTTTTTTCCGCAGCGAGAAAGAAATTGGGGCCCCCAAAAAACAAGGACAAGCAATCCAACCACATCTTTGGCCGCAGACAGGACTTCAGGTTGCCAATCGGCCCGAACGGGTCTCAGGATTGGATCAGTCGCCGATTCCGAAAGATTCGCGACTCGAAAAAGGCAAGGCGTGCTGCAAGAAGGGAGCGTCCCTGGACAGAGCTGACATGGTGGTTTGCTTCTGTTGATGGTCAAGCGCAATTCTACCTGAGGTTTGGGTCGGGCTCAAGAAGCGACAAACTCGTGGCCCACAGTGGGAGTTTTGACCATGGCACATGCAGGTTTTGAACAAGCCGAAACCTTGCATAATCAGCAGATGCGCAACTAAGCTTCGATCATCATTAAAAGATCACCCAACATGTTACTGTCTTCCCAGACTTGTTTTGCGCGCAAATCTCGGATTGTCCACTTTGATTCTTTTGTTACGACCATTTTGGCAGGACAAACGCCTCCAACCGCACCTTGTTTAAAGGCTTGCATGGGCAAGGACATGTTTCCCAAATGCTTGAGTGCTTCGCGCTACTGAAGCTTTCACACCGTGGCATATTCTTCGTGCGGGCTCAGAGAACCGATGACAAAGGACTCAAACAGACGCCCACACACACGCCCACCCACACACACACACACACACACCCACGCACGCACGCACGCGCGCGCGCGCACGCGAACGCGAACGCGCGCATCCACCCACGCACGCGCACGCGCACGCGCGCACGCGCGCACGCATCCACCTACGCACGCACGCGCTCACGCGCGCACGCACGCACGCACGCACGCACGCACGCACCCACCCACCCACCCCACCCACCCACTCACCCACCCACACCTGCACCCGCACCCGCACCCGCACCCGCACGCGCACGCGCACGCGCACGCCCACATCCACGCCCACACACACACACACACACACACACACACACACACACACGCACACGCCCACGCCCACGCCCACGCGCACGCGCACGCGCACGCACATGCACACGCACACACGCACGAGCACGCACACACACACACACACCCTGCTGAATGAAGCGTAAAGGTCCAGTACATAAACCCTCTTTGTTGGCAAAATTGCTTCTCGTGGTAGCATATACACATTTTGTGTGAGCTAGGAGGGGAACGGCAGCTGTCCGAGTCTCACCCACGCTTTTGTTGTTCCACCCCTTCTGGGAAACTAAACGGATCGTCTGAAATGCTTGTAAACTTCCGAGTCAAAGACTGAATGTACGTGTCAGTAAAAACACCTGGTACAAAATGTTATTGGTAAATTGCTTGATCAGCAAGCTTTGTTTTCTCTACAGCCTGTGAATCCAGCCACTGTGGCGCCCAAAAGGATGTGGGTGCGAACATATTGTAGACAGATATAGATATAGACTAACATATGGACATAGATATAGACATAGATAGGTCGATAGGTTGAGAGATCGAGAGATCGATAGATCAACAGATAGAGATGGATAGATCAACAGGCAGAGATGGATGGATGGATGGATGGATGGATGGATGGATGGATGGATGGATGGATGGATGGATGGATGGATGGATGGATGGATGGATGGATGGATGGATGGATGGATGGATGGATGGATGGATGGATGGATGGATGGATGGATGGATGGATGGATGGATGGATGGATGGATGGATGGATGGATGGATGGATGGATGGATGGATGGATGGATGGATGGATGGATGGATGGATTAATAAATGGATGGAGAAATGGATGGATGGATGGATGGATGGATGGATGGATGGATGGATGGATGGATGGATGGATGGACGGACGGACGGATGGATGGATGGATGCATGGATGCAAAGATGAATGGATGCATGGATGGATGAACGAATAGACACGCACATATGCAATCCCACCTGCAAGTTCCAATCAGCACCCTTGGGTGGGTTTTGGCGGGCCTACCATCGACTTCATACATCTATAGTGGGTCTTCTTTTAGAGGACCCCAAAAAGGGTGGGGTTCGAATTTCAGAGGGAGAGAAAGAGAGGCACCGCAAAACTTCCCCAGAATTTGCTCCCCTTTTTGCTTTTTTGCTTTTTTGGGGTCCCCTTTGTTTTCCACTAACCAGGCAAAAAAGATATGTTTTTTGCTGGTCCCAATTCCAGCCAAGAAAAAAGGGCGGAGTTCCTTCTTGGTTTCCCTCAACTCATCCAAAAGAGACCCTCAAGAAACAGGCACGTGGAGCAGAAGAACAGGTACCCCAACTCTGGCTGTGAGTCAAAAATAGGGTAACCATTTCCAAAATGGGTTGCCCGATCGGTAAATGGAAACATGGACATTTTAATCTGCGGTCCGATTCCTGGTGGCTTAATTTTGACCCATACCAATATGGGTGTGCGTCAGGCGGCGCATCAGACCCAGCGCCTGAGGGGCGCCAGGAGCATGGGGGCGGGGTCCGCCATACGGCAGGTCCGCCATTTTTTTGTTTTGGAACCTCCAAAAGTACCGGCCGTTTCCATGGAAAACCATCAGTAACTTTCGAAGAAATCCAGTGACCCATGTACGGTTCCTGAGATGTTTAGACTTGAGTTTGGCGGTGATTATGATACATATCCCACTAGTTGATCACTTTGAGCAAGGGAGAAGGCAATCCAGGGTGTGTTGTTGATATGTCGTTAGGGTTAAATTGGAAACCAGCGATTTTGGCCTGCCCTGGGTCTACATATTGATCGAAGTATAAACACGTGTGAGAGACCCTGAAGACTATGTGTGAAGAGCCCTTTAGGTCCTGGGAGGATGAGGACACTCACCACTCGGCATGGGCATATAAATCTGAAGGTGTTAATCCAGAAAAATAGACACGTAGAGAGAGGTGTCTAGCAATCAAAGTGTCAGAGAGAGAACCCGACTCTACGCCTCTCAATTCTACCATTCACACGTTGGATTCAAGATTGTCAAAGTGTACTTCAAAGTGTGATAAACCTCTTTGATTTCGCTGCACTTTTACCCCCAAGAAGGGTAGCCCTCGAAAACATCACGCCCAGAAGCGGGTTTGCGAGTGACAGCTCAGGAAAAAAAACAACCCTACCCCCTACAAAGATTCAATCCGAAATACGAACCCCTTCGATCAGAAGGTAAGAACTTGGGACAGAAGGCCCCGAGAGGCAGGCCTGCGCTTTCTTTGGATGTCCGGCATATACCAGCCTCCCCCATTCAGCACAGGCTCTGGGAAACGCACAGGACCTGCTGCTTTCTCGCATTGGTTCAGCTTCAGCTTGAGTTGGCAAACCAAACGTAAGACTATGGCACACTTCCAGGGGAAGCCCACATGACCAAAAGTGGGCCGACCTATGGCACCAGCACTCAAAATCTTCTCTCACTTGCCCAAAAGTAAGCGAGCCTTTGTTTTTTTGGGCTGAAACCACGATTTCATTTGATCAAGATCATGAAGATCCAAAAAAGTCATCGCCCTCTTCCAGGTCCTTCAGGCGGCCCCACCCAAGCTGCATTTTATCTATTTGTGATGGTTTCCATTACCCCAACCACTACCCTCAAACCACTACCCCCACAAGTTTCATGGGATATGCAGCCACTATATGGCCACTATATACAGGCTGCAGTGGCCACCCCATCTTAGAAAGCCGCGATTTAGCAGAACTCGGCGGAAGCGATTCCAATGGCTGCGATGCTTCAGTCACGGCTGGGCTTGCCAAGGCCGGCCACGGGCATGGGAGTTCACTCGTCGCGCGCGCGTTCCTGGAAAGGAGGTCTTTTTCGGGAGTTGGCACCCCTTTTTTGGGTCGGTTAAAAGGGAAACCACCAGGACCGCCACCAGTTCGGGGGGTCCGCCAAAAAAAACTAAGCCAGGGATCTTGAGAAGTGTTGGAGCCTCAAATCCAACCCATCCTGAGAAATGTTGGAGCCTGAACTCCCAAGCAAATTGACATGGAATGGTGGTATAGGCCTCTTGTAGAGGCTATGGTTGGACTTTGATACCATAAAATGGCCGGAAGTCCTGATGAATGGCCCATACAAAATTTTCTCGGAAGAAACTTATGTTTTTTTTTTCTCAACAGCTGTGAGTTGCTTTGACATCATAGGTGCTTTTAGGCCTACCATGGCCACTCCCTGAGAACCACGGAGTTCAAAAACCTGCCAGGATGCATTTGGGCGGCTCGTCTTTTTCTGAGGGTACTCCCTTTTGGTTGGTTGCAAAGGAAAACCACAAGAACACACCATTGCGCTATATTGGGCGGTGATCCCAAAAGAAGACGAGCAATCCCTGAAACTTCCCGCCTCACTCGCCCTTTGGCGCGAATCGACCAAACATCGGATCTGACCTTTTGGTTTTCCCATGGTTCAATCATTTTAGGCCCAAAAGGCTTGACTGCTTCTGGACTTTAACTTTTGGGGGAATCAAGTTGGGTTTTGCACTACCCCCCCCCAACAAGTTTTCAACTTGTTGCAGGTCGTTGCAGCCACCTTTTGAAGGCGATCGCCTTGTTCCGGCTTTAGGCGCGCGCCGCGCGCCGAGCTGTGCCTTCGCAGGCTGGTGCATCTCTCCGCCTCCCCGGGGTGCTGCAAAGAGCCCTTGGCGCCTTTGGCGCGGGGAGCGTGGACGACGTCGTCGCCAGCGCTTCTTCGAGCGCCTCGTTTGGTCCAGCGAGGGCTGCGGTTTGGTGGGTTGAGGCCACGTGGGTCCAAAAGGCAGCTGGGTCAAAGCAGGGGTTTGCCAAGTTCATGGTTGTAAAGAGATTTGTGGCCTCGATTACAGTGTGTCCGTGGGGAAAGCTTCCAGGAAAGTCGCCTCAATAATTTGCTATCACAAGTCAGCAGATTCGCGTTCCCGAGCGCTGGCTTGTGATTTTGGCAAGCGCGAATGATAGTGACCGCGGGGCAGCGGGGCAGCCTCACTGATGAAGGGCAGCCTCACTGATGAAGGCTCAGTACTTGGCCCAGTTTGCCCGGACAGGCAAATCAGTCAGAGACACACATGAGCCTGCAATTTCATGGAGCTGTTAGGTCCAGACATTCCTTTGACAGGGAGTGTGCTGCTTCCCCCCCTTCCCCCACACATGGTTGCGCAACATGTCCTTGTAGGGCCACTTTCTGTAAGTGGCCCTCACCCCTAAATGATTTGCAGTAGGGATTAGTCTGCAGAAAGGGGCACCATGTCTCAATGGAACGTATGCGACCCGGGGCGACCCGAAAAAGGGGGGGGGGTGGCCATTCTATATATATCGCCATACGCTTTTTTTTTTTTGGTTTTTTTTTTTGGGGGTTGGCCATTTTGGGGCGTACAGATCCTAAACAAGACACCCCCCATCTGTCAGCAGTATGTTAAGAAAGCATAACCCCCCCCCCCCCCCCCTCCCCTTCCACCACTTTTGGACATCTTGGTGGCTCCCAGCCATCCCCTTAGCTGTTTAGATCCTTCTAGTTTTTAGTGGCAATTTCCATTAAACCCACAAAAGTGAATCACTTTCAGCGGGGGATCTGAAAACGGGCAGCCCACCCCTTCTAGACCTACCAAAGGGCATGCCCCAGTTCAGATAAAATCCCCTCAGTCAACCACTTCAACCATATTAACCAACAGGGGCACGCCACCTCAACCAATTTTACCACCTAAATCCCAAAATCCCAAATTCCTAAAATATATTTTCCCAAAATCCCAAAATATAAAATCCCCATAATTTCAAAACATAAATCTTACAATGTTTTTTATTGTAAGGTTTATGGGTTAATTTATAATTTCAGTTCAGGGTAATAATTTAATTGACAAATCTCACTTATGTCATACATCATTTTAAAAATAATATTAATATCTCTCACTGTATTTTTAACATTAAACTTTTTATAAATTTCAATATAAAATTTGATATATTCTTTAATATCTTCTCCTTTCTTTTGACTATAACACAACATCCTTAATATATCATAAATCATTTCATATTTTTTCTTACTGATTTTAAGAAACTGTTTAACATAAACGTAAGGTGGTAATTTATTTGCAGTTAAAAATATCAAAATATCATATTCTACATTTCTTTCATCTATTTTTTTAATCTCCAAAATATGTTCTATTATATTTTGATATCGTCTCCATCTTCTACAAGTTCTACATAAATCTTCTTCACCCAAAGCATAATCAATAATATTATTTATTATTCCATTAGGTAAATTTAATTTATACAATTCCATATTTTCCTTTTTAAAGTGGCAACAATCATAGCATTTCTTATTAATATACTTATTGATTTCAATACCGTTCATTTCTTCACTATTAATATAAGGTGTTTTTTCTTTAGGACTATTTCGCCTAAAACTAAATTATTAATTTAATTCTTTCTATTATTTTGTCACATGTTGTTTCATTATAAAATTATTTTTTATTTGTTTTCTAAACATTCCCATTATTCCAATCGCACGTTTTATTGTATATCTAAGTTCGTGAGTTTTATACTCATCATTTAAAAACTCATTTAAAAAATCAAACAATACAACATATTTTAAACGTTTAATATTAAAAGACATATTGTATAATTGTTTTACAATACTATAATACTTAAAAATAAAATCATTATTATATCCTTCGTCGTTACATTCTAATAAATTATCAAATCCTTCTATAGTTAAGAAATTATTCATTTCAATAAATACAAATATTTCTAAATCATCATCAATAGTTTCATTATTTATAATATCAATATCCTTGTTATTCATATCATCAATTTGTTTTTATAATTCTATTGCAATTATTGCATATTATATATTGACAAATATTATTACAAACACCATTTGCAAAACCCCGTTCAATTGGTAATTTGAGCATTTCACAGTCTTTACATTTATAACTCATAAACTTGTTTTTCAATATATCTTTAGCATTGATACCGACTGTATCACTCATTCCGCTATAATATATTAAGTTATCATTTATTCAAGTCATTTTGAAATCATAAATCTTACAATGTTTTTTTATTGTAAGGTTTATGGATTAAAATAATGGTCAGGCAATATGTCTTCAAATATGTAATCTACATATTTATCTATATCACCAATGTATATATATTTGATATTGTTTTTTCCTATTATTGAATAAATATATTCCCAAAAGAATAAATACAACAATAGACATACTTTATATTTAGTGTTGTAGTAATACCATATACTATATTTAGTTGCTCTAAATTCGTTCAAGACTTCGTTTATTTTATCTTTGTCTAATAAATGCCAGTCAATCCATTCAAACAAATAACGGTATTTTTTGACAAATGCTTTATATGGTTTAATTGCGTTTGTTCCTCCAAACCTCCTAATTAAATCTATATTACTAAAGAATTCATCAATTTCATTTTCATATGACTTTCTGGAAATCTTCTGGTAAAAGTGTATAGGAAATCTTGCTTGGTGTCGCATAAAGAATTTTAATTGTAATTGAAACTTTGTATATCCCTTATCCTTATGTTCTTCAACAAAAAACTTTTCAAGGTCTCTTGTTATACAGCATTGATTGCAATATACATTATATTCACTTATTTTATTACTTACATTTGCCGGTAGTATATGATGTAAGGTTAAACTCAAATTATTCATTTTGCATTTACAGCATTCGCACTTGTTATAGTTAAACAACATTTCACTAATATTATAAGGCGTTTTTTCTTTAACTGTATTTCGTTTAATATTAAACTTTCAATAATTCGTGTCTCAAATAAGGATTAGTTTTTCCTTCCAAATGAAAATAAGATTGCCCTAATTTACTATCAATTGATTTTACTTTAAATACTTCTTTTAACCAATGACTGGTATGTGCCTTTTCGCTTATGCCTTTCTTCCTCATTATTTTTACATTACTTCCTACGTTTAATTCTGGATACATTCTAGTTTTCTTTGCTTGCATTGTAATATTCATTTTTACCTCAAATTCATTCTTTTTTAATCTTGCCTGTGCTGGAACAAAGCGGGTGGCAGAATGCACCATCTTATTATTGTAAGTTAATAATATTTCAAAAATATAATCTGTCCATTGGATATTCTGCTTTCCATTTTTCTTGTCCGCTTCAACTCGTTTAAACAGTTGATCTTTAAAAGTCTGAATTCCACGCTCCGCAAATGCTGGATGACCTCTAGTTCTATGTAATTCAATTTTCTCCTCCTTCAAATAATCTAATACTGATTGATTAAAAAAACTGCCTTCCTCGTCGGTATAAATTAATTTCGGTTTGCCACCCATCTTATTGATATTCTCCATCATTCCTGCTAAAATGTCTGGCGGTGTCTTGGATTTAATTGGCACGATATGCATATATTTGCTAAAAATATCAATGCATATCATTCCAATTCTAAATGTTTGATTTTCCAAATCATTTTTAGAAATGAAAAACATATCAACTTGAAATTCCCAGAAACTATGCGGGGCAATAAAGCTATTTTCACCTCTCATCTTTCTTTTTTCTTCTACATTCTTACTAAAGAATTCATTAATATCGTTTATTGTAATACTACTATCTTTTTGCTTAGCATCCTTGAGGGTTGTTTGTTTTGAACCATAACCGCTTCTATCATAATATACACTCTTGATAATTTCTTGTGTTGAACTCATTAATTAAGTTAATAAAATAATTTTGAAAAACTCATTTTCAAAATTATTCATGACGCGCTGCAATTGCAATAGACACAAAAGGCGGTGCAGTTTTCAACTGTGTGGCATAACTCATTATCACAACGTTGAGCAGTGAAGTTAGAACTTATCTTTCCTCCTCTTGTATCTAGATTAAATTTAATTCCGCAGTTTTGGCAACAGGATTTGAAGTATTTTAAGCACCAGTTTTCGTCAATGTATTGCTCTTCGTCTATTTCTCTTTTTGCTACTCTATCTTGCTGTTTATATCCTTCAACTTTGTTTTTAAAATAGTTGATTACCAAACTCTTAAACATATCTTCATCTCCCTCTTTGTTCTTGTAAAAATAGACATTGTTAAAATCCCTCGCTCGTGTGATACTCGTCCACAACCATTCCCTACAAACTAAATAATCTTTGTTCCATTCGTGAATGGTCATATTATCACTGATTGATGTCCCCTGTCTGCTATGAGTGGTAGCACAGTAGGCATATCTAAAATGCTTATCTACAATATCAATGTCAAGTGTTCTAATGTTCTCTGCATCCTTGATATCTTGTATTGTTATCTTGTATCCTTCGTTATTAACAACCTTCCACCTAATATTAACATTCAGTTTTCCTTCCTTGTCCTTTTTGTAAAGTCTGCATATTAAGATTTCTCCAATTTCATATTTGCATGTTTTACCTAATCTTTTTCTAATCTCATTGGATACTGCCTCACATCTAATATTTGTATATGCTATGTTGTTTTCACTATTCATAACATCTTTAGTAAATTTGAAATGCTTAACTATCCATTCTTCAACTGCCATCTTTTTAATCCAAAAGTCATCATAGATTTCATTCAGTTTCTTTCTGTTTCTTTCTCCTTCTTCTGTATCCTTACCGCCTACTCGCTTACATATCTTTAAAAATATATTATATTTAAAAATAATGTCAATACATTTGTCAATGTATTCGCCTGCGTTTTGAGTATTAGTGAAAGGTTCAATCGGTGGCAGTTGCTTGACATCACCGGCACCTATAATTACGATGTCAGGATTGTTATTTGCAAACACCCTTATTTTGTTCAATATGTAAGGACTGGACATATAAATCTCATCAAACACTATACATTGAAAATCTGAATAATCAAACTTTGGTTGGTCATCCCCTTTATCAACTGGAATACTAAAGAATGTATTTACTGTCACCGCTTCGCATTCAATCTCTTGTTTTAACATATTTTGAGGCACTACAAAAAGTGTATTGTGTCCTAAATTTTCCATATACTTGCCTATAAAACTTTTACCGCTCCCAGCAAATTTTGCTCTAATCATAACTCTTCTTTTTTCAACAATCTTATTACAGATGCTTTCAACATCCCACTCATCTTCAATTGGTATTGTTTCATTCTGAAAAGTTGGTATTTTTACTAACTCATTAAATTTCCAATTGTAATCAGTTTCCAGTTCATAGACTTTATTATTTTCTACTCTCCAACCTCCAATATCATTATGAAAATCTAACAACTTCTTTGCCTTCCTTACATCTTTCTTTGCAATATGAAAGGCATCGGTTTTCACCGCATAAACTTTAATACTATTTGCTTTCAGTTTTTCAAAAGTTTCATACATGTTAAAATTATGACCTTGTAATAATAATTCTTTAATATACCTAAATCCGTTCATTAGTTTTCTTTGGTCGGTAAGACAAACAACATAATAGTTGGCAGTCTTACTTATCTTTTCAGTTTCCCTATATTTCTCGCCCCGTTCGCTGTAATAAGTCTTGCCGTCTTCAACTTTGCAATCGATACCAAATTCAGGAAATGTCATACTACCATTTACATGTTGGAAGTATGGTCTGTCATCTTCGGAGAGTTCAATACTCCACTCATCATCGTTTAATAGTTGCCATTTATTAAAACACTCATATTCTTCATCATCCAAAACATACAGTCTGCCTCCATGGGTTCTTTGATGATGTAAAGCATGTCCTACATTGTCAAAGATCCTACTCACTGACTTTCTGTTATATGATTTTTCCATTAGTCCAAAAGTAATATTTGCTATTGTCTTCTTGATTTTGTTGTTTTGCTCCTCGTCAGGACTGATGTTTGATTTAAACAATTCGCTTATCGCTTTCTTGTATTTTACCTTCAACACTTGCGACGGTGTTTTATAATATAGTATTTTCATCACAACGCCTCGTTTAACCAATTCTTTTAAGTATTTACCATACACCAGATTAAATTTTTTGTTAAAAAAGATGTTGCCCTGATTTGCTTGAACATAATACAGTGTGTAATTGTTAAATCTGTTGAAATCGCAAGTGTGATCGTAAGGTTTCCACACATCAAACTCTTTAAAAATCGGGATATAATTAATCTTGCTTCCTTGATGTGTAAATGCTTTACATGTGTCAATGCTACATCTTTCATTGACGCTCGCCAGAGCCTCGCGAACATTCGCGACTTCTACTTCCTTACCTACATTGCTTCTCATCATGCCGTGTGCTACGATTGTTCTGCATTCATCCAAAATCTGGACATCAACTTCATTATAATAACTCTTGTAGTTTTCGCACAACAATTGTCTGTTAAATTTAAACATTTCTTCACTGATGTTATTATATACCTCTTCTTCGTCAACTGCGATGTCCTCATCAATTCTGTCTCTGTCAAAATTCTGGTTTACTATTGAATAATAAACTTTCTTTTGCTTCTTTCCTATTTGATGCGTAAAATCCATTTTGATTTCAGTTGTCCTACCTGCAGTGTATCCTATTTGTGGTTCATATCCTATCTGCTTGAGTTCAAAAACTGCCTTGTCTAAATCATTGCCTTTCAATATCAACTTGTATTCATCTTCCTCATTGAGTTTTAATATGTCGTCCAAATGTTCAATCATCTTATATTTGATGGGTGTCTCCCTGCTACTGATGTAATAATTGCTATGGATTTTAAGCTTATGGACGTCTTCTACATTCGGGTTTGCTTTAAGATTTTTCATGTCGTGGTTCAATGTGTAAATATGACTGTTCTTTACTAAACCGTTAAAAGTAATCATTTTTTTGCTGTAGAAGTCTTTTGGATCATGCTTGTAAATCAATTTGCTGTCAATGTCATAAATTCTTGCTTTGATGTCAAACTGTTTAAACACAGCATCCATTTGCATGATTGAAGCACCGTGCTTTTTGAAATTTTCATCGCTTTTGTTGATGATTTCTAATATCCTCTCTCTGGTTAAATTCTTCTTTTTGGTTCTTTTGTGCCTCATCAGCGTGTCCGCGTAGTGTTCCATCAACGTATTAATCCAGCACTCATTTTCAATATGCTCACCTTTTTTTATTGCTTCCTTCAATGTTAAGCAGTCAGGGTTCAATTCGGTTTGAATGTATCTATGATGAATACTTATGTTATGTTTAGTGTCGGTGAGTTCATCATCAAAAATATCATAATCTACTGCGTCCTCATCAACTAATTCGGCACTTTCTATTTTGATGCAATCAAGGTAGTTATAAACCTCGCCATCTGTAAAACTCTTAAACGCTGGGTCGCTTCTCATCACTGCCACCAGTTTATGAAACTTATGTTTATCAAAATGCTTTGTAATTTTAACATTAACAGCATTAGTAATAAACTCCCACTGTGCTTTTACGTTGCCTGCCCTTTTAACGTTAGGATATAGCAACGGGTAGTATTTAATACCATTCAATCTAAAAAAACCGGATTTTGTAGCGCGTCCTTCGTCTTTAGTAAAAAGAATATATTTAATAACAATCGTTTTTCTGTCCTTCGTTATGTTGTCTCTATACATCCTTTGAATTCTTCGTAAGGGTGTTTTTTCATTAATTCTTCTCCTGATTGTTGCTAGTTTCTTGCCTCTGACTGCCTTTTCAGTTGTTGGTTTCATTCTCTCGCCTATGGGTGATATGTTTTGGTATTTGGCAACTGCCTTTTCATATTGCTTCAGTCCTTTCTTCAATTCCTTGTCGTTTGTTGCAATGATGCCATTGATTAATTTGTTTGCCGTGTCAAATTGAACAATTTTGCGGTCTTCATAAAAATCAATGATGGTATTGACTTTCTGTAGGGTTTGAGCGGTAATACTGCCCCTTTTCCTGTCTCTTGTGTTTTTTAGGTCTTGAATGTTTGTATCTATACGTTTTTTTTGTCATAAATTAGTCTATATATTAATAATAGTTAATATGTCCTTAAGTGTCTTTCGTGTTACTCTTTTATTCGCCTTATTGAATTTATATTAATTCATATTTTGCCTGAATATACTTAAAGAAATATTACCATAATATATTAAGATAAAAATGAGCACTAAAAATATTGATGACTTGACAATTGATGAGATTAAGGAACAGATGGCTTTATTCACCAGATTATATTATAAGAAGAAAAAGGTAGAAGACCCTGAATTTCTTGAAAGAAAAAGGGCACTTGACCGACAAAGGTATCATAGAAAAAAGGAAGAGGAAGGAACAGTAAATCAACCTCCTAAAAATGACTACAACAGAAAATACAAAGGCAATAATTTGATCCTAGTTTCTACCCCTGAAAAATGATATTTTAAAGTAAGTATTTTAAAATATGATTTTATTTTCATGATGGTTTTAACTCTATGTCTTTCATATTTGTTTATTTTAGATTTTGTTTTTCTTTATTCTTATCTTTATCCTTATCGTCTTCATCGGTTTCAGCATCAGTAGGAATAGGAATGTCGGTCGGCGGTGCTATTTCATAATTAACATTTTCTTCTGACGACGTTGAATTAACGGTATGTGTTGAAGAACTATTAACAGTGATAGGTGGAGAACTATTAACGCTAACAGGGGGAGAAGTGTTTAACTCAACTTCTTCATCAGTATTATTACTTAACCAATTCATAATACCATTAGTAATATCAAAAGTTGTAATTAGTGAATTTCCTATAATGTATGCTGTCAATTCAGTAATTTGTAGAGTAGTTAATGTAGTTTGATAAGTTATATGTATTATTATGTCTGCTACACTAAAACCTGACCTTAACATAAATTCTATAATCCTAATCAGGTTTAAACTTTTCTTTTTGTTTCTATTATCATCATCGTCGTCGTCGTCTGGTTCATCGGCATCATCACCATCTTGAATAGGTTTGAATAAGGATGCTTGTACTTCTGCCTCTGCCCTATTCTTAAGATTACTTTTAAAACTCTTTGAAAATCCGTCTGAAATCAAACCTGTATAATCAATGTCATCGGTTTGTGTTTCTTTATCATTTGGTAGGTCTGTTTGTGTTTCTTTGACCTCTCTGATAGGAAACTGTGTTGCTTTGTCAAGTGTCATTACCGGGAACATATCAGTATCATATTTATTATTGTTTAAACTCATATATTTCTTGTTAATGCCATAATTCGTTAAATCAAATTCGTCAAAATCAACTTCATTCATTAATAAATCTACTCTCCGTTTTTCTGGGATGGTTGTTATTATCAGTCTGTGTGTCATCGCTTCTTTAAGCATTTCATCAAAGGTTTTCCTTCTTCTCAATCCATAATATTTAGTATTACTCATTATTAAATATTATAGATTAATTATTGTTAATCACGTGTTTGACCCGATGAAGACGCCTTTTCTTCTTTCATATACTTATTATATACATGCTTTTTGTAAAAATCTATCAATTTGGTTTTGTTTTCCTGTTTTTTAACGTTGGTTTCACTTTCAATCAATTCGCTAATTAAGTTGTTGAATTCTATGTATATATCATCTTTCATTAATCCGACATTATATATTTTATCAATGAACATTTGCTAAATATAAGGGTGTATTTCCTCTGATTTCATCTATGAAATCTTCAACTTTACTTAGGTCATCATCGTCGTCTTTACCCTTTGTCTTCTCTTCTTCATCAACAATAGGGTCGTCTTCTGGTTCTTCTTCTTCTCCTTCTTCTTGATTTGACGCCATTGAATGGACTTTCACACCTTCTGGTATTGATTGTCTTGATACAGCACTTGCCATTTCATCGTGTTGTCCAAACATAAGTCTCATTCTTTCTTCAAGTTCTTCTTTCTGTCTGTTCACTTCCATTAACCTTTCGTCTACAAATGCCATTTGTTGTTTGAATGTATCGCCAATTTCGCCAATTATTCCTCTACCTACCGATGCGTCCTTCTTAACTTCTTCTCTTCTGCTCAATTCTTCTTTCTTTTGAATATCCAAAGCATCTTTATTATCAAACTGACTACCATATTGATTTAACCTGTATCTTGTTGCCCTTCTGTCTATCACATTTTCAATTGATGGTCTATTCTCATCTTCTACTAATGTTTCTTTTAACAACTCGTCATAAGAAGGTCTCAAATGTAATTGTGATTTTAACGAACCTACTTTTACTGATCCTACTGTATTCAATCTAATCATATTATATGTATTATTTAGATAATTTATTTATCTAAATAATAAATAAGTTAATCTGAAATATTCTTAATCATTTCTTCTAAATGTTTCTTTCTTGCTTTTAGTTGTTCTGTTGTTTGTATTCCATCGGGCGAGCGTGAGTTTTCCAATATTTTTCTTATTCTGTCTAATTCCTTTCTATAACTTTCCGTTCTGTTGCTTTCTGCTAAATCGTTTCTGTATTTTATCAATGCTCCTTGTGTTTGTCTTGCTTCTATATTATCTTTCATTTGTTTAAAATAATTCATTCTTGAAGCAACGCCCCATAAGTCATTAGTATCATATACTCTTTCAACTTGTGGTGCCCTTTTAAATTCTACATTTCTATGACTTCTCATAAGCATAATGTATATTATTATTTAGATTTTTTATTAAAACATTGATGAAGATAATTTATTTATTTTTTCCTGTTTATCTTGTTTTTTCTTTTGTTTAAGTTCTTCATAATGTTGGCTTAATAGTTCTGTTGCCGTGGGTTTCTTAATAGTTTCTTTAGTCACTTCTTGTTTAATCTCATTCTTAATTTCTTCTTTCACTTCTGGTTGTATCTTTCTAATGTTCTTTTGTGGATTGACTGGGAGCATCTCGGTTTTTGCCCCTTTACAATTTTTAGGGTGTGAGTGTCTCAAACTTTTCAATGTCATCTTTTTAGAGCATTGTTCACATTCTACTAATTCAACTTCTTTTTTAGTTCTTGGTAATGCTTTTGCTTTTGGTTCAGGTTTGACTTCTTCTGGTTTAACTTCTTCTGGCGTTGGTTCTTCATTAACTGTTTCATTTTGTTCAACAACTTCGTTATTAATAGGTGCTTCTTCTGTTTTAGTTTCATGATTAACATCTACTACCTCAATACTTGACATATAATATATTCTATATATTTTCTATATGGAAAAAATATATATATATATATTATTTAAATAATATCGCTTTTCACAAACAATAATGACAGCGATACATTTACTCCGTTTAAATTAATTTCATTCCCTGCCGAATTAGAAATCCAAAAATCCAATTGTTTAAAGGTTCTATTAGATACATCTAAATAGTCCAAAGCATTTACTCCGTCACCATCAAAAATAATTCCCGCATGTGGTGCTGTGACTGGTACTTTCTTAACAACTGTGCTATCGCCCGTTCTTAAATTTACTTGATTATAATTAGACAATTGAGAAGAATGAATATAAATATTTCTAATGGGTTGAAGATTAACGAAACCAGAAACATAAGCATTACCATATTGATAAACATTCATTTGATAATTTCCTAAAACTTCATTAACAGACTTTAAATCATTAGCATCAAAACTTCCAATCCAAATATAACTTTCATATATTATCTTCATTTGTTCATCAGTTAATACTGCAAATTGTCTATCGGCATAGTTTGAAGAAATCGTTATTTTATTAGTTTTTACACTGTAAGTAACTTCATAAGTATTTGAGAAATTGACATTATCAACAATACCGTTAATTTTTGATTTTAATTCTGTTGCCAGTTCTGTGCCAGTATAAACTCCTTCTGCTAGTGCAACAGCAATCCAATGAACATTTGTATTATCTTCATCTGGAACTAACGGAGAAGAATAAAAGTATAGTATATTATTTAATCCTGACTGTATTGAATACCAAGAGTTAGGCAATGTTACTTCGTGAATGTAGCAATGAACCCCGTTGTCCGTTTGTAATGTTTCCGGCAATTCAACTCTAAAATTTGATGATGTGCCTCTAATTCTATGGGCACTGTCAATATAAACTTTTTTGTATGTCAACATAATATATTGTTAATTAGAAAATAAATTTTCTATTTAAAAATTATTCTGTTGCTTAGGACTACGTCGTATGTCAGCATTATTAATTAATTGAGAAATTAATTTATATCTGTATTTATATGATTAATAATAAAAAGTTAATATATGAAATGAAGCATGGGAAAATTAAACATTATCAACCTTATAAAAAAACAACTAAAATAACTGATGTTATGAAACAAACTGACAAAATATTGAACGATTTTTATCCTAATTCTAATTTAACTGATGCACAAGGGTTGAGTAGAGCATATGGCAATGGTAAAGGTTTTTATATTGATGGTGATAAAATGTATGTAAGCGGAACATTTGGAAAAGGAACGTTTGGAGGTGCTGTTAATGACATTCTGGCAGATGTAGGACTTCCCTTTAAAATGACAAAATATTCACAACGATATAAAGACACATCAACAGCATTGGATGAAAACAATGAAGCTAAACATCTTATAACACATAGTCTCGGTTCAAGTGTAGGGGCACAGATAACAAAAGATTATCCTGAAAGAGAATTAACTTTAACTACTTATGGAGCGCCGTTTATATCACGAAAGTCTAACATTACCGATGATTACATTAATTTCAGAAGTATCTTAGACCCTGTCAGTATTGCTGACCGTGGCGCTATAACTGTTTATACTGGTTCATTAAATCCATTTACTAATCACGATTACATAACTGGATACGGAGACCAAGGAAAAGATGTTTCAAGAAGTATTTATCCAGTAAATGAGATATTATAATTTTTTAACTAATTAAATAAATAAATAATTAAATAAATAATTATATAGTATTATATATGTATAATCAGTTAAAAGAAAACTTGACAGAAAGTGAAACAAACTTTAAACCATTAACACTTGTAGAAAGATTAAGGGATTTAAATAGAGATAATAAACGAACACATGTAAAATGTCAGTGTGGGTGTTTCATTATTAGGAGTGTCAGAGTTAGACCTGACTATATTGATTATAACTGGATTACTTCAATTTATAATATGATTGTACCAAAATATATAAATGGTTATGTCCTCATCAATGACAACACTAACAATTGTAATCACACTCAATCAGACCTTGATGAAATAGTAAAAAGAAAAAACGCAAAACTATTTTCATATTATTATTATGATACAACATAAGAAATATGACAATGAAACAACAGATGATATGATTAAGAATGAAAATAAAAAGTATAAGAAAAGTTCATATGATGAAATTAGAGAATTAGTAATGGAGAAAGAAAAATCTAATAATCCAGTTGAAGATAAGATTAAGAAAAAGAAAATGAAAATATTTAAAAATAATAATAATTCTAATCAAAAGGATTACACTAAATTATTCAATTTGTAAAAAATGTATTTTTTAGAAATTAATGAAATTACAATTTCATCAATTTGTAAATCATAATTATTAATTATGATTTGGAAATTAATGAAATTACAATTTCATCAATTTGTAAAACATATATAAAATATGTTTTAGAAATTAATGAATGTATAAATTTATCAATTTAGTTTAAATTATTTCTAAATTAAATTATATATAGTAATGGAAACTTTTAGTGCTGAAGATATTCTAATTGACAACCTCTCATTCAAATTAAATAAAGGGGCAAGTTATATCAATGAGCGCCGTAGCGTTTCATTCTTCCCGTCCGGTTCAAATATTTATAAACCTTCGTCTGGAAATCGTGTATTGAAAATCGCATTAAATGCAGAAGATAATAGTTGGTTAGACCCTCAATCGGTAATGGTGTTTTTCAATGTTTCGAACAAGGAAAATACAAGCAACAAACGGTTACGACCACTGTCTCCTGCTTACTGCTTTTTCAGAAGGGCAAGATTAATTGCTGGTAATCAACTTGTTGAAGACATTGACTATTACAATAGAAACCATCACATGATGAGTTGTTTGATGTCAAAAGGAGCAAGGGACAATGAAGACGCGCAAAGTTTTGGTTATAGATACGATGACGATTTGGCACAACGTTTTGCTGACCCTACAACTGGCACTATTGGAAAAACTTATAATGCTCAAACAATCCCGGGCTTTACGTCTGAAATGGTTGTTGGATTTAAACCTATGCTTGGTTTATTTAACCAGTTTAAGTATATTCCATTAAAAGCGTGTCCTCTCGTTTTAGAACTTGAACTTGTCAGTAATTTCACCGATTGTATTGTTTCACCTGATGTTACTACTGATTTCCCCGCCAGTGAGAGCGAGCCTAACACACATCAAAGCACGAGCGGAGAATACGAACTTAATAATTGCTTCCTTCAATGCGATGTAGTAAGTTTGGATAATGATTTACACAATCGTTACGTTTCACATTTACTTGATGGAAAAGAACTACCTATCACATATAATACTTACATGTGTCAGTCTAATTCAGTTGTTGGTCAAGCAACAATAAACACTACTGTTGTTCGTTCTGTATCTAAACTCGCTGCCGCTTTCATCACCTTCTATAAAGCAGATGCTACAGGAGGAGCAACTGAAGTTCATAAGGAATACAACAGGTTTTACCATCCATCGACAAGAACAACCTTTTCAACTCACGGAAACTATAACCCTGACAATGACTTAGAATTTCAACTTCAATTAGGTTCAAAATTATTTCCTGAGTATCCTTGTAAAAGCTTAACGCAAGCGTTCTATTATTTGCGAAAGGCATTGAATTTACCTTTATTTCATCAACATCATTTATCTATTGAATTTAACCAATATAAAACCGACAAGTTCATCTTTGCTATGAATATGGAGAAGGTTCCCGATAGTTCATATACTGGAATAAACACGAAAGCCGGACAACAGCTTCTAATTCGTGTCAAACCTTCTGGAAGTATGGACGTAAGTTTTATGCCAGATACAATATATATAACGTTAGTATCAGAACAAATTTTATCAATTAAGGATTCGGGTGTTCAGATTTTAGATTCAAAATAAGTAAAAATGATAATATTAAAAATAAAAAAAAATATATGATCATTTTCTACTATTAATATATAATGCCTTCAATAAATTTAACAAACTTTGAGAATGTTGTAGCGCACACAATTAGCGAAATAAATGATACAGGAATACAAGATATAAAGACCATATACGCCAGTCAAACAGATATAATTGATTTACTCAACAATAAAGCAGACCAAGTAGATACTTACACAAAAGCACAGGTTGACGCTAATTTTTATGATATAACTCAATCATATAACAAAACAGAAGTTAATGTATTATCAAATAATATTAGTTCAAATGCTTATTTCATTATGAATAATACAGCAACAATAGCAAGTAATTTAGTTAATGTTTCATCAAATACATTTTTAATAGGTAATCTGACAATAACTTCAAATACAAATTTTAATAATATTTCATCAACTACACATTTAATAAATAATTTAAATTCTACTATAACGACTAATTTTAATAATATTAGTTCTAATACTAATTTAATTAATACAAATTTTAATAATATTTCTTCAAACACTACTTTAATAAATACAAATATTAATAATACTTCATCAAATACACATTTAATAAATAATTTGAATTCTACTGTAACAACTAATTTTAATAATATTTCATCAAATTCTCATTTAATATCTCAATTACAAACAGGTTCATTTAATGAAGCAGATTATTATAATAAAATAACAACTAATAATTTATTATCAGAAAAGTTAAACACATCAGTATTAAATAATACATTCATACATAATATAACAACTACTGCAACTTTCAAAATAGCAGAATTTGGAAATTATAACAATTTGATTGAAATGTATAATAATTATTTTGACAGTTATGTTTATGGAAGTTTGACTGGTTCAACTATGTTTTTGAATCAAAGAGGTTTTGGAGATGTAGAAATTAATAATTCTTCAACTTTTCAAAATGATAAAATATTATTAAATCATAATACCACAATATTAAGTAATTTACAAGTATCTGGTTTATTTTCGTGTTCATCTATTTTAGATATAGCAGGTTCAGATGCTCGTTATGTTTTACAATCAGATGGATTAAGTGGATTAATAACGGGAAATACAAATACAATTAATTCAATAATTTCAAATGATAGCGCACAAGATACAGTAATAAGTCAAAAATTAGACAAAGTTAATACAACTGCGCAAACAGTAAACTCTCCAATAATACTTAGTTTAACAGATAATACTAATCCAATATTTAGAATCCAGGACGCAGTTAGTTACCAAAGACTCGAATTTAAAAGAGGATGCCAGTTAGACTCTTACCAAGGACTAACAGGTGCTACTCCTTATAGATTATGGTTAGGATGGAATACAGGAGATGTTATTATTGGAAGACCCAATAATGCTTCAAGAATTACAATTAATGGTAATGTTCATACTTCATACAATTTTGCTCAAGCACATGGAACATCATATTTTGAAGGTGCTGTTTATATGAAAGGTAATTTATTTACAAATAATGATTTTTCAACAGATATTAAAACAAAAATTGATAATATCAATACTTCAATAAATGGACTAGAACCATATTTAGAAACATATACACCAGATGCAACAGAAGGTTTTTATATACATCATCCTAATTTTGTTGCTGTTAGCGTTGGTGATATTACTAATGCCAGTAATCAATATATGATGTGTGATGGATTGGTGAATAAAACTATTTTTAGTAAGCCCGTTGATGTGTTAGGTAATATTTATACGAATGCTGATGTTAATTGTGATAATGTTAATATTGCTACTGATGGTAAATTAACAATTGATACAAATTGTGAATTATATAGATATGTTAGTGCTTTTTCATCTTTTGATATGAGGAATACCGATGCTAATTCTTCAATTAGATTTATTTGTGGAGATCCTGCCGTTCAATCTAATATAGTTGGAGCAGTTAATATTTCTACCGGATGGACTTTTAACACTTCTACTGCTGATGTAATGGGTAATTTATTTGCTGATCATATTTATGTTAAAACTAATGGAGCATTAAGAAGTAATCATATAGCGCCTAATGGTGGAACATTAGTAACAGTTGATACTAACTTAGCAGTTCAAAATGCATATTTAGCAACTAATACCATTCAATCATTTGATTTAACAACGGTTTCATGTTTGAATAATATTTCAATGACTACTGGAACAGATCTAAAGATGGGAACAAGTGAAATATCAACTTATTACGATGGAACTAGTTTATCTACAATTGATGTAATATTCAGAACATCAAACACGGCGTTTAGAGTTGCTGATAGTTCTACTACCCCTTCTGTTTTATTATCTATTGATAAGACATTTGGAACAACAGTAAATACTGAAAGTTTTACAAATAATGCTCCATCGACTTTTAATGAAAATGTAACAGTTGTTAACACAAAAACATTATTTGTAAATGATATTCAAGATGCTTCAGGCGATGCTATTGATATTACCGCTGGGACAGTAACCATAAATGGAAGTTTAATAGACAACTCTGATGCAAGATTGAAATATGATGTAGATTTATTAAAAAGTAATTGTATTAGTATGATTAAGAAATTCAAACCTAAAAAATTCAAAAGAAAAGATAGAGACAATAAGGATGCAATCCATATAGGTTATATTGCTGATGATTTATTAAAAGCAGTTCCGAAAGAAATTAGTAATGTAGTTCATACCGAACGTGAATATTTAGGTATTGAATATACAAAAGTTCCAATATTATTACATAAAGCTTTACTGGAAGTGATAGATAAAGTTGAAAAATTAGAAAAAGAAATTAAGGAATTGAAAAAAACAATCTAAATAATAATATATAATGGGTATTGGTCAAAGTAAAAACGATGAAAATAACAGTATGGAAGACATTAAGAATTTAAGAGTAGATGAAAAAACAAGAGCGGATACTTTAATAATTAAATCTATTCAAGAATGTGTGGCGCGAATAGAAAAATTAGAAAGTCAAAAATCGGACAAACTAATATATAAATTACCAAATTTACAGTTTTGCAACGCTTCATTAATTTAAATCAAAAACATTAAACAATAAATTTAATGTTATTGATTAGTTATTTTCAAATATTGTGAAAAGTTGTTCATAAACATTTTATCTGGGTTCTTTTCTAAAAGGTTAATATATAAAAAACTATGCGGTTCATCAGTGGCAGTCTCATATATTTTATAAATTAGTTTCTTGCTTTCATGTAAATTATCGCTTCTAACAATTGCTGATAATTCATCTTGCAATATTTCTATCTCTTTAAAATTTCTAACTTTATAATAAAACAAATGACTTATATTTACTCTAATAATTGGTGGCACGGTTGATGATTTTTGAAGACTGACAAGCGTTGATATTCCACTATGACGTCCCCTACAGAATAAAGAATTTAACAATTTGTTATTTCTTGTTATTGCTGGATTATCAGATACATCATCCAAAATTACCAAAATATTAAATAATTTCTTCGTTCCTTGTTTTTTCTGGTATTCAATTATTTTATTTTGAGTTTCTATAACTCTTTCTAAATCTTCAACATTGAACTCATCCCACCAACACGGTTCTTTATCATTATCTACTTTCAAACCTTCTTTAATGTATTTTTTAACAGGCAACCAAATGCTATCCAAATTTACAGATGGGGACCAGATAAAAATTCTTTCATATGCTCCTCTATAAATATCAAGTATCATTGATACAAGTAGCGTGCTCTTTCCAGAGCCTGACGGCCCTACAATCATAGCTCTCATCGGCAATTTAGGGACGACCTCGTGCTTGCTTTGCTTAAAGTCATATTTGATTTCGTCAATTGGTTTTACATCAGGCATAATAAAATAATATTAAAGATATTTAGAAAATTATTTATAATTAATATTAAATGGAACATCGTTATGTTATGAGTGGCGGTAAATAACATAATGGAACAGGTTTTCCATTGCTTCAATCAATAAGCATTGAAGATAATTAGTTTTGTGTATTGCTCGCGTGTGCAATGAAAACCCAAGTGCTGTGCCCCACCAATATTCTATTATGCATGAAAATAATAAGATCAATTAGAATAATTTATCTTATTATTTATATGGATAGAAGTTATTCAGATTATATTGATATAATAGATGAAGTAGAGAATATAGAACAAGTAATAATAACTGACAACAGATGTAAGAAAGTATGCTTTTATACATTAGAATTAATAAAATTAGGAATGCAATATATCAAAAATAAAAATGTAAATATTAATATAAATGCCAAGAAAGAAAAAGAGTAAAAGCAAAGAAAGACCAATGCCAGATATTGAAGCTCGGAAAAAAACAACGGAAAGTGTTAAATCAAAGGGTGAAAGTAAAGCTGTAAAATGCGATAAATGTAATCATGTTATGAATTTTAAGAATGAATTGACGGTAGATAAAAAAGATGGTGTTAAGGTTAGTTGTGTCCCATGTATGTTTTCTTTTAAAAAAAACAGACAAATATTTTAATATTCAGAAAAAATCAGGAGGCGATATGGTTATTGAAACTAACGAACATTTGATTAATGTTAGTTTCAACAGGGACATAAGTTAGTATTTAAAGAGTAGATTTTACATTAAATCAATTTTATAAATAAATAAGTAAATAAATAATATCTAATTATTTGTATAATCATAATGCCAACTATGAATAGAGAAGACCATAGAGTTATAACTTTTGACGATGAAGAAATTAAAGACCTATTCAATGGTGATGAAAACTTTGCTAAACAATTGAGCGAAGAATATTTTTATTGGTTTGATGCTAAATTCAATGATAAATATTTTATGAAAGGTATAACTAAACCGGATAAATTTGATAAAATATTGAACTTTTTTGAAATTACAGGTGACGAGGAAGGTTTAATAAAAATGAACAATAAAATTGGTGAAAGACTGTTAGAATATAATTTATTTACATATATAACATTAGATTATTCAGGTAAACTGTATAATAAAACGCATAAATAAATATTTAAATAAATAATTATATAAATAAATATATATAGAAATGTCTGAAGTTGAGAATGATGCTATTACTGAACTATCAAAGAAAATAATGACAGTTAGTAAAAATGTTAAACTGTTGTACGAGATGATAAAAACTATTGACCAGAAACTTGATGCAAAGGCAAACGAACCAAAAGATAACAATGAAGAGAAGGAAAAGATTGACAAAATCTTTGAAAAGAAAGGGATAGGCAGACCCAGCGGTGATTATGACACGAAGCGTAAAAAATATTGTGATATGTTAAATAAGGGACAAATCAAAAGTCCAAAAGAACAAACATTAGAATACTATAAGATTATTAAGGAAGATGATAAATATGTATATTTCTAAAACATTATCTAAATCATTCTAATAAACAATATGAATTTATTAGAATTATTTTGTGGAACTGGAAGTGTAGGAACCATAGCAAAGTCATTAGGTTTTAATGTCATCTCATTAGACTTGAAAAATGCTGATATTAATTGTGATATTTTGGAATGGGATTATAAACAATTTGACAGAAACCATTTTGATTTTATTTGGAGCAGTCCCCCGTGCACTGAATATAGTGTAGCAAAAACTAGGGGAATTAGGAATATTGAATATGCTAATAGTATAGTTTTAAAAACTATTGAGATTATCAAATATTTTAATCCTAGATATTTGTAATCGAAAATCCTCAAACTGGATTATTAAAAAATCAGGAGTTTATGAATGAGTTTGAGTTTAAAGATGTTGATTATTGCAAATATGGATTTAATTACAGAAAACGCACTAGACTTTGGAATAACATTACGAATTGGACTCCTAGAGATTTATGTAATAGAGATTGTGGAAAAATAAGGAATACTAAACATATTGAAACTGCGCAACGACTGCCATCAAAAACTAAAGCAGAATGGGGAGATAATTATGTAATACATAAGCAGGAAGATTTATTCAAAATACCTGCTGAATTGATTTGTGAGATTTTGACGAGTTTGACGGACTAAGGAAACGAGTTTGGGGTTGGGATGGGGCATCCCCAAAAGCTGGGATGGGGCATCCCCAAACAATGAAATTTTGGGATGGGCATCCCCAAACAATGAAATTTTGGGATGGGGCATCCCCAAACAATGAAATTTTGGGATGGGGCATCCCCAAAAGCTGGGATGGGGCATCCCCAAAAGCTGGGATGGGGCATCCCCAAAAGCTGGGATGGGGCATCCCCAAAAGCTGGGATGGGGCATCCCCAAAAGCTGGGATGGGGCATCCCCAAAAGCTGGGATGGATGAAAAATGACAAGTTGATATTTATTTAACCCATAAACCTTACAATAAAAAACATTGTAAGATTTATGTTTTGAAATTATGGGGATTTTATATTTTGGGATTTTGGGAAAATATATTTTAGGGATTTGGGATTTTGGGATTTAGGTGGTAAAATTGGTTGAGGTGGCGTGCCCCTGTTGGTTAATATGGTTGAAGTGGTTGACTGAGGGGATTTTATCTGAACTGGGGCATGCCCTTTGGTAGGTTCTAGGGCCCCCCCGGTTAGTGCCCTTCTCTCCCCTTTTCTGGGGAGGGTTCCACCAAAATTCGCCGACAGGAAAAAAGGAAGCGGTACCCGAAATTCTAAGAAATTCTCTGCTGAAAAAGTTAGCCTATTCTAAGAAATTCCAAGAAAAGTTAGCCTACAAAAAAACACTCTCTACTGGAGCGCCTTCCCAGGCTGCCTTCTTCGCCTTGACCCTGCGCCGCGCCGGGTCCGGGTCCACGCCGCGGCGGGCCTTCGCGGCGGGACCGGCGACGGCTGAGGCGGCGGAAGCGGAAGCGGAAGCGGACGCCGAAGCGGCAGGCAGAGGGGGGGGATATGACTGGATTCACTGGATCCCTTCAGAGTTCTCCTAAGATTTCCCCTTTGGGTTGATTTACATCTCGGGGTGATGATGTTTAAAGAAAATATATAGGGAACCCTTTTTAGGTGGTTGCGTTTTGAGGGGCTCTCAAAGTTACTTGTAGGGGAGGTTTCCCTTCAAACCACCCTTTAGAGGGTAATTTCGAGGATATCACTTGTGGTTGGACCTAGACTGACAGATCAACATGGAATCCGACTCCTAAAAGCCATCGAGGAACTTTTTTGTGGAGGGATCTCCTTTTCGGGTTTCACGTTTCCAACTAAATGGAATCTGACAGGAGGGTGTTGGAAAATTTTCCTCTTGAAAAGGGCAGTACATGCTTGGAAGGAGGGTATTTGCCCAAACCAAATCAACATGTTCGCCGAGTGTTTTTTCTTTTAAGCAACCAGTGAGGTGGTTTGGATTGGTTTGGATTTGAGCCCCTGGTTCTTGAGTAAATGGATTTGAAACCCCTGCAAACCTCCAATTCGAGGGTAGCTGATTTGTTGAAGATTCCTGAAAGTTAAGGCCAGGTCCGCACAGTGAAAACCATTGGTTTCCGTACTTTTGGTGTTGTACTTGAGGAGTTTCTAGAGGTTCTCCCATCGTTCTTTGCTCTGGGTAAGATTTGCTTTGGGATTAGGTTCAGGAATAGCAGTGGGATTAGGTTTGAGATTCGGTTTGGGATATGGTCGGGTTTGGTCCTTTGTTTGCTTGGTGGGTGTTGAGGTTGCAGCTGAGTTTGATCTCGACCTGGCGTTTGCTTGACTGCGGCTTTTGGGCTGCTCTTTCTTCGTGGATATGAGTCAAAGCTAGAAATTCCTTTGGAGGGGCCTCCAAGATTGGCCTGTCGGATTGTCAACCAAAGATGTCGTATGAGAAGCTGGGAATTAGAGCTAGACGAGGCCGCTGACTAAAATCTTCAACGCTCCAGGTCGGCGCGCTTTGGTTCTGAAACGTTTCAGGAGTTGTTTAATTCAGGAGTTGTTTGGTTGGAAGCTGCCCACTAAAATATTCGCACGTTTCAGGCGAGTTGTTTGGTTCTTTGGTTCTGTTCCCTTTTCGCCAGAGAAAGGGGTTCAACCTCAACAGGGCTCCTTAAAAAATACATTTTGCAACCATTTGAAACATGGTTTTTTCCACCAAAATAAAGTTGGAAACCACCATTTACAGGTTGCAATGTTCAGGTGTATAATGCATCCGGATCCCTGCTCAAGATGAACCCCAAAAACTCCCCGAGCCCTAAAATTTCTTTGGTTGGTCTCTGCCCAAGTGCGGGGTTAGCAGCGTAGGGTTCAAACGCCGGGTTTCAGCATAGTGTGGCTTTTTTGAGGCTACCCCTTTTTTGGTGGTGAAGGGAAATATAAAGAAAATCACCATTTTGGCAGGTCCCCTCAAACAAGACACCCATATTGTCTTTTTGTGGGTCCACTTAGAAAGGACAGCATCAAATCAAACTAAGTCCAAGACCCGCGCTGTCTTGTGGGGGGGTGGTGTTTTCTTCTGGTGTCGCTTTCTCAGGTAAGCCTTAGTTGATGGTTTGGATTGGTGGTTTGGATTTGGATCTGAAACCACCCCAATCCAAGCCACCTACCTCCATCAGTAGAGGGAACTTGGTAGCTGGTTTCTGGTTGCCTGCTTGATTTATTGCTTGCTTTCTTGCTTGCTTTCATGCTTGCCTGCCTGCCTGCCTGCCTGCCTGCTTGCTTGGCTTGCTTGATTAGTTGGTTAGTTGGTTAGTTCATTGGTCAACCAACCAAACAACCAACGATGCCCTTTTCTCGCATAGAAATCCACTGGGCATCTGAGTTCGTCTTTCTGCTTAGGTTCCTGGTTACTTGCTTGCTTGGTTGCGCCGACTTTCAGGGCAGGGCCTGCTGCTGGTGGTGGGCTGCTCGCCGGACTTGGCGGAGCTCTGCGTGCCCCAGCGCCGCTTTCGCCGGGTCCTGCGGGCGCCACCCCTGCGGAGCCCACAGGAAAATCCCGGGAGCGAGGGGGCGGAGGAAGAATTCGGGGTGGCTGGCTGGCTGGCTGGCTGGGTGGGGTGGGTGGGGTGGCTGGGGTGGGTGGGGTGGGTGGGGTGGCTGGCTGGCTGGGTGGGTGGCTGGCTGGCTGGGTGGGGTGGGTGTGGGTGGGGTGGCTGGCTGGCTGGCTGCGTGGGTGGGGTGGGTGGGGTGGCTGGCTGCGTGGGTGGGGTGGGTGGGGTGGCTGGGGTGGGTGGGGTGGCTGGGGTGGGTGTGGCTGGGTGGGTGACTGGGTGGGTGACTGGGTGGGTGACTGGGTGGGTGGCTGGGTGGGGTGGGTGGGGTGGCTGGCTGGCTGGGTGGGTGGCTGGCTGGCTGGGTGGGGGGTGGGTGGGTGGGGTGGCTGGCTGGCTGGCTGCGTGGGTGGGGTGGGTGGGGTGGCTGGCTGCGTGGGTGGGGTGGGTGGGGTGGCTGGGGTGGGTGGGGTGGGTGGTGGCTGGGGGGTGGGTGGGGTGGCTGGCTGGCTGGGGGTGGGTGGGTGGGGTGGGTGGGGTGGCTGGGGTGGGTGGGGTGGCTGGCTGGCTGGGTGGGTGACTGGGTGGGTGACTGGGTGGGTGGTGGGTGCTGCTGGCTGGGTGGGTGGGGTGGGTGGGGTGGCTGGGGTGGGTGAGGTGGGTGGGGTGGCTGGCTGGCTGGGTGGGTGACTGGGTGTGACTGGTGGGGTGGGTGGGGTGGGTGGGGTGGGTGGGGTGGCTGGCTGGCTGGGTGGGTGGGGTGGCTGGGGTGGGTGGGGTGGCTGGCTGGCTGGGTGGGTGACTGGGTGGGTGGCTGGGTGGGGTGGGTGGGGTGGGGTGGGTGGGATAACTGGCTGGCTGGGTGGGTGGGGTGGGTGGGGTGGCTGGGGTGGGTGGGGTGGCTGGCTGGCTGGGTGGGTGACTGGGTGGGTGACTGGGTGGGTGGCTGAGTGGGGTGGGTGGGGTGGGTGGGGTGGGTGGGGTGGCTGGCTGGCTGGGTGGGTGGGGTGGGTGGGGTGGCTGGGGTGGGTGGGGTGGCTGGCTGGCTGGGTGGGTGACTACGTGGGTGACTGGGTGGGTGGCTGGGTGGGGTGGGTGGGGTGGGTGGGGTGGGTGGGGTGGCTGGCTGGCTGGGTGGGTGGGGTGGGTGGGGTGGGTGGGGTGGCTGGGGTGGGTGGGGTGGCTGGCTGGCTGGGTGGGTGACTGGGTGGGTGACTGGGTGGGTGGCTGGGTGGGGTGGGTGAGGTGGGTGGAGGGAGGGTACCTTCCATTTCCATTCTTTCCAGACGTCCTTCTTTCTGAAAAGCCTCCAGCCCTGGGGAAGCAACCGGCTTTTGAAAAGAACAATGGTTGAAAATAATGGACAAGGAATCAACCCCTAGAACTCCCCCTCGTCTCCGCAAAAGAACGATGTACCCCCAACTGGGAAAAGCTTGACTGACTCCAGTGGCCAACTCCGAATGAAACCCGGCCAAAGGCTAACATACACGACTTGTCGGGTGGAATTTGGATTATTTTTGTTTGCTTTAGGTCTGTCTCTGTGTGTTTTAGAATTTTGTCCCATGGGAATCTATCACTACTGGCAAAATATGTTTATTCCAGGGGCGTATCCGCAAATGGAAGCTGAGGGGCCCCGTTTTGTTGATCCCGTGAGGAGGTGGAGGACTTGATGGCTCTGGCGCACGCCGAGCATCCGGAGCTGGAGATCCAAGGCCTGCTGCACGGAGGCGCGAGGAGCTCTCGCTCGAGTCGCTCGCGTGGGTGGATCGCTGAGGTTCGGAGCGGTTTTCTGGAAGCGAGGTCACCCAGCTAGGTGCCCGTTTTTTTTTAAAACCCTTTTTTGGGTGGGAGGATTCCCCTACTAAAATAGACTACAGAGAAAAGTTGGATTGATTTTTGGGGGGTGTTTCCCCTTTTGGGTGTGGGGAGGGAGGTTCAACCCACTGGAGGCTTGTTAAGCCACTGCGGTTTGGAGGTCTTGAAGGGACCCATTCTGGAGAAGCCCAGGGATACCCTGCTAATAAGCTGTGGTTGATTCATTTTGGTTTTAGGGGACTTGCAACCATGCGAAGTGGGTTACAACCAGGCTTACAAACCACTTAGCTAACTCCCAGACCATCTAAGTACCCCAGGTCACCCAGCTAGGTGCCCTTTCTCACCCAACTTCCTTGGTTGGGAGGGTTTCCCTACTAAAATAGACTACAGGAAAGAGTTGGTACCCTTATTCTAGCCTCTCGACCTAGGAAGGGACCCAGTTGAATTTGGTGGTTCAAAGTCAACTTGTACTTAGATGGTCTGGGAGTTAGCTAAGCGGTTAATAACCCTGTTTGCAACCCACTTAGCATGGCTGTAGGTCCCTTTAGCCAGTGTTACTAGCCACTTGGCTCACTCCAAGACCATCTAAGTAGGGCTTCATCTATCCCAGGTGCTGCTTGGATCGTTTCTTGTGGGTAAATTGGAACCCACCCCGGAACACCACACCGCTCCAAACCACCCAAAAGCGGGGGAAGCTGATTGAAGGGACTGAAATTGATGGAGAAGATCCGCTGAAACCACCAGTTGGGATTCAACTCATTTCTTCCCCAGAATTGGTTCCCCTTTTGATTTTTATTTGTTTGGGGGCTCCTTTTTGTTTTTTTACTAGCCAGGCAAAAACATGTTTTTTTGCTGGGGGCTGGGGTCCCAATTTCAGCCAAGATTTCTAGGATTTCGTCATTCCGAAGTGCTGGATTTCGTCCAGCACAGAGCCGCGGAGCTGAAAGTATTTATCCAATTTGCCGCCAACTGGTTACGGACCTGGTGGCTTACGTCAGCTTCCATTGGCAGGGTACCTGGGAATGAACCGCCCCCTTTAATGACGCTACAAGTTGGATGGTTCAGTTCGGAGTCAACTCATTCCCGGCCATCTGGCAACCAGGTTTGGAGCTTTGGAGGCTTTCCAAGCAGCCAGTCCTGGCGAGAGTGCGGAAAGTTGGTGCCCAATTGAGCCTACCCCCCGTTCATTCGTTTTGGTCTTGCTCACCTGCGTGAAACGAGCTGAGGTAGAGATCAAACCTTTTTCGGGTTCCTTTTTTTTGGTTACCCAAGGACTTAAACCCAGTTCCCCTTTTGAGGACAACCACCCCTGTGTTTCAGTCTCCTTGGAGCAATCAAATAGTGGAACCCTGATTGCAAGAAAATGCATATATAGTGAGAGTGTGGTCAACTACAGTGGGGGTGGGGAGGTGGCACAAGCGGTGGACAAGTGACTGATATGTTTGTTTTGGTTCTTTTCTTTTTTCCGGGGAGAACATAAAAAGACTACCAGATTTCCCCGAGCTATGATCATGTAGGGGTGTCTCCACATGGTGTGCTGTCAACTTACACACAGCCCATGAACTCTACTGTGGATGGACAAAATCCTGCACCACCCAAGAAACCCTGGAATGATTCCCCTGTACATACCAACAAATCATGGTTTCCCATGGTTTCAAGCTGCGAACGGATTTCGCAACCACAGTATGGGTTCAACATCAACCTATCGCAGCCGAGCTTTTCTCTGGCCCCGCCATTCACACCTGACTCCCCGTCCAGGGCCTTCCGCTTCCTCGAGCTCCTCCTCACTGACCTCCCCCGGTGCGGCGGAGGCGCTGGACGCGGCCCGGCGGAAAAGCGGAGCGGAGAAGCGGTGGTCCAAACTGGGATCCCAGTTGGCGGATCCAAGCCAATGGGTCCAAACTTGGGTTGTGGTTGATCACTCGGGGGTTCTCCAACCGCTTCTGTGATACTTTTGGGAATCCTTTGTATGAAGAAAATAGTCTTTGGGGTTAGGCCCTTTCTGTTGTATCACAGAAGTGGTCATTCCCCACAGCCCTGGTCCAAACCAATAGAAGCGGTCGGAACCCAGATGGGTACAAAGGTTTATAAGGATATGTGGCTATGGGTCAAAACCGATGGTACGTACCGTTTTGGTTAATAAATGCACCACCCGTTTTAGAACCTATTTTAGTGGTTAGATTGGTTGATGCTCGCTGGGGGTACGACTTGGATTTTGACCCATGGCCCGGTGAGTCGGCGATTGTGTTGTTGTGGTTGAACCATGTTGCATAGAAGCCAGCTACCATTTTGGGGTTGTACTCGTTGCATAGAAGCCAGCTACCATGTTGCATAGAAGCCACAAATCGTGTTTGTTCGTGTCTTTTTTATTCCATTTGCCAGGCCGAGAGCCAGCTCGGAGTTGCTCAATATTATGTCCGGCCTTTAAATGATGGCTAACTTGTCCCATGTCAGAAATATATCATATTTTTAGTAGTTTACCCCAATTGTCATCCCGTGCAAAGACCCTTTGCGGGGGGGGGGGGGTGGCCCATCCAAATATTGTATTTTTGATTGAGTCTTTGCTTGGCGCACATGTGGGGTACACAAAAAACACAGTTTCAGATTCTGGATCATATTTGCTCTGCCTCAAGAATACCAGATCATTTTCGAGGAGTCCCAGATGAACTTGATGTTCCGGGGTATTTTTCGGTGGCTTCTGTTCGTGAGGTGTGACCCCATTGCAGAGAATGATTCCTGTTGAGGGTATGTTTGGATGAATGGTTAATCGGAAACACTGAGCGTTTCCTAATGAAGGGGCTCCAGCTTGCACCAAATGCAGTATTTGTTAGGCACTCTTTTAATATGTGAGAACCCATTCAAACGGTCGCCCCAAAAGGGCGGTGAAGACCTGTAAGAGATGAAGCAATTGACCATCGCTTTCGTTGGCTCATGGACCGGAAAGCAAGGCGAACTGGGGACCGGGGGGGGGGGGGTGGTAACTCCCTGAACCCCTTACCCTCCCACCAGCGAACATGGTTGGGTGCACAGACCCCTGTAGAAAGACGACTTTCCTCTTGGAAAGGGCCTTTTTGCACTTCCATGTTAGTTGGAGGGTAAGGCCTGAAGTGCTTATCAACTTGGCTTATCCTGCGCTTATCCAGAGATAGGCCCCCCCATAGCCCCCATAGCCTCCATAGCCCCCAGGGGCTCCCATAGCCCCCATAGCCCCCACAGCCCCCATAGCCCCCATAGACCCCATAGACCCCATAGACCCTATAGACCCCATAGCCCTAGGGGTCCATGATTGGTAAACTTGATCACCCAAAATCTGGGTGCTTTTGGTCCCCCAAAGGCGTGCCTCTTCTTCGTCTTTTTTGTTTTTTTTTGGGGGGGGGTCCCCGCAATGTGGTTTCCTTTCAACACCAAGTTAGAAAAAGACACACTCAGAAGGGGGCTTGTTCAAAGTAGTGGACCCAGCTCATGCTTAGTTTGTTTTTGCCTTAAAACCAACCCCCAAAAACGTACCCCTCAAAAAGACCTACGCCTGTGCCCGAGAAATCCCCAGCCGGAACCTCCTGAAACTGCTGGTTGATCCCTTCAAAAACGGGGGAAACAAAGATGGTGGGTTTTCCTTTTGGTTTCCTTTGAAGCTTTGAAGGAGTACACACTGTTGAACCCTTCTTGAAAGCTGCTTCAAAGAATCGCTCGGGCAGAGACCCCACAGCTTCCAGCTGAACAAAAAGGGGCCTGGGTCAAAATTAAACCAGGATCTGGACCGCCGGTTTTGGTCCATTCCACGGGCAAGCCATTTCGGATCCGTTTTGACTCCCCAGCCAAAAGAGCCTCGGAGCCCCGGCCTCGAGGCCAGCCTGCGTTCGCTGGCGCTGCTGGCGCCGGTCCTAGAGAAATTGCCCCACGCGCGGCTGGTGAGCTGGCGCGGGACTCGCCCTCGCCGAATGGAATCGATGGCGATCGGGGCAAGGGAACCTACTCAGATGGTTTTGGACGAATCGCTAAACGGTCAGTAACCCTAGGCTGGCTATAGGGGACTTACAACCAGGCTTACAAACCACTTAGCCAACTCCCAGACCATCTAAGTACCCTAGGTCCCCCAGCTACGTGCCCTTTCTCTACCAACTTGTTTGGGGGGCAGGGTTCCTCTACTAAAATAGACTACAGAAAAAGTTGGTACCCTTATTCTAACCTCTCTACTGGAGGACCTAGCACCACCAATGGAAACAAAGATGAGCCAGATATGCCTTGTTTTATTCTTACTCGAAAACAAACATAAACCGAGTTTAGCCCATCGTGGCGATTGTGGCTTGTTGTATAATTATTATTAGTATTATTAGTATTATTAGTATTATTAGTATTATTATTATTATTATTATTATTATTATTATTATTATTATTGTTATTATTATTATTATTATTATTATTAGTAGTAGTAGTAGTAGTAGTAGTAGTAGTAGTAGTAGTAGTAGTATTGCTATTATTATTATGATTATGATTATGATTATTATTATTATTATTATTATTATTATTATTGTTATTGTTCTTATTATTATTATGTCCCGTGTTCAGGTGATTTCGAAGGACGCTGATTCGGCCAAACTTCAGAGGGCAAAGAACCTCCATGGTCAAATGGAGGCAACATGGGTGTGGGTCAAAATTAAACCAACAGGGGACCGCAGATTTTGGACCATGTTTCCACTTACAGGGCAACCCATATTGGGTACCTATTTTTGACCCACAGCCACATTAATACCATGGGGATGCGGTCGCTGGTGTAGATGAACAAGTCATTTTTAGTTTTCGTAGCACTTGCGATGGAACCAAAAGTTGCGCGACGGATCCGGTTCCCGGAGGTATCGGAGAGGTGGAAGGGCAACTCCTGCCCGAGCGTAGCTTGCTTTTTGCGTAACGGCGGCCTTCCAACTTTTTTGCCGAACGGGATTGTTCTTGTGCGGCTACGGGGAAAATCCCGGCATTGCCATACAAACGGCTTGCCGTTTTTGTAGCTGTCCTTTTTGATGTTCCTTCGTTGCCCCTTTCAACGAGCAAAGCGTTTTTGTGGAAGGTCTGGCCCAGAAACAAACACTCCAAACTGGCTACACATGGCTCATCGTCAGGATGTTTTTGGTTCTTAGAGCTCTGCCATTGTTAGGCTGAGGTCAATGGAACACGACATAGATCGCACGGCCAGCTGACGGGCCGAACTAGGTCCATGAGTGCTCAAAAAGCAAGACAGAGGTCTAATCCAAGCCTCGCTGAAGGATGGGGTGGATCTGTTTCTGCGTTTCTCCATGTTCCCTCCCTAAGCATAGCTCTTTTCATTGTTGGCCCGCCTAAGGGGCTTCAGGGCTCATGCGATCCGCCTTTCCTTTGATCCCTGAGTGCCTGCCGCCGAAAACAGCAAGGGGAGTTCTGCTGAAAGCCTCGGTGGAATCTTCCCTTCGGCCAAGGATCTTGAAACTTGCTGGCGCTCAGGAAGGAATGAGTTGGAATGACCCCGAGATCAACCAGCCCCCTTGGTTTCCTTAAAGGCGACCCCCAGGTTCATTCCCTCATTCCCTAGCGACGTGTCGATCCGGCTTTCGGTTGGTTTTTTTCGTGAGGAATAGAAGTGATTTTCATTTCAATACTCAATCTTGGCTTGGTGGTTCCCTGCCATCGCCTTCGGTTGTTTTCAGCTTTTCAGGGTTTTGTGCACTAAGCCACTACAAGCCCAAGTTAGACTCTTAGGGGATCTGGGAACAGCCCAATTGAGCTTACAAAGTGCTTCCAGGCACCACTGTAGTATGCACCACTATAGGTGTTTTCAGCTTTTTAGGGTTTAGTGGTAGTTGAACGACTACAAGTTACCACTCTTAGCAGGGGATCAGGGAACAGCCTGCTTCCAGGTACCACTTCCAGAAGGCAACCAGGGGAAGCCATCAAACCTGGAGGTAAGAAGCCCTGGATACCTGAGTCTTAAGCCAGGGGGTTCACCGATCGAGAGGCAGCCAAAAGGAAACCGTTTTTTTCTTTTTTTGGCGATCCCATCTATTTTGAGACACACCCATTTTGACCTGAAACCCTCTGAAATGCTGTTGTTGTTTGAGGCAGGTGCTTTCAAATACTGAGTCTGAAGCTCAACCACTCCGGACGGGACCATGGAGCCTAATTCTGTCGGGTTCCATATGGGTATGGGTCAAAATTAAACCACCCGGAATCGGACCGCTGGTTTTAGTCCATTCCATTTACCCGGGCAAGCCATTTTGGAAACGGTTACCCTATTTTTGACCACCACAGCCATGTGTTCACAGGGCATCTTGCGATAGGTAGGGAATGAGAAATGGAAAGAACCTTGCGATTCTCTTCACCTATTTTTGCCCCACCGCCAGAGTTGGGGTGGCTCCAACTTAGCGGGAGCCATGGCAAAAATTCCTCCGCGAGGTCCTCGGACCTGGGCTTCGCCAGCCCCGCCAGCTGGGCGCCGCAGGGCGCCGGCATGGCCGCGCTGGCCGGGAACGCAACGAAACGGCTCGACGGCCGCTTTTTTTTTCCGGTTCGGCTTTTCGTTTGTTTTTTTGTTCTTTTCTTTTTTTGTCCGGTGACCATAGGCGAGTTCCACGGGTTTTCTGGGGGAAGGGGGGGAGTTCTGGGGGTTTTGTGCTGGGATCATCCATTTCGCCAGTTTAGGCCACCTATGAACCTGACCGGGTGGACGACAACTTGTCTCTGGACCTGGTAAGCAGAGATGCCCCTGTAGTCCTTTTTTGGGGTAACCCCCTTTGGGTGTCAAAGGGAAAGAAGCCAAACTCGAGGGTCCATGACCCTTGCAGGAAGCCATGATAATGTTGACCCCGGGTTAATAAACCCCTCCCACTATTAGGCGGGTGTTCCCTCCAAAAGTGATGAATCCCCACTAAAAGGGGACACCCCCCTATTAATCAACCAGGGGTTTATTAATCCGGGGTTAACATTATGTCCATGTGCACATGGAAAAAGTGGCCCATGGTTGAAATGAAGGCTGAACGGAAGACTGCAGATCCCCCACTCAGAAAAAGAAATCAAGTGCTCCCGGCCCCCCAGACAGGCCGCCCCTCCGTGAGCCACGGGAGCCACTGCCCGATTTTTTCCCGTAAGGTGTTCCTTGCCCATCCGGAATTCTCCCTGGCAAGTGTGTCTCAAAGTTCGGACATCAACCATCTCAAATCTTCCTCTAGACCAAGATTGGCTGTTCTGTACTTTGATCCATTCGAATGACTTCCCATCAAGGGGGAGGAAGCAGATAGCACAACCTCCCCATTCAGGCCGGTGGTTCTTGAAGATCCAGCCAGAAGGGGGTCCACCAATTTCGAGAAGCTCCATTTTCCGGATTTCCCCAAGAGGCTCCCCTGAAACCTCCAAAACGGCCGTCCAATCCGAGCGTCGAGGCTTGTAACTTCATGGAGCAGTACATCCAGGCGAGGTCCCTGTGCACTCGAGGGGCCAATTCTGACTGCTGGGTTGGAGTTTGAGACCTTGACATTTTTTTGGGGACATCAAGGGGTTTTCCACTAAGCCCACAAGAGTGTTTATGTGTTTTTTTTTTGCAGAGGGGTCAACAGAAGCCAAGCATTGAAAGGCCAATTGCATAGTTGTTTTGTTGATTACACCCATTCCGCTGGCACATGACTTTCCACTTCGAAGTCACCCCGCTAAGTGGTGGGTTAAAGGGACGCCTCCCCAGTGTCTGCCTCTGATAACCCCTAGACTAGCCAAACTCATGATCCCAGTTCCAAGCATGGAAGTAGACCATGTCAGGTTCTGGAGACTACAATCTGGCAAAGGCCCCAAATGTCCACTCCTTGGTGGAAAACGGCTCATCGCTTTCGCGGTTTGCCCTTGGTTCATGGTTTAGACACCGTACGACACACGGATCCAGGCGTCCAATGCAAGCCTTGCTTGGATCGATCGTCAGCATTCGCATTGCAGCCATGCGGCACTTAAGAAGGTCGTGTGTGGCTCTCTAACACATAATGTTGGACCTCCTTTATTAAAAGTACTCGCTATTGTAGATTTTGTTTTTCCTAATTCAGAATCCTGTGACTGTTTTAGGGGTTCGCTATTGTGGCAAGTGTTTTTTGTCCCCCCAGGAAAAAATACAAACATAGCTTTTTTCTTCGCTTTCTGGATTTGCTCGGGCTCAGGCTAAACTTGCTAAGCCTTGGTAGCTCCTGTTGAGCTGGAGGCTGGTTCTGAGCTAGAATTGGGAATTTGTTTTCTTGAAGTGGCTCCCAAACCATCAAATTTAAGATAACTTCTTTACAAAAAAGTGCGGGCAAACAATCACACAAAGGGGGGTGCCCACAAGAGGCCCAAATCCTCTTTAATGCGATTGTTTTGGGGTCCTCTTTAGTGTCCAGTGGTTTCGGGGTTGCTGAAAACTGAAAACCAAAGCCTCAGCCTTTTACTTTTAAAGAAGGGGACTCATCCTAAGCTCTCCCCAGCTCAAAGGTTAAAGGCCTGAAATCTAGGAAATCGATTTTGCAAGTTGTTCCCAAACCATCAAATTTAAGATAACTTCTTTACAAAAAAGTGCGGGCAAACGGTCACACAAAGGGGGGCCCACAAGAGGCCCAGATCCTCTTTAATGCGACTGTTTTGGGGTCCTCTTTAGTGTCCAACTGGTTTCGGGGGTTGCTGAAAAAACGACCCTTGGCAATACTAAAGTAAGTACTGCCCCTCCCACACCCCCAGGATCTCCCTAAAGAGAGTCCCGCCGACTGGTTCCACTGTTCCAGGGGGGGGGGGGTCACACTAAACAGAGTCCAACACTACTATAAGAGCCTCCAAAAAAGCATGGGGGGGGGGTTCTGGGTACCATCAACAACATATCACCTCATGTACATGGGAGAACACTGTGTGTGTTTTTATCGCCCCATGTATTCTGTCCCTTGCTTTGTGGGCGCAAATCTTTGCAGGCCTTGGCGCACCAAATGCGGAAGTCTGGGGTCACCGTCTATGGCATGCGCTTCACTGAGGAGGCCGTGAGGCTTGACGGACGGACAGCCGGTTCGTTGTAGCTCAGGGTCCCTACAATAAACAATGGTTCCAGTGCAAGGCAATGTTTTGACTTCTTGATTTTTCAGTTGTCATTTGTTTTGGGTCATTCCAAAAGGGCCATAGACCTGCGGCCTGGGGTCCCGATCGGGCGAACCGCCCGTGGTCTTCGAGGGGGCTCGTTTTTGTGAACAAGGGGAGCATCCCCCGTGAGACAAAACCAGAGAGTTCAAGGCGGTTCGATGATCCCAATCAGTGGAAGTATTGTTGCAATTTTGAAAGGGCCCTAGTTTTGCAACCCAGCAGGCCATATAAAAAGACATAGGCTTTCTATCTGACTATCAGTCGGATGCTTTGTCCAAACTAAAGGGTTTTAGATTCCGCTTTGCTGTCCAGCCCCTCGATTGAGATGGATTTGTGTACGAAGTCTTGGTGGCTCAAAGCTTCCAAGTCTATGGCTGAGCTCAAGCCATCTCAAATTGGGCCAGAGATTGCCCTCTGCGAAACACGCACTGTTCCTTTGGAGTAAGTACCGGCAGTTACAAGGCTTGATTTGTCCAGGCCCTAGAACCATCTCCCCCTGCGGGGCAAAAGAAAACGACAAGATGGCTAAACATGTTGACAAGGGGATCGATATATATATATATATATATTCGCTGTTGTTAGTATTCGTCCAGTTTGTTTTGGACTCCGTCCAGTTCTAGCAGGGTGGGTCTGCAAAGAGCATCCACCTTGCTGGCAAAAACCGTAACTCCCTCGACCCCTTTGTTTTATCCGCCGCCTAGAGCTAAAATTCATGAGACAACTGTTGAAAGCTGAAGTAGGCGTACCTTGTTTTAGCTTGGACCCCTCCAAAATGGCTTCGGTTTGCCTTGTTAGTCTCCCTTTAAAGCCGCCCAAAAGCTTTAAAGCCACCGAACAGGGGTACGATCACCTCAAACAAAAAGCACGAGCTACCCAAAAACCAAGGGTATGCTTGAGACACATATCGATTGAAGACCATGGGGCTCTCACATGGTTGATCAACACCTCCATTCAGGGCCCCCAGTGTTGACCATGGGCAACTGTTCACCCCAAGTAAAGGAACCCGGTCAAAATGACCATGGCATCTGGGCGTGATCTTTAACTGGGGACTCTTTGATGGTGGGCATTTCGGGTAGCTTTTCCCATGGGTCACTGTTCCTATGTTGGACATATCGAATCCTTTTCGTGGTTTTCCAACGGATGGTCATCCCATGCAACCATTTGAAACATGTTGCTTTTTCAACACCAAAATAAAGGGACACCATTTACAGGGCAATGTTCAGGTGTATAATGTAAGGATCCCTGTTTTACCCGGTTCATTTCAAGGGGAACTTATCACTACTGGACGTATGTTCTAATTTATCAGAGAATGTATTCGCAAATGGAGCTCGGGTGGTCTCTCTTCACCACCTTGGGCGAAGCTGAAATGACAGCTTCTTTTGATTTGGTGTTTGCTTAGGACATTTGGAACCTTAACCCACCCGAGGAAAACCAGGGAGAGGTACTGGGTCCGTTGAGCATTTCGAAGGCTCCTTTAAAACTACTTGTGGGGGTGGTGGTTTCGTTTGTCCACGACTTACAGGGTGTGTTTGAGGCTATTTGAGGTACTACTGTAATTTGCCGGACGTATACTTGTCGAAGGACATTTTGATGATGTCACCCTAGGGTTCAATCCCCAGTAAAGAATGGCAAGGACCAGTTTGGATCGTCAACAATTGTGGTGAAACATGAACCCAGCCCTTGTTTTAATGGTGGCCTGCCTGAACCCCAGGATTCACTTTGAATGGCCAGGATCTCTCTGGATTCCGACCAAAACGCCCGTCATCAGCTGGACGCTGAGCTGCAAAGCCTCCTTGAAGCCAAAGAAAAAGCGCCAATCCAAGGCCACTTGGAGTGGGGGGGGGGGGGGGGTTCTGGTGTTCCTACTGGGATCATGTTTTTCGGGGTGATTGGTTAAGATTATCTTAGTTGTTCTGTAACTTGTCAAAGTCAACTGGGGTTGTTTCTCTTGAACCTAGCACTTAGGGGGGATGCCGTTGTCTATGTTGAAATAATGAGGCCAATTCTATTGATGTGCTCTTGTTCAGCGCCACACATAGGGCCATGCTGCCAGGGTTTTCTACGAACAATGGCTTCAGATCGACCAGGCGCTTAGGCCCAAATTCCAGGATTCGAAAGAAGCGTGGCGACGTAAACATCACCGTTTTCGGAGGTCGACAAGGGTCAACCGCCATTTCCAAGCTGTTGGAAAGCCGTCGGCTTCATGTGCGGATTGTGTAGAGCAGCGACGAATGGGACCCCCCAGCGTTCGGTTTCCTGAATACAGTGTTCCCATTGGGTGCGCCTTTTTGGAGCGAAAATCGGGGAATCCAAAGGAAGACCACGATCTTTTTTGGGGGGTCCCCTATTTAGAGTCTAGAGATAAACCAGATTACAATCAAACAAGGTCTGGGAAATTGTGAAATGGGCACTTGTCAAGGGACCCTTACTCCTTTGACCATACCCCCTTCGTAAAGACAACACAGGTTGAATGGGGCGTGTCCCAGTCAAGGGGGTGTCTTTTCACATTTGTCGGACTCCCTAATAATCCGTCAGATTGATTCCATACTTGGTCGACATTGTACAAGTGCTGGAGGGCCTTGTTCTGAAACCATTGTGCCATCGCGGTTCCCAGTGACAATACCCAGATCTTTCCACGTTGTCTTGCCTAAATTCCCGCAAAATCCAGGGAGAGAGTCCAACATTTTCCGGGAATCGGACAATTTTGTCCGCTCATGTTTCTCCAAGGAGAAGGAGATCCAGGCGGGGGCTTGAGTTGCTGATACCTTCGACCCTTCAAGAGCCTTGAGTCGATTACTTGCTGAGCATATGTGGTTCAGTCAAAGCACGATTATGCTTCATTCTCCCCTGTTAATTTTAAAGGAAATCTACTTGAACTATTTGTGTTTTTTTCAGGGGACTCAAGCAAATACAGGAACATGTCCAGATTTGCCTACGGTCCACTTGGGGTTCGGGACATGGGAGACGAGCTCCAGCCACAAAAACAAGGCAACCCTCGTGCGGAAGAAGACATTTTGACGGTACACCTCATTTGTCATCACTGAAATGGAAACCACAAGGAGCAGCGAACACCCCGATCTGCCTAAACGGAGGCTCTACTACCTTGGTTTGATGGGGATTATGGTTGAAGCTCTATAAATCTCTTACCATGGGTAGCACAAACAAGTCAACAGGTGTTGGCCGCTGATCAAGTGAGTTTATGCTTAAACGCTGGTTTGGCAAACCAAGAAACCGGCTTATCGAGTTGTCATTTTAGCCCTGGGTGTTGGTCTGGTATTTGTCCAAGTTTTGCAGATGAATTTGTCCCGCAGGTGTCTGAATCGAGACCGGTCACTCATAGGGCTCTGGGGATGGGCCGATTAAGCTTGGCTAGGCGGAGCTTTGTGGTGGTTTGCCTTTAACACAACCCCATGTTCAATTATATCTTCATTTTGGGCTTGGTCCTTTTTTCGGGACCCCCCCCAAACGAAAAACACACACACACACACAAGACTGCCAAAAAAAAAGAACGGTTTTTGAGAACACCCCCAGAGCGCCGCGCGGCGCGGCCCCATTCGCTGGCCCGGTCAGGAGGTCTGGTCCTTGCCTCGCCGCGAAGCCCATGGCCAGATCTTCGAAGTGGGCAGGCGCATGGAGTCGCGAGCCGCGCGTAGCGTCGGCTAAAACCCAACGGGTGGCCCGTGTTTCTTTTTTTTTAAAGGTTGGACTTGGGAGACTAGGAGGAGACTTGGGAACACTTGGGAGACTTGGAATTACTTGGAAGCACCGGGACACTTGGGAGTGGGCCGTGGTGTTGCTTTGGAGTCATCAGGGATGCCATGATCATTCAGACCGTAATTGTTTGAGCAGCCTCTCGTATGCATGTGGGCTTGATCAAGAGGTCCGTGATACATGGGATGACCATAGATGATTTGGGGGTCAGGTACCCTCCCACCAATCAACATGGAGCCTGACGTTCGGGGGTCCCTTTGAAAGGAGAATGGTCTTCCAGAACCCCTCTCAGGCTCCATGTTAATTGGTGGGAGGGTATATGAGCCACAATCAAAACCCGGGTAGATGCAGGCTAGTAAGGGACAATCCCAACCATAAATAGCTTCAGCCAGCCTTCTCAATTCTTGAAGCATGCTTCTGGGATTATGACAATTTTACTACCGGGGTTCTGATGATCTGACTCATGTGCGTGTCTTCTCTTTGGATGGAAACCGTACTCAGATCCATCATTGGAGCTTGCCCATGTTACAGAAACGAACAGTCATCCAAGAATCTGTGCCGAGATTATTTGTCTGATGTCTTCAGACATGAGTTTTCGTGAGTCGCCATTTCGACAATCAGTTTGCAATGAGGTTGCATTTCTTTGTTCTGAGGTCCGAAATTTTACGAGGGATCCCATTTGAAGAGCGGAATACCGGGCTCCTCAAAAGATCTCCATGTTGCAGCCCTTTGAAACATGTTGGCTTCTTCAACACCAACATAAAGTTGGACACCACCAGAAAACCAGCTGCAATGTTCGATCGGTGTATAACTTACCTCTTAAAAGCACCACTTTTCTCAACTTTTTGGGGGTAACATGGGCTGTATGTCTGTAAAAGATGAGAAAAAACCCCAGGGCGCAGGGAGTTTCAAGGGGTAAGAACTCATCTCCGGACCCCCCGGGAAATCCGCCGCGCCACGGACCTCGGAGCTCGGACTCCGGCAGGCCCTTGGTCAGCTTCAGCACCCAGAGCGCCCGGGGAGGCGGGCGGGAAGCGGGAGAGCGGGGAGCGGGACCCGGAGCGGGGTGGTGAAAAAAAGCGGTTGCTGAAGGAGAGGATTCCCTTCCTGCAGACCCGGAGGCGGGGGTTCTAGTGTCTCACAGTGGCACGCACAAAGTAGTTGCATTCTACAACAGGGTTGTGGGGTCACTCGGGGGTTTCTCCAACCACTTCTGTGCTACTTTTGGGAATCCTCCTTTCAGATGAACGGTTTAGGCTTTGGGAAGCCCTGGCCCTTTCTGTTGTATCACAGAAGTGGTCATTCCCCACAGCCCTGCTTAAGGATGTGGTAGTTTGTGTTTATTATTCTGTTGTTTGTTTGTTACGAATATGGTGTTTCTTGAACAGTTTCATGTTCCCCTGGCGTTAAAAGGGAATCTATGACGAGTGGAAGCAACCATTCATTGAATATGTGTTAATTGTCTCCTGGTTTTCAAGGGAATCGATCGCTGCCCTTTTAATTGAATATGTTGTTTGTGTTTCTTTGTTGGTTTGAAAGGTACTCTAGCACTACTGGAAACAGCAATTAATTGAGTATGGTTATTTGTTCTTGCGTTGTTCAGGGGAATATGTTTGTCACTTCAATTGAATATGTGTATGCGTTTAGAGGGAATCTATCACTACTGGAATCAACATTAAATGATAATGTGTTATTTTCCTCCGGTTTTAAATGACTTCTATCAGCACTGAAAACAGCATTAATTTGAATACCAGTTTTAGTTTCCCATCATGGTTTTAACATGAATCTATCACTTTGGGAAATAAGAGTTCATCGGATCTGCTAAATTATTCCCTTGGATCTATGACTACTGGAAACAACAATTCATTGAATATGCTCGTTTACCGGTTTTGAAGGGCATCTATCACTAGTGGAATCTGCATCTAGTTAAATCGGTTCTATTGTCTTCTGTTCCTGAAAGGGGATCTATCACTACAGGAAACATTTGTTTCATTGAGTCTGTGTGATGTTTCCCCCGTTGGCTTTACAGGGAATCGCACTACTGGAATCTGTGGCATTGTTGCAGTGGGAATCTATCACTACTAGGAACTACTGGAAGCAACATTTGATTGAGTATCTGTTAGTTTCTCTGTTGGTTCCAAAAGGAATCCATCTCTATTGGAACATAGATGTTACTTTTTCTAGCAGACGGTTCCTGCCAAAGGTCTCCTTCGTGTCGAGATTGATGGTTCCTTCCTATTGGAGGCTTTTGAAGGGACTGCAAAGAACCCCCCCCCCCGGTGAGGGATTTGGTGTGTGTTCTAAAGAACATCCGAGAAAAATCCCACGGCATGTCAAAGGGATTTGGTGCAAAGGCACTCCAAAGGAAAGACCTTTGGCTGTGTTCTTCAAGGATTTGCTGTGTTAGGAATCTCGAAGAGGACTCATGGCTTTTTTGGGGGCATCTCAACGAACTTCAGGGTTTTGTGGGGGGTATCTCAACAAAATCCCATGCGCCTTTTTTTTCGGGGTAGGCAGGGACCAAAACCCATTTTGAGCACTGAGCACCGCCCCGCGCTGACCGCGCGATGGATTTGAGGCTCGGTGTTGGGCAGCTCCCTGGATGTGCAGTGGGCGCTGAGGAGCGCGGTGAAGGACGCCCGACGGTCCAACCGATGCCGGGTGGTTCAAGCGACATGGATCACCGATGACATGGGTGTCCTTGTTTGTAAATAGATGGCCCTGGTAGATGATTGAACCACCAGGTAAACCAGGGCCAAGCCTATTTTTCAACCAAATCAACCAAAAAGGACGCCTATGCCCCCAAATATGTGGCTGGTTGTCAAAGCCGTTTTGGGATCCCATTTTGATTGGTAGGTGAATTCACCACCCATATTAGAACCTATTTTAGTGGTTGGATTGGGATGTTCACTGGGGGGCAACCGGGCTTTTGACCCATGGCCACATGAGTCACGTGCTCAAAACCGATTCGGGTAGACGATGAGTCAGGGACGAGCCCAAGGAATCAGGTGTGGCCGCCTTGGGAGTTCTTGAAGCATGGGCCTTGGGGGGACTATTTTAATACCGAGTTGGTCGTACACATGGCGCCTTGCCAGAAGGTCCAGCAGGCCGAAAGGGTCCCGGCTTCCTGTTCGGTGCCCGTCGCTTCTCCGCGCTTCGGGAAGCGCATGGTCCTCTGCAAAAGTTTTGCCGGGCAGAATTGGACGCCTAGATGACCCAGTAGTGCCCTGCTCTCCCCTTTTTTGGGGGGAAGCCACTAAATAGACTACGAAGAAAGTTGGTCGCCTTATTCTAACCTCTGTACTGGACCTAGACGCTCATTGGCAGACTAGCCATCCGCGGGCGAATGTGGGCTTGCTTTCCATGCAAAGGGGAGACCCATAGCCCTCGCGCAATCCCTGGGATAGCGGTGGCCTTGAGCTCGGCCCAAAAACACAGCGACGTGACGCAGGGGAGACCCTCCCGCCGGTGGCGTGGGATTGCGCATCTCCCGCATTGTCCCGGCAGGTGGACATGAGCTCGGCCCCACAAAAAAGAAAAACAAACAACAACAAAAAAAACAGGTAAGGCGTGAAGGCAAGTGACGAAGGTGGATGAAGGGCTCCCGTTTGGCTGAAAGGTATTTTTACTTGTTTTTGGTTGGTTTCTAAAAACCATGGGATGGGTGCTTTTGGCTGCTTCCATTTGCTGAAATGAATATGTTGCATTTCCCCCGGTTGGTTTTAAAGGGAATCTCTCACTGCCGGAAATATGTTCTCATTTTTCCAAGGCCTAAGCAAAAGGAAGGTAGGTTGAATTAGTGATTCCTTTTATATACAACCATTGGTTCCTTTCAGGTTTTGTAGTTTAGGGTTTAGGTTCCTTAGCTGTTTCTTGGTTTGGTGGTTGGGTGTCCATGTACCCCACAAGCTAAGCTTTTAGCTGGACGGCCCAGCCGCCTCAGCTTCCGCCTGGTTTTGCAGGTCTCGTACCCCTCTGTTTGCTGGTTTCAAGGGACAGCCAAAAGAAACGCCACTAGTTTGGGACAGGGTTGTGGGATCACTCGAGGGATCCCCCTTTGTATGAAGAAAATAGTCTTTGGGAAGCCCTTTCTGTTGTATCACAGAGGTGGTCATTCCCCACAGCCCTGGTTTGGGAGGTCTCCCAAAAAAGGACTCGCCCACTTGTCCCTTTTTCTAGCCCGCAGGAGCATCACCTGTGTGCCATTTCTCGTTGAGTCTCAGTTTGGAGGGGTGATGTTTAAAGGACACCGAAACTTGGAGCCCTGTGTTGTCTCGGAAAAAAGAGGGGGACTCCAAAACCTGTTGTGTTCGGCTAAACATAGGGCACGGGTCCTTTCCAAAATCTGGCTTCCGTTTGGCTTCCCCCCCCAAAACAAAAACAAAGTGCGTGTGTGTGTGCCCTCAAAAAAAAACAGGACTCCCCAGTTTTGGTTGACAGGGTCAAGGAAACCATTCCAAAATTTTCAATTTGGGGCATGTGGTTCATCTCAAAGAGCCGCACACCGCTCAAGCCAACCCCTACTTTCCTTCTAAGCTAGGATCAGAAACCTCTCGGTTTCAGTCTGTACAAGATCCTTCAAGCGACAAGGGTAGACCATTGGCGCCAGAAAAATACTGGAGCAAGGGCGAACCAAAAAGCTACATATTTTCCAACAATCAAGGAGAACATTGATGAATGGAGATGACCTTGAATGACTAAACCCAGGTTCACCCAACTGTAAGTGTAAAGGGAACTTTGGATGAGGTTCAGCAGACATTGTAAACGAGCTCCCTTACTTGGGGAGTCCTTATTTCCGGTCTGCAAATTGTGATCATTAGCCCAGGTGCGCTTGTTCAAAACACCATAGATTAAATATGTGAGCAACGAGACACAAACCACGTTTTTTTTTTTTTCTCGCCGAAAGGACCTTCGAACTGTTTTTTGTGCGGGAGAATTGCGGAGGGAGGATCGTCCCCATGCCTTCTCGCCTTCCCCAATCTGACAGATTGAAAAGTAGTCGATGTTCATCGACTTGTCCAGTCACTCACGTTGAAACAAGAAATGAAAACCTGACTTGTCCAAGACACAAGTTCAAATCGTGACGTTGGTTTGTTGTTCCTGTTTACCACAGCCGGAAGCTCCCAGGACCCCTTTGGAAGGCTTGGAGCTTCCGGCTGCTCTGAGGGAGTGCAGTCTGGGGCCAAAAATAAGATTTAATTCATTGACCTCTTAGGGGACGGGCAGGAGTCCGCTGCTAAAAAGACTCGAAGATTTTGTTTTCGAAGGTGGACCGGCCCAAACGCCAACGCTAGCACATCTGGGACCACATTGTGTTTTTTTGCCTTGGGTTCGTGAAGCTTGAGGAAGAATTCCGCTTACAGTCCATCCCACCAACCCTTAAAAGGGACATTGATCTTCCAGGTATCCTCCCACAGGTGCTAGGATAGGTGGGAGGAAGGGTATTCTTTTCCAATATTCCCATGTCGTTGGGAAAATGTTGAGCCTATCATGAGTTGAGTTTAGGTTAGTTTGGGTCTAAATAGATGGGTCCCCCTGGTTGAGATTGATGTTGTTCCATTTACCAGGGGAAGCCCTTTCTTTCCAGTTTAGGTCACCTATGGTCATGAGTTGCCTTATCCCCACCCCCCCACCCCGAAAAAAAAATGGGATGGGGGGAGTGGGGTGACTCCCGGAATTCCGTTTTCCCCACAAAACGAAAAATGGAATTGTTCGGGGGACTCGCCGCCGAACCCGTGCAGTGCTGCAGGACGCCGCCAGCTACCCTGTGGATGGCCGGCCAGCCACCTACAAGGAGGGAGCAGAAATGCAGAAAAAGAGATACTCAATACTTGTCACCATAGGTGTCCTTTTTGGTTGTTTTGGTCGAAAAATATATGGCGATTCCTGGTTTACCTGGTGGTTTAATCATCTACCAGGGAAACCCATCTATTTCCCTAAAAGGACTCCTACACTTGTCACGCAATAGCTCCGCATAGCCTAGGTTCCCCCACTAGTGCCCTTTACCAACTGTTTTGGGGGAGGGTTCCCCTACAAGAAAAGTTGGTACCCTTATTCTAACCTCTCCACTGGAGGACCCAGGTTTCTTTACAAGCGACCAAAACATGGCCACCTTTCGAACACCCAAACAAAAGAACGATTCACTCAGCACCCCCCCCCAGGCCAGTAGGAGGACCTAGTAGCAGTAGTTCACTTCAAAAAGCTTAAACCTTGTGGCTTTTCCCCACCCCAGCAACCCAGCAGCGCGCAAAAGGTTCATTGGCCATTTGGGTGGTTTGACCACATGGTTTATGCAGGTACCCAGGCCTATCTTAAATCCCAAGGCCTTTTTAGTACCAGTCAATGGCTGGGCACTGCTCTGGGTTTGTCTCACAAATGGTGGTTGTCCTTTTGGTGTCCCTTTAAAACCACCAGCCCACCCCCCCACCCCACCCACCAAAAAGCCAAAAACAAGAAAAGGAGCTGGCCCCAACAAGAAGCACGCCCGCATATGTTTCAACACCCCACATCACCAACAACTGGCAGTGGCTCAAAAAACCGGAATACCAAAATGGCTTGCCCTAGGAAGTGGAAACATGGGTACCAACACCTGCGGTTTGCCCCTCCGATCGTTTAATTTTGAGCCACACCAACAACTCAAACCAAGACACGGCCAGCCCCGAAGGCTTTGGCCGACGCTTTGCGCACGGCTCCGGAGCGCCTGGTCTGGGCCCACGGCGCCTCGGACGTGATCTTGCGCACCGCGCTGGCGGCGGCCAAGCGAGGCGGGGTGAAGGGCGCTAATGGGCGTTGAGGGTGGGAGGGTGTTTTTAGCGCCTGTTTTGGTATTTCTGTGGACAGGAGTGCTTTTCGGGATGGTTTGGGTGTTTTGGGGGTCTGGCGTGTTTTGGGTGTCTGTTTTTATCTTCCCGGTGTTTTTGGTGTCTGGTCGGTGTTTAGGGTTCCCAGCTTGGAGATCCCAAAAAGGGTTCCCCCCCCCAAAAAAAAAGGAGAGAGACACAGTTTCCTCCTTCCATGTTTTTTTGGTGGGTCAAATTGGAGACAGCAATACTTTTCCTTTTTTTCAAAGTTTGGTGGTGGGTCAAAAATTGGGTGACCCCGGGCCGTGTCGCGAAGGTCAGGTTCCAAGTAAAGACGGGTGGGATGGTAACACAATTGGCTTCATGCTCTCAGCTTGGGTATGGGTCAAAATTCAACCATCAGGAATGGGACCGCAGGTTTTAAATGTTTCCATTTACCAGGGCAAGCCATTTTGGGCAGGGCCGTGGGAAATAACCACTTCTGTGATACAACAAAAAGGCCCTCCCAAAGACTAACCCTATATCAAGATGGGATTCCCAAAAGTAGCACCTGGATCCTTGGGGTGAAAGGTTCCTCTTGGTTTCCCGAAACAAAGACCAGCCCAAAGAGCCTCATTTACGAACGGAAACTCCCAACTTGGAGTTCAAAAGATTGAATTCAAAGGGTCCCTCAAGAAACACCCATTTGCAGCAGCAAAAAGAGCAACCAGTAAGGAGAATTGGATGGCACAGGTGTCATTGTGTTAGGCACTGACTTTCAACCGAAAGAGGGAGCAGGACGGTCGTGGCCCTGTTCTTTGGTAAGAAACGAAATGGCACTGGTAAATGACAGATTCCTCAAAATAGTGGCACAGGTGAGGCGAAAGACCATTTCGTTTGTTCAAGGAATGCTAAAACAAATCTGAATCTTTGTTGCGACTTGCTCCTGTGCGGCGTGTGCGGTTTAGTTTGCTGTTGATTGGTGTGGAGGCTCTGCACAGAGTTGTAAGGATTACTTGGTGTAACAGTACATCAGGTGGCAAAACGGGAGCAAAACGACTCGCTTGAAGCCAACGCTTCACCCCCAAACCTGCTTGTTTGAAGGTGATTGCGGGATGTTCGGATTCGGATTCATGTTTCAAGAATATGCGCAATGGACATCTGGGTATGATCCCCCTTGGTCAAGGCCAAGATTGGAGTTTTTGTCCCTTCTCGTCCTCCATGAACCAACAACTACCATAGATGTTGTCAGTTGTTCATTTGCTTGTGCCATTTCGTTGAGGGTACCTTGCGCGTTCTTCCAAGGATCAACAAGGGGAAACATATGAGGCCTGGGTAGATGTTTGATTCTTTGGAGCTTGTTTCCAGTTGGGAATTATAGATATTTGGCCAGAGGGGCGGTCCAATGTTCAGTCTATGCTCAATTTGGGAGGGGACTATTATGTATATAAAATGAATTTGGGAGGGGACTACTATATATATAATATATTTGGGAGGGGATTCTCGTATATAATGCATATGGCCGCACTAAGAACAGTATTTTGCTTACAACAAGGTTACCCCAATTTGAAATTTGAACGAGCTCTGCCAAACAGGCTTTCTCCAAGAAGTTCCTTGTGCATGGGTGCCGCGCTTCGGGCTATGTCAGCCTTTTGTGGATAAGCAACTACTCACAGACTTCACAGAGAGCACAGCGTGATTTCACCCAGAACTAATGGCTTGAACGTCACGTCCATGTTGGGGCCACAAAGGGTCGACACGAGGGGGGCAAGATCTTTGACCCAGACAATATGCAAACACCACTGCTCCTTGAACAACTGTCACAGGTACCGGCGACAGGGCTCTCATGCAAAGCCTGGAGCCCAGAAACGGAGCGCAAAGGGAGGAGAAGACATTTGAGGTTTGGTCAACATGTTCAGTGGCCTTGGTGGTTCCCAGCAATCTCCTCTGAGGTGTTTAGTGGTTTTTAGTTGGTTTAGTGGGAGGTAAAATAGACTACCGAAAAAAGTGTGTACCCTTATTCCAACATCGCTCTACTGGAGGACCCAGAGGACCCAGTAGTACCAAAACAAAACCGGCGCGTGTGCCTGGCTCACATCCGAGTATGGGTCAAAATTGCACCAACAAAAACCACAGGTTTGGGTCATGATTCCAATTTTGACCCACGTGGCTCAATTGGCTCACCTGGCTCACCTGAGCAACAATCAAAACCCGGGTAGATGAAGGTTAGTAAGGGACAATCCCAGCCATAAATAGCTGCGGCCGCCTTCTTAATTCTTTACATGGTTCTGGGATTACGACCATTTGAGTACCAGGTTTTGATTATGACTCAATTAGCTCAATTGGCTCACCTGGCTCACTGCTCAGGCCCCTCCTGGCCCAATGCGGCCTCGTTGCTGCGCGCCGGCGGCCTCAAAGTGGACACCGCCCGCAGCCCCAGGAGGGACGTTGGCCAGCCGCTAGACCGGCCTCGACGGTCCTTTTTTTTTCAGGTGAAAACGAGACAAGACGTTTTTGAGAGGTCTAAAATAATTTTGGCACCATCTGAATCAAAGGTTCACGGTCGGTTCGGAGTTGAGGGAGTCCCCCGAAGTGATGACCCACTGCAGTACACAAAGACATGGTGGTCGTTGGGTTTTACATTTCTTACCATTTTTGCTTATTGTGGTTGAGTGGTTGAGATCCAAATCCACTTAGCTGCTAAAATTTGAGAACTTTTGCTCCCCAAACCCAACGTCAACCAAGAAGAGGCGACTATACAAGAGTCACCCTTTGAGAATGGTTGGTTGAGATCCCATGGATGCCACGAATTCCACCGGCTTCAGCTGGGTTTAAATCAGTTCCATCGAGTGGACTCGATGTGTCGGTTAGGGAGCCGGCTGGTGATGCCACCAGTTAGAGAGAAGCTGAGGAGGTGGTCTAAGTAGGAGCACTTGGACCCTTGTAGATTTTCCGCCCACCCCCCTCCCCAGGCCTCGCATGCTTTGGCCTACCGAGCCTCAAGCTGGAGGGTGGCCTTCGATTTCCATGTAATGTGTTCGGCTTCGAGCGCCAAGACTTTGAGTGGAACACCATCAACAGAGCACCTTCAGGGCTTCCAATCGGAGAAGTCACTCAGAAGAGGAGACTAGGTCCCCCCTAGCTGCCCTTCTCTCCCGTTTTTTGGGGGAGGGTTCCCGTACTGAAAAGAGTTGGTACCCTTATTATAACTGGAGGAAGGAGAGCCACCAGCCACCAGCCGCAGCCGAGTGGCATTTGTTCACGGATCGTTGACAGGCGGATCTGATGCTGTGGAAGTTGCCGTAGATGAAGGTTAGTAAGGGATGGTCCCAACCAACTAGAGAAGTTAAATACACTCACTTCCTGAGTTCCGTTTCGGACTTCAGTGGTAAACAAAAGTGTAGACTTGTTTGACCAAGCTACTCAGGAAGTGAGTATCGGGTTTTGATCATGACTCTGTCTTTTCGCGCCAGAAGGCAGGCAGAGGCGTTAAAGGTGGCTGTGAGTTTTAATGGGTCCCGAGCCTTTGGGGAATGATGCAAATCATGCCCACCAACCACTTTCTTCCATTTGCTGAAATGAATATGTACTATTTTCCCTTGGTTTTAAAGGGAAACCATCACTACTGGAAATAGACGTGTTTTTTCCCGGGGACTTAATCAATTGTGTGCTTCCCCTGTTGGTTTCAAAGTGACACCTACCACTGCTGCGAGTATGTTGTTGTGTTTCTCCTTCTTTTTTACGGCTAGGTACCCCAGTAGTGCCCTTTTACCCTTTGTTTGGGGGAAGGTTCCGCTACTAAAATAGACTACAGACAACAGAAACGGTGCCCTAATTCTAACGCCCTTCTTCTAACCTCTCTACTGGAGGAGCAAGACAGGGACGTTTCGCAGAGGGAGGCTTGGGTGGTTCCAACGCTTAAACGTCATACCCTCCCATCCAGAAACATGGAACCTCACGCAGGGGTCCTGGAAGACCATTTTCCTTTTCAAGCGATCCCGTGGCGGTTTCCATGTTAGTCGACAGGAGGGTACCCGAGAGAGCCCAACGGGCACCGAGGTGCCGTACCCGGACCCCTCCGAGGGGGCGGAGGGCGGCGATTCCTGGGAGCTTCTCCGGGAGAGGTTGGACGGCCCGGCCCTCGGCATCGAAGATGTCGAGCCTTCTCGACTTTGGCAGGGGAAAAGGAAAACAGTTTTCTTGTTTTCTTTTTCTTCTTTTTTTCTTCTTTTTTTCGGGGATGTGTTTTTCATGTTTTTTGCCGGGCAGATGTTTGTTTGTTTTTTTTGAGCGGGGGGGAAGGCGAAAAAAGTTCAAACTCTTCTCTTCTTTCTTTTGTTTGGGGGGGGACACCCCTTCAACTACCAAGGTTCAAACATCAACTCAAAGGGGCACCCTCTTTTTCAGGACTTCTGGGGCGTGCCTCTGGAAAACATGCAGCGCGGTCCACTGGAAAACTGGTTCGTCACGGCTTGAACATGGGGCTAAACCTTCGGGAATCAGGGCGGAATGGCGGGGATCGCTCGTTTTTCTCCTTTGATTTCAGAGCTTAAAGCAGGGGCCTTCCCTGATGCTTGCCGGGCTTCTGTTTTCAGGTCACTGGATTTGCCCTTGGTGTGCAATTTCATCGCCACTTTTGGAGGTTCCGAAAACGGAACTGGAGGAAGCCTTTCCTTTTGGAGGGGGGGGGACCCTTTTTGGCCGGGTTTTACAGGGAAACCGAAAAGGAGACCAGCAGTTTTTGGGTACTTTCCTACAGATGAACATGGAAAAGCCCACCGACTTCTAGAGGCAACTTGAATCTGGGGGACCCCCCTCCCCACCCGCCTTTGGGTTCCATGCTTTGTGCACATCCTAGGATTACTTTTGATTTCTAAGGCATCAAGGCGTGGCTTCGACTCATGGCATTTGTAGGGGAGCAAATAGCTCGCGCTCACGCGGCTGAGGGTCCAGGACCCCTCAGTCCTGTAGTTCGAGAATGTTTCCACACAAACCATCCGTGGACCACGTCAAAGGGAAGATTACGCGACTTCCATTTGCTTAAGAATATGTGTTAGCTTCCTCAGTTGGTTGTTGAGGGGATGATCACCACTGTTTTTTGCGGGATTTTCCAAAGCACTGAAGCAAATCGAAGATGAGGATTTTTACACAACAGGTAGCAGATGGTCGGCCCAGCCCCGAGTTCGAAAGCAAACCAGGACTGCACGAAGGGGTTAGTTTTCATAGCCAACCGGGCAAATGTTAAGCGCTGAGCCATTACACACCTTGGTGGCTCCCAGCCATTCCCTTGGCCTTTTAGTTGTTTAGTGTTAGTGGTAGTTTCCACTTAACCCTCTAAAAGTTAGGCTTTTCGCGGGGGATCAGAAAACGGGCAGCCCAGTAATATGGGGGTCATCAACCTATCCTAGGTCCCCAGTGCCCTTCGTTACTTTTTTAAGGGGGAGGGCTTCTCTTCTAGAACAGTCATTTCCGCTTGCAGTCTCGGAAATCGGTATTTTTTTTGCATTCAAAAACCTCAGTCTCAAAGTCCCGCCCAGTTCCGCCGGCCTTGGTGTACTTGGTGCACCCTCACTTCCCAACGGGACCGGTGGGGACCGGTGGGGACTCGGGGCTCGTCAGAGATCGGGGATCTGGATGGAAGGTTGGGTTGGTAGTCTGGTTGTTTGCCCGTTTGCCTCCTTGTTGGCAGGCCGGAAATGACACGCAGCATGTGTCCTGCCATGCAAAACGGCCCGCATGAACTTGGTGACTGGCGTGTTTTTGGTTTTTATTTTGCTTGGAGTCAAAATTACCATGTGCAAGTTCCTGCCAAAGACCATTCCGTCCAGAAGATGACCCAACAAGAAATGCTTAACTCGCACAAAAATGGACTTATCAGGACCCCTGTACGCCTTTGGTTCGCTGTCAAGGTGCCCAGCCAGAGTTGCCGCAGGAGTGAAGGACCCCCACTTCGCCGAGTCTCTCCAGGAGAAAACGTGTGCAACGCAGGGACGGCAGTTGCCATGGAGCAAGGGGAAACCTGGTAAGCCACAAGGAACACCACCCAATTTTTTTTTTTTTGGGGGGTCCCCCAAAAAAAGACACCCACTTCAGTCATCAAAGAGGGTGCCCCCTTGACTTTAATTTTTTCAAGGACAGCTTCAAGCATTTCATGTTTGAACCCTGGTTTAGCCCCATGAACCACAACCGAGACTAACCATCCTTTTAGATGGGACTGTGTGTTTCGTGTTGGATGGGATTTCTCTTCCAACATGTTCAAGCAATGCCCTTTTTGTTGCCTTGGGTGTGCGTCCGGAGTCCGTGTTATTGGTTGCCGAACTCTTGCAAAGAAGAAACCTGATGGAGCAAACTCAATAGGAAACTACGACCCAAAGGACACAGGTTTTGGCTCAATTCTGGACGCTAGGTTTCTTCATGCCCCCTCGCAAATAGAATTGGGTTTGGGAGTGACCTTCTTTCTAGCTTAAATCAATAGTTGTTGCTATCCAAAAAACAAGCCCCACTCCATTCTTTGAAAGCCCGGTTTATTAGGAAAAGGGCAACTAGATGAGTCGAACTGAGAGGGGAGCACCACCCCCACCCACCAAAGGTTGCCATGCGCACGCCTGGTGTAACCTAAAGGGTGAAAGTAGATGGCACACTGCCCGGTAAATGGGATGACCAAGCCAACACGAGAAACTGTGCCGTCTACTTTCAGCCAACTGTAACAAGACCGGTTTCTTGTGCAAAGGTCGACAATCAACCGTCTGAATTGGTGCGGTTTAGACACTCCCTTTTGTTTCTTGGATTTTAGACTTGGGGATTTTGTTGGACCAAACAAGTCTTTTTTCCCCAATACCCGAAAGCTCTGCGGGCTTTGCCCAGATAGGCTCTGGAATGGTTTGGGGCTTAGCTTTTCAGGCATGCAGATGGGTCCGGGGCTGTGGGCGGCTACGGCCATTTGTAGGTGTATGTCTGTTGGTGGGCTGATGGACAATACAGCACTACCTTGCTGTTTTGAGGCTACTTTGACCTTTGTTTGAAGGGGAAGCAAAATAAAGCCCGCCCATTTTGGGGGGTCCCCTAGTTTGACATGCCTAGACAGGCTTGCCCAGTCGGGATCCCCGGCCGGGGTTTCTCCGATCCAGTCCAAAAATTTTAGGGGGTCCGTCCCCTTTTTTGACACACGTATGGGAATCCCCGGCCTTTGGGTTTCTCCAAAGCCGGTAAACCAAAGCAACCGCTTGGGCCGATCCATGGGAAGTCGGATCGGGCTATCCTTCAAAATAGTACGGTACTGTATTGTCCATCAACCCACCAACAGATATACACCTACAAAATGCCTGGGCTTTATGATCTGGGTGAATTATAACGACCTCACGCGGCCTCACCCCAAATGGTGGTTTATGTTGAGAATAGCCCCCCAACCACCTTATTTCAGGCTCTTGGAATATTATAATTCACCCAGTATGATAATGGGTATGATTCCCCGGAGAAGGTTATACAGAAATAAACCAGTTACACCTACAAAGGTGTTTTTAATACACCAACAGATAATGTTTTTAGCAACAACAGGTGTCCTTTTTGGTTGGTTTGCTTTAAAAAACTAGAAAGCCCTGGTTTAGATGGGGTTTATGCCCCATTTACCAGGGAAACCCATCCTATTTTCCGGAAACGTACGAAAGCAACCGCTTGGGCCGATCTTTGGGAAGTCGGATCGGTCTATCCGGAACAGGAGCTCCTGGCTGCGGGCGCGTTCCAGCGCTCCTTGGTGGCGGTGGACCAGACCTACCTGGGCTTCACGGACGGCGACGGCTCAGACCCGTGTTTTGAACCAACTCAAGGGAAGCGTTGCTGAACCTCCAGTTGCTGAAATAAATATGTTTTATTTTTTCCTGTTGGATTTAAAGGGAATTGATTCCACTACCTTACAAAAATGCTTTCCATGGGCCTCAAGCAAATGGGGGCTTGAGGGAAGCTCTTTTTAAGGGGAACGGAGGGAATATGTTCTTTAAACAAGCTCCGGTTTGTGAAAAGATCCCTAAGGAAACCAAAAAGAGGAGATCTCTGTTTGCATTTTGGTTGTTTAAGGCCAAAAAAGGAACGCGTGTTTTCGGGGTTGACCCTGTCCACCGAACAAGGGGACTGCGTTGCTTGGTGCTTGGAGGCCTGGGTCTCCGCCAAACTGAAAGACACCACACGATGGTTCCAGAGCTGGGTCAAAGTTAAATGGGAGGTTGAAGCAAAACGGGGAAGTCCCCTACAAAAAGATACCCACTATGGTCTGAATATCTTGTTTGCGGTTCCAGAGTTGGGTCAAGTTTAAATGGGAAACAAGAGGAGGTTGTTTAAGCAAAAGGGTGTATGCACAGGGATTTCTACATGAGCTACGACCCTGAGCAGGGCTTTGATCTATATGGAAATCCCCGGTGGATTTCTTGTAGCTAGTTACTATGATTGAACCAAACCAGAAAAGCTGCAGCTGTTCCGAATAGGCTCGACTCACCGATTCAGGTGGGGGGAATGGAATGACTCCCCTCATGCAGAAGATTCCTGTTGAGGATCCCGTAGCTCCAGTTGGGAGTTACAGTGTTATTTGGCCGGGATCCTGGAAAGGCAAGCCAAACGAAGGTTGGAACAATTTCTGCTGGTCTTGTTAAACTCCCTTCCCTGGCTGGGGTCTAGTCTAGGAGGGTCTAGAGGTGGTATCCTTTCTTTTCAAGGTGCCTTGTTTCTTGACTGCTATTGGGTTGGATCTTTAGACTTGAACTTAGTGGGAAATCAAGGGGTTTTCCACTCCCCCCCCCCCCCAATTTTTTACTTTGGGGTTTTCCACTCACCCCCCCTTCCAAATAATAATGTTGTTGTTACGTTTTGCAGGGGGGTCAACAGCAACGTGCCTTGTTTGAGTGTTTGAGCCATCCAAAGCCTGTCGAGTGAAGGCCAAGCAGTCCGAACTCGACAGTTGCGGGTGGACGACTTCTAGGTCCCCCAGCCAGGTGCCCTTCTCTTAGCTTTTTTGGTTGGGAGGGTTCCCCTACTAAAACAGACGCTTCAGAGAACAAAAAGTGGGTACCCTTATTCTAACATCTCTACTGGAGGACCTAGCGCTTCATTGTCCGATTTCCCCCCTTTTCCCTTTCGTAGGGTAGAGTGGGAACATGAAACACTGTTTGACCCGTTAGATATGGCATATGGGTACGCATGTACTGAATAATCTGGGGTCAATATGTCCCGATCCAACCGCGACTTGGGATCCCAGCGCGGAGCGTGGAGCTCCGGAGGAGCTGACCACAGACGATGAACTCCTTGAGAGCCTGGCGGAGGCGGGGGCTGGAGTTGGTATGCTTTTTGGGCTGCTGGTTTAAAGGGAGACCCAAGGAAAGCCAAAGTTGGTGTTCTTCATTTCCTTGTTTTTTTTTGGGGTGGGAGTTTCTAAAGAGGGACATTCCCGTGTCCCGTTGAACATGGTGTTGTTTTTCCGCATGACATATTGGACAGGCCGATTGGAAGTGGGTCTCCCAGGGTCGTTGTTCGAAGCGGAAACAAGTAGAGGGCCTGAAAAAGGCAGGCGGATCTTTGAGATGATGCAGGCCCATTTTGGGTCATCCCGGGTACCATGTTTGGGGCCAAAGCCCCCTTGGGAGGCGGGGTGGCGGGGGGGAGGGGGGGGTTGATTGACCTGTCGTTTTTGAAACAACCCGTCAAACCGAGGGCGGTACAACCAATTCGAGGCTGGCAGACATGTCGAAGAAGCAAAACAGGGAGCTCACATGGCAAGCCGCTGAAGAGCCCATGCAAGGAATCGCAGGGCGCATAGGGGTTGATCAAAAGGTCCTCATAGGATGACCATTGCGGAAAACCACTAAAAAAGAGTTGTATGTGTCCCGCGAAATGGGAAAGGTTGAACAACAGCCGCTCATAGACCCCGAAGCAAGGCTATGGGGAGGTGGTCTATCCCCTATTAACCCCTTGAGGCCTTATTAGCTTGGCGTATCCTAGGCTTTTGCAGGGATATATGGGGGTTGATCAAAAGGTCCTTTACATGGGATGACCATTAGGCAAACCGCAAAAAGAGGATGTTTCCCACTACATGGAACAAGTCTCCCACGTCATTTTGTGGGCCTTCATATTTCTCAACCGGGGTGTCTTTTTGTTTATCAATCCCCATATAGCCCTCCCTCTCCCCCATAGCCCGCTGTTCAGGGTCCAGCCATCCATCCCACGCGAGGAGTACGACAACGTGGTGCTGATTCGCTCCCTGTCGAAGGCACGGAGCTTGCGGCCGGAAGATCACCGCGCACGCAGTTGGTGTAACTTGGGTTCGCAGCCATTTCTAGGTCCCCCGGTAGTGCCCTTCTCTCATCTTTTTTTTTGGCGGAGGGTTCCCCTACTACAAGAGACTACCCTTATTCTAACCTCCCTACTGGAGGACCTAGTTTTGGTTCCTTTGCTTTTTAGCTTTCTGGTGTTTAGTGGTTGGATTTCCATATTTAACCCACTAGACGTTGAACACTTTGATTGGTGGATTAGTTTGGACAGCCCAGGCAGCCAAGTATCCGGCACGCCAAAAAAGCCCTGGTTCATTAGGGGGAGGTCCCAACCCCATATTTTTTCAGGCCGGGGTTATTTATTTGGGATGAATATGATTTTGTTTGTTTGCTTTCTGCGAAAACGGTTTTCAAGGGAACCCAGGTTTGCTCGTAACCCGTCATGGCAAAGAGCCGTATTTGCCGGAGACAGACGTGCGATGGCATCACAAGATATTCGATTCTCCTTCGGTAGTGTCCAGCCCAATGTATCGTCCAGCCACTGTCCCTTACTTGAACTGACCTCTTCAGTTGGCGGGGGTCCTTTGAATGCCCTAACATAAACGTGTCACACCGAAAAATGATGGTTTCCCTTTGGAAGTCTCGAGTGGCGTGCCTGCGGGCACCCTGGAGACTCTTGGCGTCGACGGAGAGTTTTTTGTTTTTTCTCGCATAGACAACACAGAGGAATCGTATAGAGAGATCGCGAAGAGAGAAAGCTGAGGAATGGTAACGTCACAAAAAGATCGCTTAGAGTGGATTTAGGGAGGACGTTCACATGCATGTTTAGTGGCACAAACCAGCGATCGAATGTGCACATTGAGGCTTTCCAAGCATCAGCCATGTTTTTCGCTGCAACAAAATCAAGCAGCACCCAGAACATGGAGCGAGCCATAGCCGGGAACGGAACCGACGCCAACACGAAACGCAAATGAGGGAATCAGATGACCCTGTCCCCTCTGTCCCAGGAAGGAGGAAACGGAACTCCCCTGAGATGAATGAGGGAACTCCCCCCTGTCCCCTCAGATGACCCCGAACTGGAAGTGGGCGGGAGGTTGGAGGAGAGGAAATTGGGTCGCAAGGAAAAAGCGCGCAGACTGCTCACAGCTATTTTCTTTGGTGCATATTGCTTGGATGTTAGGACTTTAACTTTTTGCCAACTAATGGGTTTTCAATTGAACCACTAAAAATTAAGCTTTAGCAGGGGAGCAGAAAGCTGGGGAGGGTTTTACCCTACTAAAATAGACGTCCTGAAAAAAGTTGGTACCCTTGTTCTAAGCTCTCTACTGGAGGACCTAGCCTATGTTTGAAGTCCGATACGGGATCAAGGGTTTGGTCAGTTTGGTTGCTTTAGCCAGCTGGCCCTCTGTTTGGCAGAAAGTGGGGGGGATTCAATCCCGCTTATGCGCTTATGCTGGACATTGAGAGCCTATGGTGGCTGCAAACTCGCGTGTCGATTAAACAACTTAGAGGAACAAGCATGGAGGTGTTGGCGCGACACAAATCTCCCTTCCCTCTCTTGCCTTCCCTAGAGCCATGCATGAAGGGGACCGCTATTGTGAGACCCCCTGATCTGTTTTTTGGCACCCGCACCCGACCCAACATGGTTCGATCCGAGCCCTCCGGTCAGCGTGTCTTCCGAAGCTTTGGTGGCAAGGTGCCATGGAGACCTAGCAGACTCCAAACCTCAGAACCAACCCAAAGCAGGCGCGAACTCTGAAGCGACCATCAAAAAGGGAACCTCACCCTGTAACTGTGGGGAACAACTTCCCCATGTTCTCAGTGAGCAAGAATACGTTTTCAATTGCTCCATGTTTCAGGGGCGACTTCCCATTTTCGAGGCCTCGGTGCGCCCGCAAAGACCAAACACGTCGCCTCGTTTTTTTTTTTTTCCTGCGCCCGGCGCAGGTGGAAGGCCTGGCGGCCTTGAGGCTGGGCTACGCCAAGAGCACGGTGCGCACGGTGCAGCAGATCACGGAGCCGGGGTTGGGGTTGGGGGTTTAGGTTGGACGGGTGGCGTTTTCATCGCTGAGGTTGGCGAAAATACAGAAGTTTATGGTTTAGGGTTTAGGGTATCCGAGCAGGTCCAGTAGAAATCCGGACCAGTCTTCTTGTCGGATTGGTTATAGAAACGATGGGTTCGGCTGGTGTAGATGGACCGGTGTCCTTTTGATCGGTGAGTTTGGTTAAAAAAAGTCCGAGAGGTTCCACTGGTTTCGATGGGTTTGAGGCCATGTACCAGGGAAACCCGTCCACTGGTTTGGATGGGTCTTATAATCTTATGCCATGCACCAGAGAAACCCACGGAGTTTTTTTCCGGTTTAGGCCGATGAAATCCCGGGAGAAAAAAAACTGGAGCTGAGACTGCCGGAGCAGACTGGGTGGACTTCGGTTTCGGAGGGCCAAAGCACCACAATCACTCTGGGAGTGTTTTGTTTTGAAGGTACCCCTTTTTGGGTTGGTTTAGCTCGAAGCTCTGGATGGCTCGCCTCTTTTTGGAGCATGGTACGCTTCTTAGGGGGTTGGTTTAACACGGGACGCCGAAAGGAAACCTGGTGCCGTGGCCCACAAGCCAAGAAAAGCTTGAGCCCGGTGCTTCAAGTGAGGCTTGCTGGTACCCCCAAATCCCTGCCCCTCGTGAGGGTTGGGGTTCCGATTTTGGGGGCAGGGCTCCCGTTTTTGGATGTATATGTATTTAGTGAATTGGTCGTTGACTTATTAGGGGGAATCCACCCTTTCTTGGTGCGGGGCACCCTTCCTTTCTTTCCCTTCCCGTCCCTTCCCTCCCCTTCCCCTTCCCCTCCCCTTCCCTTCCCTTCCCTGCCCTTCCCCTTCCCCTCCCCTTCCCTTCCCTTCCCTGCCCTTCCTTCCTTGCGTCCTTGCCTCCCTGATCGCCCTCAGGAGACGTTGCCCTTCTACGGGGGCCTGTACGTTTCAGAAATGGCCTTGTCAGGCGCGCGGGGTTCCGACGGCGGTGCCAGATGTGTTTCTAAGATGCTTCGTGGGTCTTAGGGGTCCTCCAGGCTCCTGAATCAGGAATGGCCGGGTTTCAGTTTCCATGTGAGCCACTTGCTCAAAACCGATTCGGGTAGGTGAAGGGTAAGTAAGGGACCATCCCAGCCATACATGGGTGCGGATATCCGCCTTGGTAGAATTCTTTACATGGGTCTGGGTAGACTATCTTAATACCGGGTTTTGATTATGGTTCATGTGGTTGTCTTCTCTTCGGATGGAAAACGCAATCAAATCCATCATTGGAGCTTGCCCATGTTACAGAAACGAGCAGTCGCCCAAGAATGTGTGCCGAAGTTATTTGTCTGATGTCTTCAGATGACATGAGTTTTCGTGGGTCGCCATTTTGACCATTTCCAATGAGGGCGCATTTCTTTGTTTTGAGGTCCGCTTTGCGCCTTCATGTTGCAGGCTCCGTGTGTGTCGTTAGAGATCTTTGTCTCGGCGTGCTCTCCTGTGCCAAATCCGGTCAACATGCGGTCCACGGTCAGTTGACACAATTGGCATCCCACAGCCAGGTAGGGTAGTAGATGGTATATGTAAGGCGTCGGGACGAGGGGAGGAAAACGTCAATGGGTATTTTGACCGCTCAAACGTTTTAGCATTGCCTGGCTACCATTGCATGAGTCGTCTTGAGAATGCCAGAATGACCTGGCATATGGTTGACTGATATTTCCAAGAACAAGTTCCGGTACTTGGCCTGGTTTCTGGCGGAGGAGAGTTTGTTCGGAGCCAAGCGTGCAGGTAGCCAAAGCCTCACATGTGCCCAAGATGGGCCTCTGCTCGGAGACTCATCTTGGTTCCCTCGAAGCATCCCGAAAGGTCTCCATTTGCCGTTTTTCCTTTTGGGTATGCGGGCGCCTAACACCGCTCTTGGCCTGTTGAGAAAGCAGGGTTCTACTTGATGTATTTCTCGGGGATAGAAAGGTCTATCCAAAGTGTCATCTTGGGTTGGGAACCAAGTCTGTGGGCATCTGGCCCACGCCCAAGAAATGCCCAGCAAAACGAGGAGAAACTGAACTGAACATGGTTGAACTCCAACCCAGGCGGAAAAAGAATCTCTTCAAGAGACCTGCGGTGTTTCAAGGAAATGAGCATGTTTTTTGGCCAACTGGCAAACGGGAGGTAATCCTTGGTTCGTGGTTTGGATTTGAACCTCTGCTTCTTGTAGACGATGAACGGGGTTTCCACTCCTCGCTCCAAATCACCCAATCAGAGGGAAGCTGATGAGTAGATTGTCAGCATCCGTGGTTTGGAGGTTGGGGGGTGGTTTCCCATTTTCTTGGGGTTCAAATCCCCAACCACCAATCCAAGCGACCAACTCAGCCGGTTCACTCAGAGCCTGACAGGCGCCCTGGCAGCGATTTCTGGGCCGGTGGCTGTGGAGCACCGCCAGCAGGCGCTTCTTGGGTGGTTGGAAGGGAGCCGTTGAGCCGGGGATTTCCCATGCGGTGAAAGGCCGCTGCAACTAGGTCCCCCCAATACCTTTCTCACCCCTTTTTTGGTTGGGAGGGTTCCCCTACTAAAACAGACTATAGCAAGGTTACTCTTATTCTCACCTGTCTACTGGAGGACCTAGGCAAGCAGGGAAAAACCTACCATATTGGGGACCCCCCTGTTTTAGGACACCCACATCATGTGAATCGGGGTAACACCACATGCTTTTTGTTGCCAAGTGTTCTCATCATCTCAGTGGACCAGAGCCAACCGTGCCGTTCCGTGTGGCTTCCGAAAGCCAAACGGCTGATCCAAGTCAGCCAGAAAGCCAGCCAGAAGCCAACCAAACCGCCAGCCAGGAGCCAACCAAACGCAGCCAGAAGCCAGCCAGAAGCCCTGCCCAACGGGTTTGGGGGGGTTTGGTTTTTTTAAGTACTGGTTTGCCCAACCTGTTTGGGGTTTGATTCTGGTTTGCCCAACCCGTTGGGGTTTGATACTGGCTTGCCCAACCCGTTTGGGGTTTCCCGAGAACCCCCAAACCCTAACCCGAAAAGGGCCTGAGCAGGCTCAGTCGTCCAGCTGCCTCACAGCTGCCGGCCTGCCCCGTCTCGTCCCTGACAGGCTCGCCGCAGTAAGTGCAGTGTGTGGCACTCCTCTTCTTTGTCGGCGACTCCTTCGGCCTCGGGGGTCTTAGCAGCCATGAAGGTAAAGTTCACCTTCTTCGCGACCAGGTTCTTGCCGTCCGTGGGTGAACACCCCAATGTCGCACCCAAGCATTGAGCATGCGTTTGTCCACTGCAATCGTTCTTCCGCTCACGCAGCCCGCCCTGCGGTGCCTTGTTGCGTCGCGGTGTTTCCTCCAGACGTCGCGCAGAGTGATCCCGGTCTAGAATCGGAAAACTGCATTATCCCTCCAATGGCCCTTCTGACCACACGAGCTGCACGGAGTGGCCTGCTTCTTAGCGGCCATGTCCATCTTTCGGCCGCAAGCCCGTTCTTGAAGTTGCGGGACTGGTCCGCAGCGATCTCATCCTCAGAGTCCTATGGGCTGCTTCCAACTCCGTGTCATCCGCCTTCTCGGAAATGTCCTCAAAGCTCCTCCTCCACTCCAGCAAGTGGGTCTGTGTTTTTTTACCGTGTCAGTTCTTTAATCTTCGTGGGAGGTGGGGCTTGGGCGAGCCATACCCCCAAATCATACCCCGAATCATGCGATTCATACCCCCGAAAAAATCCAAAAAGGAGTTTAAGAACTGCCTGATCGAAGGCCTTAGCTAAGGGTATGCAAGTAGAGCCTGTTCTGCGGGCAACGCAATTCCCTGTCTGTCCCCAAGCAACTGGCGTTTAGGGTAGAAGTTACAGGTTAGCTTACAGCTCGTCACGCGCCAGCTGACAGTTTGTATGGCGACGCACGCGTAATTGCATTTCAAAAGTGCGCGTGTACTGCCGCTCCGGCGCGGGTCGAAAAATGACCAAGAATGAAGGCTTGAAACAGTCGGCCCGCCTTGCCGCTGCCCTGCGGCGCCGGCAGCGCCAGCTTTAGCAGGGTCTCCCGGCCCTCCGTGCTGTGCACCCAAGCCTCGGATTTCTCGTCACTGGAAGTCAAAACTTTGGAAACTGAAGTTGAATTTGCAAGAAGTCCGAGGCTTTCCTCCAGTTCCCTTTTTGAAACCTCAAGTAGAAACCGATCCTTTCAATGAAAAGCCACCGGATCCTCCAAAAGCGGCGATCGCGCCAATGGAACCAGATCCTTAAAAAAAGCTTGGCAAACGTTTCCAGGGAAACCACCGGTGAGAAACCACCGGTGAATCCTCCAGCCCAAACCGATCGTTTCAAGGGAAACCACCAGATCCACAGGTCGCGCCTTTTTTTTTGCTCTTTTTTTTTTTCGGAGAAGTCCAGGGACGAAACCACCAGTTTCCGGGAAGTCCAGTGAGTCCAGGGACTCCGGTCGACGCACGTCAGCGGCGTTCGACTCGCAGGTCTTGGACTTCTACGCGGCCGAGCAGCAGTGGCTGCGGGAGCAGCTGGAGGCCTTCCGGGACTTGGGGCCTCGAAGCGGAAAATCGGTTTTTGGGTGGGTTGGGTGGTTTTGGGGTCGGGGTTTGGTTGGGTTGGTTTCGGTTGGTTTCGGTTGGTTTCGGTTGGTTTCTGTTGGTTTCTGTTGGTTTCTGTTGGTTTCTGTTGGTTTCTGTTGGTTTCTGTTGGTTTCTGTTGGTTTCTGTTGGTTTCTGTTGGTTTCGGTTGGTTTCGTTGGTTGGTTTCTGTTGGTTTCGGTTGGTTTCGGTTGGTTTCGGGTTGGTTTCGGTTGGTTTCGGTTGGTTTCGGTTTCGGTTTCGGTTTCGGTTGGTTTCGGTTGGTTTCGGTTGGTTTCGGTTGGTTTCGGTTGGTTTCGGTTGGTTTCGGTTGGTTTCGGTTTTTCGGTTGGTTTCGGTTGGTTTCTGTTGGTTTCTGTTGGTTTCTGTTGGTTTCTGTTGCTTTCTGTTGCTTTCTGCTAGTTTCTGTTGGTTTCTGTTGGTTTCTGTTGGTTTCTGTTGGTTTCGGTTGGTTTCTGTTGGTTTCGGTTGGTTTCGGTTGGTTTCGGTTGGTTTCGGTTGGTTTCGGTTGGTTTCGGTTGGTTTCGGTTGATTTCGGTTGGTTTCGGTTGGTTTTTGTTGGTTTCTGTTGGTGTCTCCGGGCTTTTGCTCCCCCAATGCTCGGCTTTCTGACTTCCTTCTCTTGGATTGATTTTCTCCTGTTGGGTTTTCGTGTTGAGTATCCCGCATTTGGGCTACGGCGGATCCCTCATTTTCAGAAAAGCCTGAGAAGAGCATCCCAAACAAGGCTCATTCGTGGTAGAGTTGTCGTTTGGGCGACAAAATAACAGGGTCCGTCTGGGCAGGGCAAAATGTCAACTGACCTGGCGAGTTTTCACCAAAGAACACTGAAAAATTGACTTGAATCCAAGCCTAGCAATATGTTTCCCATTTGCCCCGCCACCCGCCCCGCGCCCCCCCCCCCCCCCCCAAAACAAAAAACAAGAAAAGCAACTTGCCTGAAAGCTGCTTCAGTTGGGGAACAATTGGCCCATATTTTCCAGACCCGCTATATCTGGACATATTGTTCAGAGTCAGACCCGTGTTGTTTATTGATTGATGAATAGGGGTGTGCTGCCGCCGCCCAAGAAAAGAGACACCCCGCCTTACCTGGGATTCTTGTGGCTCAACAAGAAAAAGACCTGGGAAATGCAAACTTCCCAGGAGCCAATTGGGGCACATTTGTTTGAGGCACAGCCACTTGCTGCCCCATTGTCAAAGTCACCCGATTCCGTTCAGTGCTAGGTTGAAGTGAAACACCCGAAATTATATTTTTCTGACTAGCAGTAACCCACGGCAACAGTCAAACAACTACTCCAGGATCGCTGGTATCTTGACCTATCAACAAATCCACCTATGAATAGGGGGTCGTGCAAGAGGCGAAGCATTGTCCTTTCGGCTACCAGGAGCGGCCTCTTCTTTGCTCAAATCCACGCCTCATCCCAGGCTGTGCCTGCTTCATTGCAGCTACTTTTTTCCATCTGGCTACGTGGTCCTTTCACTTCAAACCACAAGAAAAAGACAAAAACATGGATACCAACTCCAAGAAGCCCAGGTGGTCCCAACAGCTCCAGAACTTTCTGGAGAGCGACGCCCCAAAGCACCCCTGATCGCCAATTTCTGGGGCGATCAACCCCCCAAAACGGTTTTAGCTGTTAGGAAAACAGGAACCACACCCAAGTAATGGTGTCTTTGTTGGAGGACCCCTCCAAAATGGTGCTTTTCCTTTTGGTTCTCTTTTAAAACCAGCAAAAAAGACATGTGCGCCCCAACTCCAAACACAAAAACGGAACCACGCCCAAGTGATCCGGGTCTTCCTCCTTCAAAGGGAACCTCCAAAAATGGCAGTCGTTTGAAAACCAAGCGTAATGCTGACGTTTTATCCAACAGTGGCTGAACTGGCTCGAGATTAATCTCTCAGCCTTTGTGCAAACCCCTCCAAAATGAGTTTCGGTTTTCCTGTTGCTTCCCTTTAAAACCAAAACACATGGAAGCCACCCGTAAAAAGCTCCTCAGTGTGTTTTTGGTTGGTTACCTTCAAAGCCACCAAACACATGGTGGGTGTGTTTGGGTTGGTTCCCTTTAAAGCCCGCCAAAAAAAAAATGGAGAAGAAAAAAAAACACCTCTTTTCCCCACCAAGCGCTCGGGGACCTTTAAAGCGCCGAAAATTCTTTCTTCGAGGCTTTGGGCTTCAAGACCTCCGCGGCCTCCGCGCCCTTCTTCCCCCTGCGGGGCCCCGGCGCCGCGCTGCGCAAGGCCGCGGAGGCGTTCCGAACGCGGCGGGGCAAACGCGGGCGGGGCAAACGCGGGAGGAGGGCGAAGCGAGGTGTGGGGTTTGTAACGTGGGGCGAAGCAATGTTTACTCTACTTATGTTTTAAACCCTCTAAGAGATTTGACTTGCTCAAAAACAAGATTCGGGTAGATGAAGGTTAGGGACACTCTCCTTTTACATGGCTTTGGGCAGACCAGTCTTGTACCTGGTTTGATTATGACTTACATGGGGCTAAACCAGGTTTCAAAAGATCAACGGTAACCTCTAAGTGGGTCTGTTCTTTTCTTTGTCTCAAGCCCGCCCGCTCACAGCGCCCTGGCACCAGGCTGCTGGATGGTAGTGTGGTTGGTGCATGGTGCTTTGAGGGCGTTTTTTAGGCCGGACCACCAAAAGTGATGACCCCCCACATCCCCTCTATCAAGCAACCAGGTTCATTTAAATTTAGATTATGATCAACATGAACCTCTAATTGCGTGAGTCGTTTTTTAGGTTGGACCCAGCAAAATGGCAACGGTGTCCTTTTGGTTTCTCTTTATACATAAAGGCACCCTCAAAAAAGACACTCATGTGGCGTCACCTAACGTTCTCAAAGCCGATTCGGGGAGATGAAGGTTAATGGGATAATCCCGGCCATTGGTGGGTAGACCACTTCATTTTCCGGGTGTTTATTCTGACTCACCTTTTCTTTGACCGTTGGTCGGACAACGGCGTAGCTGAACGCGTGTTCCCTGCAGGCTTTATCCCCCAAGCCAACCAGCAAATGAGCAAATTGGGGGGGGGATCCGAGCCCAAGCACCAGCGACATGTTGGAGGGTCCAGGGTTCCGTTTTTGGCTAAAACGACTTAAACCCCGGGGTTTTCCCTTTTGGGGAAATCAACCATACCTGGGTTTAAGTCGACTTTGGGATAGTCATCAAAAAACGGAACCCTGGTAGGGCCCCTTTTCAACGGGGACAAATCGGCCAAGGCCTGCGATGCCTTCTCACACTGCTCTATTAACTTGGAAATCCACCCACCCGCAACGTCCCACTTGGCATTCGAATGCCCAGTGGGATGCCCCTGAGGTCCCCTTGAGCCAAGCAACCCATCAAGAACCCCCTTCAACGCGCTTGATGTAGGATGTTTCATGGGAACCCTTCTGGGCAACACCAAACTAACATAGGTGTCCTTGTTGGTTTTTAGTGGAAAATGGACGGCGATTCCTGGTTGACATGGTTGTTTCATAATCTACCGGGGCCATCCCATTGTCAACCAAAAGGACCCCAGTGGATCCCAGGCAAGCCCATACAGTGGGTAACCAGCTATTTACCAGGGCAACCCATCTATTTGGGCAAAAGGCGCCTATGCATGTGAATCCCAGGCTTTGATGGCGACTCGCCCTTGGGAAGTTGACAAATGAACGCCGCTCCGCGGGGCCAGGGCGGCGCAGCGTTGCAGTGCTTCAGCTTCGGGGAGGAGGATGCGCAGCGGACCCCTGCCGCGTGGCAGAGGATGAGCTGGTGGTTCTTTGGGGAGTTGGTCTTGACTGCTACCGGGGGTGATGTTTTAAGGGGAAAACATAGGGAGCCCGGTTTCCCTCCAAAAAAAAACTGGTACCCGCAAAAAAAGACGCACCCACATGGATTTCTTGACTGCTATTGGGTAACGGATCTTTAGACTTGAAGACTTTTTGGGTGAAATCAAGTTGGGTGTTCCACCAAACCCCGCAAAAGTTAAACTTTTTGCAGGGGGGTCAACAGCAACCAAGTGGTATGTTCTTTTTTGTGGTTTTGTATGTGAAGCCAAAAGGAACGCCGAAGAGATTTGTTAAATGGTCTTGACTGCTATTGAGTTGGATCTTTAGACCGGAAGACTCTTTGGGTGAAATCAAGTTGGGTTTTCCACTAAACCCCCAAAAGTGAAACTTTTTGCAGGGGGGTCAACAGCAACCAAATGGTATGTTCTTTTTTTAGGCTTTGTAAGTGAAGCCAAAAGAAACACCGAGCAAATTTTGTGGGTGAAGGGGGAGGGGAAGACCCTTGAAGAAAACACCCAAATGTTTGATGTTTTGACAAGGAAATGGGCATGTAGTCTTTCTTCCAGGGAACCCTTCTTTGGGAACCTCACAATTTAAACCAATCAGGATTCAAATCCCGAACCACCAATCCACGCTCAGGGGTAACTTTCAATCCAATAAGGAGGTGCCAACTCCAGAAAAGGATACCCAAACTTACCGGTCGCAGCCGCGCCCAGGCGGTGTGTCTTGTGGCGGACCGAGCTTCAAACCATTCCACCATCAGGAGCAAGGGTCGGATGGGGGGGGAAAAGGGCGCAGAAATCGGGCGCAGCTGGAGGTTTTGAGATGTTTTTTAGGTAGGGCCCTCCTTGGCCTCGTTTGTTCAAGGGTTCCTAGATTTCCCTTTTCAGCCTGTTTTTGTTCACCTCAGCTTTTTCAGTTTCTGTGTGGGGTGATGCACTGTTGTTCGGGCCTCATTTTTGGGGAAACACAGGGTTGGGGGGGGGGGTTGTTGGAAGACTCTTGCGGCTCCAGTGGGGAAGAAATGGACCCTCGCGGTCCCATGGCGGTTTTGAGAGGAATCCACCAGTGGTGTCCGGTCTTGCAGGCATGGGGTGCGACGACGTGGTGCAAAAAGAATCAGGCCGACTTCTTTCCCTGGCCTATGAAGCGACTAGAAATCAAGCATGTGAAGTTGGAATATCCAGACATCCACGGCGAATTCTTGGGTTGGGGACATACTCATGTTCCACGAAAGAATCCTGCAGGGCCTCATGGAATAATTTTCCTAGGTCCATGCTGGGAGCTGCATATGTTTGCCACGGCTCTTTCGGCCAACATGGAGACTTGGACCAACGCCAGAGGCAGTGGAGCGCCAAAAAGCGGTGCCCTGCGTAGTGATTCCGAAGCCTCCACTTTGAGCAGCCCTGAGAGAAAGTACGGTGGGTGGAAAAGCGAACTCCAGAAATCGCACCACCGAACTCAGAAACAACGGAATTCGACTCGATTGCCCTGTAAATACCCACAAAGGTTATGGTTTCAACAATGTTTTCAATTTGGTGCGAACCGATTGCGGCAGCAACAACGCAAAACGGGTAGTCTCCGGTTCACCTTGAACTACCATCCCAAGGGGGTCCTTTTCCAGTTTTCCAATTTTGGTGGAAGCCTGGGCTCGTTCTGGTCTTAGGTGAATCACGGGCGGTACATGGTGAAAGGTGCAGCAGTCTGTGGGGCGGATCTGATTTGTTCCAATCAATCACTGTCTTCGAGCCAAGAGGATTCCAAGTAAAGTAAATTGTTCACGTTGACCCCATATTAATCGACCCCAACCCCGGTTGATCAATACCATGTGGTTCCCAAAATGGACACCCCCCTACTCATGAATAAACTGGGCTTGATGAATACGGGGTCAACATTCGGGCTGTCAAATCGATCGCTTTATCACATGCCCAAGGGTTTCGGCTATGATTTGGTTTTCGGGGCTGGAACAGGAGGCAAATTGGGTCTTCCAACTTGACGCTCTCTGGATGGATGTCAAGAAAGGTTCCCGGCCCTCAGGTCCCTTGTTTTTTGCTTTTTTAGTTGGTTTAGTGGGGGGGGTCCGCATTAAACCCGCATGTTTTCTTCTTTTAGCCGGGGATCCGAAAACGGACAGCCCAGAAATGTGATGTTTGTTTGACCACTCCGGTCAAGAGCGACGAGTCTCGCCCCAGCTTCGGACTTGATGATTCACTGAAGTAGCCCCGGGCGCCCTTTGATTACTTGGGCTGAGGGGCCTAAATGCTTCAAATGGGCTTGTACTTTGACGACATTAGTCATGGGAAGCAACACATGAGAACTTAGGTTGGCCCCTTGTATCACACCCCCCCCCCCCCCCCGGTTTTTTGGGGTTCGAAAAATCACCGCCTCCTTTGTGGTGTTGCTTCATATCCGGAGGATGTTGAAGGAGGCCCTGGAGACGACCAATCCACCCGGCTGGGCTGAGATGTGGGTGCCTCACAGCTTGGCTCGAGCCTACCTTTCATCAGTATGATTTTTAACTCACTCGCCCAAAGCGAATCGACCTTTCGACCTTTTGGTTTTCCCGTGTTGGTCCATGGCCCTAAAGGTGGTGGACATCACTTAGGTGGGAGTTTCTGTTGGGGGGATAGGGTTTATTCTTCCCACCTAGAAACCCTTTTCGGGTCGAGTCGTGGGTTTGTGGCCAGTTGGTTGCCACCCACTTTCCTTTGTTTGAGGTTCATTGTCAGACTGACAAAGGTCCCGCAGTCAATCAACCAGCAATCCAACAACAAGGGTGTGTTTGTCCCATTTGGGGAATGATCAACTAAACGTCCACAGAAACTGGTGCAATCTCAGCAAATAGCGAGCTCTGGTGGAAAACCAGCCACATACGAGTCCCTCAGATCAAATAATTCAGGTCGTGATTTGCCCAGATCTTTGGGTGACAAATATTATGGCCTCTGAATCGGACGGGGGGGGGGTGGGGTCTTAAAATCATGGAACCTCTTGAAAAGGCGCGACAAAATGACGGGCTTGTTTCTCGAAGGTCTGGTACGGAATAGCTGCAGCTTGGCTCCAGCTGTGGCTCACCGGATCCGCCATCAAAGTGAGCCTGGCGTAAGAAGGAGTTCCTTTGCAGGGGCGGACTTCATGTTTCTTGTTTTCAGGGCAGTACATGTGAGTGTAAGTTATTTGCCATGGGATGTCCAGGTTCACCACGTTCAATGGACGCTCAGAGGTCCCGAGGTCCCGAAGCCACCCCCGGCCGTTTTCGTGACGTGACGACTCACGCGTTCCCAGTCTGCGGGCTCCCGCCGACCGCGAAGGTTTCGTTTTTTTCCACGTTGCGGCACTGGCAAGCTCCTTCTGCCTCCCAAATTCATGTTGAATAGTGTTTGGCGCAGATGCTAAGTCAGGTTCTCCAACTGGGTCAGTTTTGTTGTGTTTTTTGCGAGAGATCCCTGTTTTTTGGTGGTTTTGAAGGAAAAAACCAAAAGGATACCCAGCTAATTTTTGCGGGGGCGGTGTCTGCTTTAAAAACAAAAAACAAAAAACACGAGCCACCCAAATCAATTGATCCGGATGGCCCAAAGGATCCAAGCGGATGGCTCCAGAAATCGCACCATCGAACTCAGAAACCCAACGGAAAAGTCGATTCGTGTGTTTTTTTTACCGGGAAAAATATATTTCTTTCTTTTCTGGATGTGCGAAATCCTGAGAAACCCAACGGAATGATTCGATTCCCCTGTAAATACCAACAAATATACTGGTGTCAACCATGGCTTCAAGGTGGTGCAGGATTTCCTCCATCCACAGTATGATAAAGACTCTGGGAATAGTTTCCGCGTTCCAGATGCTCCTTTGTTTGTAGTTGGGCCAAGTGAATTCCCGCTGTGCGTCGGGTTTTGCAAAAATGGTTGACCCCAACAAGCAGGTTTACGTGTTGATGTTGATGTGTCCCTGTTGGTTCAACATCAAATTGGCCCCACCCCACAAAGCATAATGACATGTTCTTTCCGGACTTAGCCTTTTTGCCCTTTTGCCCTGTTAGGTGTCCTTCATTTTGCCATCTGCCATTGCCGGTAAAGCTGTTCTTGCACGGAGTCTACCCTCACTCCCACATGGCTCCTAGTCTCTTCAATCGGAAAACCACCACAGTCCATGTAGAAACATCTCTCGGCTCCCCCAAAACCTCCAAGGCTCCTTGCAAACCTTTGGGGTAGGCCCAGGTGAGCCACAATCAAAACCCGGGTAAATGAAGGTTAGTAAGGGACAATCACAACCGAAATAGCCGCGGCCGCCTTCTTAATTCTTTACATGGTTCTGTGTAGACCATTTTAATACCGGGTTTTGATTGTGACTCAGGTGTTGTGGGACGACCCAATTTTCGGCGCAAAGACTCGCACGCACCTCGAATTCCTCCGCCCAGGCTGAGGCCCATGCTCGGCGGATGAGAAAAGATGCCGGCGTCGTTCGGTGTCGTTCGGGGGCGGGGGATGGAAGGTGTCTCACGGGCGCAGAGGGACCACTTTGTTTATCGCAGAATATAGGACAAAGATAGTATGGTATGATATGATGTGCTACAATAGATCCGTGTATGCATGGGTTTGTGTGTAGAGTTCGGACGGTCAAAGACACCGAAACTGTCTAAGAGCTTATGTTAAGGGAATCGTGGCCAGGCCTACACAAAGTTTTGTCCAAGGCACATGTGTGTATTTAATATATATATATATATACATATAGTTGTAGATGTATGTGTATTTACATATGTTCACACACCTGCTCACAAGCATACACGCAAAGATAAACACAAACAAAAGAACGCACATCATCACACCAGGACACTCCAAAATGCACACAGCAAAGGGGACAGGTTACATGTTTTAGTTTGCCTGCCATTATATCAAAGCCACAACATCTTCCAGATATAATAGGAATTCCATGTCCCGTTTGGAGGGATCCCCGCTGAGTTCCTTCCGTCAATCTGGAGGGTTATAACTAGTGAGTAACTATATCAGTTGGCTTGCCGTACCCAATAGGTAGATGTCCCGCGAAATGGGGCGCCATTGCACAACCACCAAAAATGCTTCGGTGGTCCTTTCGGTTTTCCCTCACCACAAAAGAAGGGGGGCACCATCCAGAAAAAACGACACACCCGCTTTTTTGCGGGGGGCGTCCATGTGAATCTGATTCGGGTCCCAAATGGGTCTTCCTTCCAGGAGTGGACCTGCGGCTGTGATGTGTCCCTGACGCGGGAGGTGGTGCCCTGGCGGAGGGTTGTGCAACCGGCGTGGTAATGTGGATGGACGAAATCTTTTTCGCACCAGCCAAGAAACCCTAGAATGATTCGATTCCCCGGTTTCAACCATGGCTTCAAAGTGGTGCGAGCAGATTTCGAAACCATCCACTGTATGGCCAGGATTTTTTGCGGAGCTGGGGGGTGTGAGGCGTTTCGGGCACGGTGCGACGGGTGGTCGTGTGGCAGGGTTCGGGATCGGGACATGGAAGATGAGCCACCGAGAAGATTTCCCCCATTGGAGCGAGCCAAAAAAGTTGTGGAAGTCGGCCGCCGGTGTGCGGTTTGCGACCTTTCGCTGCGTTCACCTGTATTCATATGGGCAACCGACAGAGGTAGTCTGTTGTTTACTAGGACGCCGACCGAATGTCCCATCTGTTTTGCAAAAATTGGGGGGCGCCTACCAGATTGAACTAAAGTCTGTGAACGGGATAGCAACAAGGAAACCAACACGTCCAAGAAGCTGAGCCTTGGGTCCACCGCTCAGGTGGAAGTGGATTTCAAGCCAGTAGAGATCGAGGCAGCGGCCGCGGGGCTTTCGTTTTTTGGGGGGGCGGGGCACTGGACCTAAGACGGAACCCGGAAAACCATCCCGTTTGGTCCATCAACTCACTAGGTCGGCTCTCCTGAAAGAGAAACACAAATGGAACACCGCCCCCATCCCGTTTGCAGGAATTCAGGGAAACCCGGTGACTTTAGATTTAAGCATTTTGACCAAGAGAGTCACAAGGCACTCAAGTACTCCCTGGCACGCTAGAATCATACTCCTTTCTTTTTCCAAGCGAAGCTTAGTCCTCAAACCACCCCTTTTCGCCTATTTGGGCCGATCGACCCCATAGCTTTTAGCTGTCGGGAAAAGTGGATAGCACAGGTAAATGTTCAAAACCGAAACTCAAGCCACTGCCATCTATGTTCAGCCAATCTGACCCAAGAAAATCCAATGCTCAGACGCGCCGACGTGCCCGAGCATTCCTACGGCCTCTGCAAGTGCAGTTTGACAAAGGACTACTCAACCACCTAGGAAGATATCCGGTCAATTTCGTGAAAATTAAACAACAAACTGAAAATGAGGAACCTCTTTGTAGGGATTCTTCAACATGGGTGAGCTCGTTTCATCTTTTGATCGGTCTCCATCGTGCAGATATACCCGCTTTCCGGGAGGGTTCATTTGAGGGTTCCACAACACTAAGGGCGAGCTGTTCTTTTGGACCAGCTGCTTCTATTCTGGAAAGTCTGGTGAGCTAACTAACTTTTTGCCAACTAATGGATTTTCCACTAAACCACTAAAAGTTAAACTTTTAGCAGGGGAGCAGAAAGCAACCGAGTTATGGTCACCAGTTCTACTAAAGTTTCAAGTGCGTTGCCTCCAGCTTTGGGGGTTCCAAGTTGGGGATACCTGTGCTTTTCTTCTGAAAAGGCAAAGGCGGGTGGTGTCAAGTAAGCACAGTAAACCCAGCAATTGAATCGATGTCACTTAAACCCAGAGCAATTCAACCACTTCATGGGCTGATTGTGTTACATTGCAAATCAACTGAACCAATGAAACCACAGCGGCTCTTTTCCGCGATCTTTGCCTGGAGGTGGAATTGCCGGCGCCTCGGGATAGGATCGCTGTTGAGATCCAAAGAGGTGTGCAGAGGGGATGTGCTTTGTTGGCTGGTTGTTGTTACAACGGAGGGGCAAAGATGTGTGTACACCGGGGCATAGTTGTGTGTGGCAGCCATGGTTTGTTTGTGGCATGTGGCATGGCAGCCAGTCGAAGAATATAAAGCATGCGCCAAGGTCAGAAGTGCAACTTGGTACGGATGGTCAGCTCCTGAAGAGTTTTAGACAGACACACGGGTTCTAAGGGCCATAAACATGGCCCACAAGACTGCTCACCCTGGCACATGCTAGTTTGTGTGCTTCCCCACAGCGTGTGTTTTTGGGGGTTGCTCTTGGATTTTCGGGCTTGAGATGCGTCTTTGGGTCCGCCGATATTCGGATGCTGTGTTGCTGATTGGGCTTCCGTGAGCAGAGCAAATCCATAAGACAAAATATCCCAGGGCGAGCCAAGAAACCTGCCACTTTTGCGACCGAGGTGGGAAGTCGGGGGCACCAAGACCTATTCTTGCCAGCAGCTGAGCGAGTCGAGTTGCAGAAATCTCCACGAGTTCTAGTATCCCTACCCTATCAATGAAATTGGAGGGCCTGATCCCTATGGGACATACTCTTTTTGGGAAATACTAGTAAAGGTAGGGGGGATGCTTTAGCCTGTTGCCATCTATCGGTCCAAAAGGGGCGCCTGCAGGCCCCTCAAAGTCCATTCCTCGAATATGTCGAACATCCCCTGTCGCAATGCCGAACTGCCGAAGAGCATATGCCATTATCTTGATCCTGCCATATGGCGTTTCTTTTGAGACCCTTGGCCGTTTCTCGTTGAGAGGGGCACAGGAAAGCCAATGTCCAAAGATTCCCCGTCCAGTTGAGACTCAGCGGAACCAAAGATCCGTCGCTTTGGCCGGAACTTCCCGGCTGGGCGACTTCTGTGGGCGAATAGCGATACCTGGAGGGTGTCCGCCTTATGCCTGAGCTTTCTGGGGTCCATTTCTTGCTTGGTAGCTTCTTCCTCTCTTTCCAACAATCACGGATTATGGTTCCAATCATGGAGCCTGTGTCCAAGAGGATCTACGTATTCTGGCTCACCCAACAGTTCCTTCTGTTGGAAGAAGTTGTTTGATGGGGCAACCATGGAGCCTAAATGCCCCCGAAAAGACAAAATGGGACAATGCCACAGTTTTGGCCCCCATGCACCTCAACCCATTGCCACGTGTGCTAAACCAACCCTTTGGAAGAAAGCCTGCAATCAAACAATCGAACCCTGCCAGCACCTTCCAAGGGCTATCAACTAGGCCTGGGAGAGTGGTGATTCCTCCCAGAAATCCCAAACCCTAACCCCCCCCTTTCAAATCGTCAGACTCCAGCAGGGTTACTTAAAGGACACATTTGGGCAGGCAGCCGCTTTTGAAGCATATATCGATGTTTCTCTTTGTGTTGGAGGTCCCCCCCCCCTACCCAAAAACAAGATTATCGGTGTTTCTCTTTGTTTGAAGGTTACCCCCCCCAAAAAAAACTTCGGGGACTCAGGCGCCCGCCCAGTCTTCTACGAGTCGCTGGACGCCGCCCGAAGCCCAAAGCGTGAACGGCACCGGGGGCCCAAAACGCGTGCCTTGGGTCGAAGCCGAGCCAAAACGGGGAAAACACGACTTGGTGGCTCCCAGCCATCCCCTTGGCTTTTTAGCCTTTTAGTGTTTAGTGGTGGTTTCCATTTAACCCACTAAAAGTTAAACTTGGAGATCTGAGGGCAGCCCAGACGAGAGGACGCAAAGATCTAGACCAAAGCCTTGCTTTTTTTGCTTCTCATTTGAAGGAAAAACAGATGGCCATGGCACAATGCAGGATCCACGCACAAAGGGAACAAGGGGAAAAACACAAGGAAAACAAAATAGGGAAGAACTGCAGGAAATGTGAAATGCAGGAAGTTGCTGAAGTAGACAAGCTTGACCATGTTGAAACAGGTACGCCCAACCAGGATCCGGGACGGCTGTTGGCGCGGCGCGCCCCCAATTGCTCTCGGAGCATTTTATTCCGGGCAATTGTTAGCGAGCTCGGGGAATAAAACGAGCCATCTCCTTCCTTCATTCCTTGCCTCCTTCCTTTCCCTTCCCTTCCCCTCCCTTCCCTTCCCTTCCCCTCCCCTCCCCTCCCCTCCCCTCCCCTCCCGTTCCCTCCCGTTTCCTCTCGTTCCCTCCCGTTCCCTCCCTTCCCCTCTGTTCCCCCTTGCCTTCCTCCCTCCCTTCCTCCCTCCCTTCCTCCCGCCCTCAAACTCCCTCCCTGCCTCCCTTCCTTCCTCCCTCCCTTCCCTCCTCCCTTCCTCCCTTCCTTCCTTCCTTCCTTCCTTCCTTCCTTCCTTCCGTCCTTCCTTTCTTCCGTCCTTCCCCCATTTTTTAGTTGCCCGGTTCCCATGAGCCGAAAAATTCACCGACCTGAAATGAGGAATCTCCAAGTAGGAGAGCTTCATCTTTAACGGGAGCTCGGCAGGTTCTTGGCTTCTGGGGCTTAATCAAGCTTGGTGGTTTCCCTCTTCCTGGCAAGGACACACAACTCACTTCTGGCAGGGTAGCGAGAATCATGTGATGTTAAGACCGGCTTTTTTGGTGGAATCACAACAGGAAATTGCCAGAACCCTGGCAGCTTTGCCATCTGACTTGAGTTCCTCTTCCTGAGGCTTTAAGGGTAAGGACCCCTGACCTGAAAAGTGCTAAGCGCAACGCCGCTGTTGAATGCATGCCATCCGACTTTTGGCTCGAAGTTCGATTGAGGTAGTGCTGGTGTACGACGTGTCGAACATGAAGCCGGGCCCCGAAAGCCCTAAACCCAACTCTTCCTTGATGCGTAAATCCTTTCGGCCCTCTGTCAAAGAACGTGGATTCACAGTGAATACTTCAGTGAGAAAGCCAAAGCCAGAAGTTTTTGCCAAAGTCATCCAGGTGCAGGGAATATGGCTCATCCTTACTTGCCATTGAGAATTGTTGCCGGAGTTGCGTATCTCGCACCCCTTTCAACGTTTGTGTTTGAGAAGGTAGTCTTCAAATTGGTGATCTTTTTGGGGGACGCTTGGTTTCCTCGTGGATTCCCTCCATGCGAAAAGGGGGTGCCCTCCAAAGAAAGGGCAACCCCACATGCAAGTTCCACTGACGAGTGCCTCTCGCCCTTTTCGGGGAGCCCTCGGGCTCAGCCCTTGAGCAACATGCGAGCATGCGGAACCCACCCGTGTTCCCAAAGGTTGCTTCCCCTCTCAACAAAACATCACGTCTTGGCATAGGTGAGTGTTCTCCCAAGGGGATCGGGTTCAAACCTTGGCAAGAGCGCTTGGCCGACAGCTGAGAAAATTGGACGGTGCTTTGCCAGCCTCAATCCAAAGTTGGCTTAACCTACCTCCCACCAACATGGCACCTGACAGAGGGGGTCCCTTGAAGAGGAAATTGATCTTCCAGGGACCCTCCCACAAATGCTATGTTGGGAAGGGGAACTGCTTGGGCTGGATGCATTGCATTCCCGGTGACCAAACGTCACCGATTTTGAAGCTTCTATGTTGGCTCTTTGACAGCTGGCCCCTTGAGATAATGTGGGCATGTTTTTTTTAGAGTAGCCTTGTTGTGGTTGCCAGGAAACTGAGCGAGCACCACCTTTTTTGAGAGAGACAAACACATGGAAGACTCTCCGCCAGTGGTTTGGCCAAGGGTCCGGCGAAGTCGGCATGGTGTTTCGGGCATCTGGTTTCTAGAACCCCCAAGGGTGGTTTTGTCAAACCAAGTCTCGGAAAACATGGGGGCAGCAATCTTCGTGGACTCTCGAGCTTCAAGTCTCGCTGGGCTTTTGTTCATGTGGTCTTCTTGGAGGCCCACGGGGACCCAATTTGAAGTGTAAATGCTGGTGAAATATGAACCCAACCTGCGTTTGACTGGTGGTATCTGATTCCCCCATGGGAAGGTTTCGGGGTGTGGTGGTTGATACGGTTTGAAACCATTGGTTTGCAGGTAGCAACTCGAAACTCCCAGGCTGAACCAGCCGGGAAAGGGAAAAATCCCCGGTGTCCGCGCTCATTTTTTGGTCCGCAGGTCCTACCAGGGCCTTGTGGCCTGGCTCTTCGAGTTGTGCTCCACCGCCGGGGCCCTCGCTCGGCCCGAAGTCGGCTCGGCCCGAAGTTCGGCGCGGAAGGGAGGCCGAAGAAGACGTGGGGTGCGGGAACCCGGGGAAAGCTTGTGGAGAACCCTGAAAAAGGGCCCCCTAAAAAGTGGGTCCATTCCTCAAAAGATAGTTTGTTGGGGTGTGGGAACCCAGGGAAAGAGCGTGGAGCTCGCAAAATTGGCCCCCCAAACATTGGGTTCCCAGCCACATGGCGGTGGCCAGGGAGGGGCTCTAGCCGACTTCTCGAAGTCTGTGCGCCAGCAGCACAGCGCTGGCACAGGCGACAGGCAGAGGAAGAAAATGGGCTTGGTGAAGGCCTCGTTGGACTATGGGCGTGTCTGAAAACGGGGTCCGGACCCCCCTTCCCCCCAAAAAAAAAAGAATATAATAAGTCTCCTTTTGGTTTCCCTGTCAACAGCACACACACACACACACGCACACGCACACGCACACACACACACACATATATGTTGAAACACCCTTGTTTAAACAGCGTCTTTTTGGTTCATCGTTTGACAGGTGCCAGGTCTACACCTACAAAGCTTGCCCAAGCGAGACGAGCTTGTTTTTGGTAAGCACGGAAGGAAACATGGGGGTGTCTCAAAGACAAATCAAGGTGCCCCTCAAAATGGTGGTTGTTCTTTTAGTTTCCCGCCAAACCCAAAGGGCTGCCCCCCACCCAACGAGACGCCATGATGCCCAGTTGCCGCTTCCAGGGCGAATCACTTCCGTGGAACCCCGAGCTGGGCTCGACAATGCGCCCAAAACGGATCGACTTTGGGTTCTACTAAAATGGCTACGGTTTATGTAGGCCTCATGTTTAAAACCTTAAGCAAAACCAGGCAGCAAAACCGCCTAAATTGGCCAGAGGTTTTAGGCGCTCAAATCTTGTGGGACCTACGTGGGACTTGAATTTCCATCGAGACGGTAATTTGACGGACCATTGGTTGGAAACGAAGGCTAGGTTTTTCAGTAGTGCCCTTTTACCCTTTTTTGGGGGAGGGTTCCCCTAAAAAATAGACTACGGAAAAAAGGGTACCCTTATTCTAACCTCTCAAATCTGGAGGACCTAGAAGGAAACCAAAAGGAGACACATTTGAAAAAGGTTTTTGTCTCTCTTTGTGTCGTTTGTGGGCCGAGCACCCCAGAACTCCAGGTATCAGATAAAGGGGGCGATCGACATCTGTTTCCTTTTTGGAGGGGGTCCGTTTACGACAGCGTGCCAAAAAACTGGTGCCCGATGTTTTGTCCACCACTCTGGGGAAAAAAAGGCTGCTGAGTGCTACTGCATCTCACGCTGTTTGTAAAATCAGGGGAGGTATTGAAATGTTCTTGACTGTTGGCATAGAAAACTGTTCCCACCACTTGTCTGGATGGCATACAAAAACCAACCTCTCCCTCAAATCGCATCCAGATCGTTTCGCCTTTCATTTCGCTTCAGCCCGAGGTACGGCCGCCGTCCCTGAAATATTGGGACACCGGGGGCGGCAGCCAGGGGCCCCAGATTTGTTTCGATCCGGATCAATTCGCCGGAGGTTGGTGGCTTGGATCTGTGGGAGAAACGAATCGACCACTCAAGTAAACCTGAGTTGGTGGATGGGATTGGTTTGGGGAAAAGCGCAAACTGCCACTACTCAGGTAAACCTTTCTTGGCCAAAGGGAGGAGTGGACAGGAGGGAGAGACACATGAAGGGAAAGGAATGGCTCTCTTTCCATCTTCTCGTTCCATTTCTCTTTCTTTCATTCGGTTATCTTTTCATCTGGAAATGGAACGTGGAAGATAAGGAAAGAAACAGACCAGCTCTTCCTTGTCCGTCCGGACGCTGTTTCCAAGAGCTGGGTTATTCCTCTCATCGCTCGGTCATTGGTAAGCCTCACCCGGCATCTCTCCCACTCACTCATGCCTCTCTGTTTCCTCAGCTTTTAAACCGTGCAACCCGGAAAAGCAGGAAACAGGAAAGAAGAGGCACCATGTCCACAGCTTCATTCTGGTCTAATTCCCCGAACTCCCACTCACTTCGTTCCCTGTCTTTCATTATCCCATCCTGGCTGTTACCATTGTGACCCAACAGATTAACTCCTCTAGAGAGAGATGAGCGAGGTCGTAGGAAGGAGTTAATATGATGGCTAATGCCTTTTACTTCCTTATCTGTCCATTCGATTCTCTTTATATTACTTGGCAAATATCCTTATAATAAAGACTGAGAATAAAATGGAGGAAGAGTGACCATGGAAACGAAGCCCAGCCGCTACACGTTTGTTCGTTCATTGCTTACATCCATCTTTCTCCCATTCACAGCATTCTTTAGCGAGTGAATGGAATGGTGCATGGAATGGATGGGACTATTCCCGCTCTCGTCTCTTCCCTTGTGTCGCGGTCAGACCCCCAGTTCACCCACCGAAAGTTCACCTTTCAGCAGGGGATTTGAACCTCCATTTTTTTTGGAGAGGGTAAATGGGAACCACCAATCCAAACCACCAAGAAGTAAAAAGCTGCACTCTGGAACTCAGGGAAATCAAAACGAGAATTTTGGGAGGCAGAGGACAAGCCAAGTTCAGTCAAGAAGAGCTTCTCGGGGTGGACCTTTCAGAATGAATTCTGATCCGTCGAGCCTCTTGGACCGATACCGACCATGGCTCTCGATGTTCACAAAATCTGCTGGAAGTTCGGGAAGCCGAGTTGTTCTTGCTCAAGCCTGGCTAAAATTGACATTCTGTGGTTCCTCAGGCAGTCAGAAATGGAGTGGCGGGCTTGCCTGCTTTGGTATCAGGGAGAGCGGTCCAAAATTCCACATGGGATAAACTGGATAAATGAAACTAAGGAAACTGGGGAGACCCGCGCAAGGGTGGCTGGGGTCAAAAGCTACCCCCTCCAAAGACTCACATGTTCTTGCATTGCTTTTTTGTCCTGAAAGAAAAGCAGGTTACCCTGTAACAGGTGGGAGTTGTGCAGCACCAATGAAGTGCGAAAGCCTTCCGGAACCCCATTGCGGCAACACCACGAGCGGCGACAAAAACGCGGACCCGGTTGGACTCTGTGGCGGGTTTGATCATACGCGTAAAGCAAACAAGTCGTGCGATGGCCCCGAAAGCCGCAGGGAAAAGAGCAGCTGCAGCTTCACGAAGCAACTCACCGCCTCCGCCACCGCCTCCGCCACCGCCTCCGCCACCGCCTCCGCCACCGCCTCCTCCGGGTGCAGATGTGGATCACGCCTCGCCTCCGCCGGAGAGGGCAGTCTCGCAGGTGGCAGTGGTGGTAGGCAGAGTGCCCACCGACTTTTCTCACCTGCCAAGCCAAACTGTCAACTCCACCCAGTTTCAGCGAGGTCACACATGGTTTTGTGTGGCCGCTGTTCGCCCACCGGGCGCTGGGGGCATGTGGAGAAGGGTGCATGTTGTCTTGGCGGGGTCCCCACTAGACCAAAAAAGGGTACCTTCGAAAAAGACACGCCCGAATGGCTCCCCTTTTTTTCCCCTCCGGACAGGTCACTGGCTGCAACTCAGATCAGGTAAGCTGGGTCGTTCAAAACCAATCCTTGGTCCTCACACAAGCCAAAACCGGGCCGAAGCTGGCTCCAGCCTTCGCGGTGGGAATGAGCTCCCAGACCATGACCCATGCCCATCGAGAGAAAGTCACAGCAAGATGCGTGGGGAAAGGGGGCCTCCTAACCTGTGCTTTTTCTCTGGGCCCGTAAATCCAAAAGGTAAATTGGAGGTTTGTGGTTGCCCCCTTTGGAGCATGCCCGGAGTGCCTTTTGCGGCTCCTCTTGCGACTCTGCCTGCCAGATGGTTGTGGTTTCCCTTGTTGCAGTGGTGTCAGTGGATCGTATATAAACAGATTCCAATAAACGGATCCCAGCTTGCTTCAAAGGACAATCATGTGTGTAGCACCCAAAAGCAGCCCAGTTGCTAGAGTCCAGTTAACTGACACCTCCAACAGATTTCCAAACCAACCCTGGATCGGAAGCCCTCCCCCCATGTTCAACCCACTTGGTGCTTCCACCGGTCTTTCCTTTTGAAAGGGGTCCCTGGATGTTCAAAATCCGCCAACTCGGAAACCCACCCCTACCCCAATTCTGGCAGCTTCGAGGTGGCGGCGAGCCTGACATGGACGTGGAGCTGGGGGACATGAATGCCCACGAGCAGGCGGGATCTGTGGTTTTTGGGCCCATCCCCCAAAACGATCTTGCTGGTGCTCGGGGAATGTGGGAATGAACCCAGAAATTCCCTGAAAGGAAACCACCAGTTGGATTTATAGGGGTCATTCCCTCAGGGACCCTTCTTTCTGAGCACCAGCAAGTTCTGGAATCCTTAAGGTACAAGGGGTGGGTAGTTGAGAGCCCTCGGGCTCCTTAGACTTCCTTGAGGCTTGGATCACTTTTTTGCTTAGAAAATTCTTTACCAGAACGGGTGCCCTCAAAGAAACACTGGTTTCGGCACCCGGTTTGGGACAAAACCGTTT